>JANAVB010023599.1:2746223-3260991 GCA_029216955.1 Iris pallida
CGCACACCTTCATCCACGTGTCCGTCCGTGTGCACGCACGTGTCCGTGCTCGTCAATCGCGGCATTGTTCCGAGTCCGGGGCCTCCCCTCGGTACTCCTTCGTGCAACTTTGGGTAATTCCTTCATGTTTCCCTTTCTATTTGTGATCACAGAAACCCATACGTACCATCCTGGCCTAGAAATAGGTTCTGTAGAAATTAATTGAATTCTGTGGTGGATTTATTTTACCTTCTGTGATGTAATTAGTAAATGTTGTAATAATAATTATTTTAGGAAACTTCAAATATACTTTATTGGTATTAATTGATATGTGGATTAAGCTTAATAATTTAGTTATGGTTTTAATGATTTTTAATTGTTTAAATAAAAGTTAGGATTATCACTTATTTTGTAATGTTAATTTGTAGAGATTCTAAACCTAATAAATGATTTAGTTATTTTATTTACAAATTGGTGGTAAATAATATTCATTTAAAAGTTATTATTATTTTTTAAATAAAAGTTTTGTTAGAAAAAAATATATTATAAATTATATATATTCTCCTTTTAAAATAATTTCTAATCAAAAAGGTTTATAAAGAGATTAATATAATAAAAACTAATATTTATTTAAAAAGGTTATTTTGGTAATGGTATTTAATATTAAAATTCGAAAACCTTTTTTTATTAACTTTAAACCAATATTTTGGTAAGAAAATATATTTTTGTGCATTTATTATTATCTATGTTTAAATGTGATTTTCTACATAATTTATGAAATGTCTAAAAGACATATTTTATGAAAATCTTAAATAAATTCTATTTTAAAATATTATTTAAATAAAAACTATTTTCTTACGAAAATTACTAATTTCGAGAAATTTATTTTAAAATATTTTTTCCTATTAATTAATTTATGTAAATAGTTCTAAGGGCATAAGCCCAGTTTTCTATTTATTTTCTGTGACCCTGTATTGTGTAGTGTAGATTTTACTTTCTTTCTGAGTTGGTATCGCGTACCTAGACGAGTAACTATCGGATATTAATTATTTTTGTATAAAATTAATAATGATTTCTCACACTTAATTTTAAATGAATAAAATATTGGTAAGTTAACAAGTTCATGTTTTATCACTAGAAACAATGTAGTTTTATATATATATATATATATATATATATATATATATATATATATATATATATATATATATATATATATATATATATATATATATATTATAAAAATACAAAGATTTGTCAATCAACTTATAAATGCTATCTTCTCCAATTAAACCAAGTAACCGGTTTATTCAATTAAATGATAACCAATGTAGCTTGAGACGTTAGACGATTTTCGGTAGATTAAATAAAAAAAAACTTAAAATCTGACTAGGATTATTTCTAGAAATTGCAACTAGCACACCTAGCTTGGTTTCACAATGGTTCTAAGTCAAGTTCTCCAACTGTAGGATCTCGGAGACGAACCTAACATCTTTCCGGAACCAACATCGTTTCCAGTCATAAACAAAAGGCAAGTACATTTTGTGTTAGTTTACAATTATTTAATAATCGTTTTATTGCAAGTTTAAACCACGATGCAACACGGAACTCTCTCTGAGAGAACTGACTGATTGACTGTTGGGTACTGGGGGAGTAGTGTAATGAGTATGACCACATCCAAACTGATAACTTAGAACTGTATTAGCTTACCCTTCATACACACGGGGATAAGCCATATCATTCACTGTAACAAATCCAAGCCGGTCATATTCATTGCCTATTCACATCACAATGTTTTAACTGCTGGAGAACTGTTTATTTCAAATTGTTTAAAAGTGCATGATTCAAGTATTATTTTAATTGTTAGATTATCATGAATTGTACTTTGCTCCCTCCTGACTGGAGATAACATTTTTAGGAAATTTTGAGGATGCTGAGCTGTTATACAACAGCTATTATGATCCGGTTATGTATCCTGTGGTGTTGCCAGAGTCCCCATTGGAGGACACAGGACCTGAGGCCGACGAGCCGAACGCTTAGCTAGATTTTTTCTGTTTCCAGTTTTGTTGTTTGGAATTTTTGTTAATTTAAATTCAGTATTCATTTCAGTTCTTTTACTTTCCAGTTGTACTTTTCAAATATTGAATAAAGTTTTAAATTTCCGAATATTCAGTTGTGATAAATATATAGATGTTGCCGGATTACCTGCTAATGGAACAGCTTACTGCCGTCGTCTCAACAACGATGCAGGCTAGACATGATCCGGTTCGACCCAATTATTTGGAATCGGATCGTGACAGTTGCCAATATATACTCTAACCTTCTTATATTATTGTTGGTTTCACGATTATATTTGGCATAAGAATAATCGCAGAACTATTTATTTTGCATAGCGGGTGGTCTAATGATAGCACATATGAGAGATGGTGGGGAGGTCCTACATTTGAGTCAAAACCTATATAAAGTTCCACGGTAAAATCTTTTTTTATATATATAAATATATATCAAAGTATGTTTAAATTATTTTAAAATAAAATATATAAATTACAGTGAACGGTGTAAATGGAGACCTAAACTATAACATTAGAGTTTAGGTATTCATTTAGACTAGTTTTGTACGGTGAACGGTGTAAATGGAGACCTAAACTATAACATTAGACAATACGAAAATCTAAACTCTAATATCAAATATTATAAAAAGTCCTATAACATAATCTATAAATTTACTTCAAAATATTTTATTATTTAAAATAAATTTGTTATACAAGTATATATTTAAAAAATAAGTAAAAAAATATAAACAATAGACATATGCAACACAATGCAACTGTGCGACTTCTAGTTTATATAATGCAGATTCTAGCAATTGGTGCTAACGTCTATTTTTCTTTTCTTTTTCTTTTTTTGAGGGTGTACACTTTTTAATGGTACTTAGAGACATGTCTCTAAGAGGACTCGAATCCGCGTCACTATGTCGGAGTGCCCTACCGTTCCCAACGGGCATCTCGGCCAACATTGTCCCTTTGCCATGTTCTCCTAGCCATGTTTTATTAATTATCTCGAGCTGCATTGGCCTGTCCTCCCTTGTGCCGAGAAGTAGGAAGTTTCCTAACCACGTTTTGTCTCGACATGAATGTCCCCTTGTGGTTGGAAGTAGGAATTTTTTTTCCTTTTCTTTCTTGTGCTGCCTACTTGCCCAAGACCTAATGGAAACAAAATTTGATTTGTTTTGTTGTATTTGTAACCATATTTCTCCATAGTTTATGTTAAAACACAAACATAAACTAACAATCACAAATTCCAAAGCCGTGTCCATCGCCTTGTTAGCAATTCGGCAAACGGAAAAAATTCGGAACGGCAAAAGTACGAGTATAAATCGGCACAATATAAGTAAAATACGATCAAAAATTCGGTCAAAAATTCGTCTAACGAAATACATTCGGATCAGATTTAATTCGTGTTTAGTATGTTTCATATAAGCCAATTCGGTACTAAAAATTCGGCATATATATAGGGCCCACCCACCTCTACTCATTCATAAACAAGGGTTCAGTGTGAGAATAAGAAGAGGTTTGATGATGGAAAACAGAAAGGTTTTTCTTTGATTGTTTCAAGTAACATGTGCAAAGACTGGTTTGTTTGTTTTTTGTTACTGTGAGACTTTTTCTTCTTTTCTTTTGATAATTTTTAAGAATTGTGCTAGTTTTAATATCTAATAGCAGCAATAGTCAAGAAAGTTCAGACTGTTGGGTTTCTTGGTCACATTTTTTTTGGCCAATTTTTTTAAAAATTCGTACGGTACGCGTTTAAAACGCCACATGCTTAAAATTCGCATACAAATCCAAAATTTTCAAAAGTACGTAAGTATTATACGTTTATGTAAGATACGGAAAAATTCGCGTATAATACGCATTTTATTCGGGTGATTGCTAACAAGGTCCATCGTTTGTTAACTTTGCGAACCTACCACTTCCAAGTACACCTAAAAAGAGTTTATTCAACCTCAATTATCACATTGATAAAAGAATTTTTATTTCATACATTGTGATCGGTAGAGTTTAAAAAAACTCGACTAGACCGAAAGCATTAGATAATTGCTACATGTTCGGATCTTGGTACCGTATACATGGAACTGATGGTTAGTAGGACATGTGACAATGGTTGGACTTGGTATGAGTCGCATAAGACGGCTGTCTCAGACCCAAAACTTTAAAAGACACCATTTTTTTTTATAATATTTAATATATAATATTTAATATATGTAAGTCCAATTATAAATAAAAATCCAACATACTCGTTATAATAATTTTAGTCATCATAAAAGGATGTTTTTTGTTCGAAGATATCTACTTTTTTATACTATTTAATGTATGTAAGTCCAATTATAAATAAAAGACCAACAAACTCATTACAATAATTTTAGTCATCATAAAAAGATTTTTTTGTTCTAGGATATCTAAAGGTAAAACTAAGAGACAAATCACTTAGTCGGATATATAAAAAAAATTGGTGTAGTAGTTGTCAAAATCCTCTCACCTAATCTTGTTACTCTGATAATCTGACGCTCTCAATCTCCTCTACCTTTCCAGCATTGTCAATCTCTTTCTCATTGTGTGTGTTTAAACAAGTTACAATTTTACTTTTTTTGTATGGAACAACTTCAATTTTATTACTATTTCATTTTTAACATATTATTTTGGATATTATACTTTGTTTATTATCGTCAATGAAAAATATATTTATATGAACATCAAGTTTTGAGGGTACCATTTTTAAAGTTCGTCTCGGGTCTCTAAATCTAAAGTTCGGCACTGCATGTGACAACCATCAAAAATCGTTCGTATACTTTTTAGACTCACAATTTATGTTGGTTCTTCGAGGACTTGTCTTTTGGATTAGAATATTATATTTTAAATAAGGATTACATAATTAAATTAATTTGTAATTAGATAAGAATAGATTTAAATAGATTGGAATTAGATTTTAAATAAATTTATAATTGGATAAGAATATATCTAAATCACCCCAACCCTCCCACCCACCCCCACCCACCCCAAAAAAAAAAACTCGGCGCCAGTTGCCAGTTGCTCTGGCGTCCTGTTTTTGAAAAAAGAATATATATATAGAACCTGACGCCAGTGTGACTGGCGCCAAACTATTTTTTGTTCGACATCAGTTTTACTGGCGCCTGATCTCTCTAGTAGCAAATTCTCAAAAAAAATTCTGTTATAGGTAAATATACCAAACTATTTCCCTTTATGTGAAATTTCTGATAATCTTTTCATTTGGAAACTATATTTTTTAGTCAATTTTTTAAATACAACAATCAATAATTTTTAATTCTTTTATTACCAATTTACTAGTAATATATAGGCTTAATTGCTACTTGATACCCTCAACTATTACGCTTTTTCAAGTTGATACCCTAAACTTTTTTTTGTAACAACTTGATACCCAGATAATTTTTTGGACAATAATGCCCTTACCCAAATTTTAAAACTACCACTCCCCCCCCCCCCCCCCCCTTCTACTTGATACCCTCAACTATTACGTTTTTTCAAGTTGATACCCAAATTTTAAAACTACCCTAAACTATCACGAATTAAATCTGATCCGAATGTATTTCGTTAGACGAATTTTTGACCGAATTTTTGATCGTATTTTACTTATATTGTGCCGATTTATACTCGTACTTTTGCCATTTCGAATTTTTTCCGTTTGCCGAATTGCTAACAAGGCACCGGAACGGGAGGGGGGGGAGAGGGGGGTTGCATGGGAGAGAGAAAGCCAGGGGCATTTTTGGGATTTTTTGTGTTTTAGGTATTAAGTTGAAAAAATAAAATAGTTGAGGGTATCGAGTTGTTGAGTAAAAAAGTTTAGGGTATTAAGTTGAAAAACTGAAATAGTTGAGGATATCAAAGTGCAATTAAGCCAATATATATAATGTATTATATAGGAGTTGTGACTGATTTGTGAGATGAAAAACTCGCAAAAGATAGGGGTGAGCATTATTCGGTTTTGGACCGAAAATCGAGCCGAACCGAACCGAATAAGAGGTTCGGTTCGGTTTTAAAAAAAATTGGTTCGGTTTCGGTTTTGAAAATACTAAATTTTTTTATTCGGTTTTGGTTTCGATTTTGGGTTTCGGTTTCGGTCCAAAACTGAAAACCGAAAACCGAATAAGAAAATTTAATTAATATATATATATATATATATATATATATATATATGTGTGTGTGTGTGTGTGTGTGTGTGTGTGTGTGTGTGTTACATATAGGTATATACTAAATATGTCTATGTATATTTAGTTACTATATATATTAACAAAAAATTCTCAAAAAAATCAAAAAAATATGAATAAATCAAATAAACCGAAAATCGAACCGATTTAATTCGGTTCGATTTGATTCGGTTTTGGACCAATTCGGTTCAGTTTTGATTTTGCTTATTCGATTTCGATTCAATTCGAATTTGGGTTATTCAATTCAATTTAAACCGAATGTTCACCCCTAGCAATAGCATTTTTTTCCCCTCTCCCTATGGGTCGAGGATTTCTTGGTTTATGAAGCTATATGAGAAAAAAGTCAATACGCCACCAAAGTCTGCAGTAGGAAAGGGGTGATAAAAAAGAAGAGAGACCAAGAGATCGCTCCAAACCAAAAGAGCTGGATAGATTCTTAGCTCGTCTATCGTTTTCATAATGAGTTGTTTTCTTAATAACAAGTCTAAGTTTGGTAGGATGACTTGGTAAACAAAATACCTCTAGCCTAATGGTTAAGAGAGATGTATACGGTCCGAGTGGTCAAAAGATTGATTTTCAGTGGAAGTGTTCACCACAATTATCTTCTTTCAATATATATATATATATATATATATATATATATATATATATATATATATATATATATATATATATATATATATATATATATATATCAGTTGGCTGGTTTTTGTATTACAGAGTCAAACCCACCCCCCTCTTCTCTCTCTCTCTCTCTCATATATATATATATATATATATATATATATATATATATATATATATATATATATAAAAGGCCTTCTTCCGAGTGAACATGGTGCAATTCTGACGGACTAAACCCAAATCCGATATGATAAATCCGTTAATAAATTGGGTTTGGATTAAAGATACCCTGGCTCGTATTAGAGTTTGGATTAAAATATTTGGACCCGATCAAAATTTGGTAGGACTCGGGTTCATGCGTCGGATTACCGAATGAATCCGAAATCCGACATACATTAATCTATATATTTTTTTATATACAGTCTTTCGTAGTTTTTAAATAAAAAGACTAAACCCTATAAAAATTTCACCCAAACTCTTCCACTTTTCGTCCTAAATCTCATTTTAGTTTGTATGTTATAATAATTGAGACATGATTGCTATTTAATTATGTGTTTAATATTAATTTTATTGAAAATTATTTTAAATATTATATTAGAAACCGATAAGTCCGATAGATCCGGTCCAACCCGAGAAACTAGTGCACTTTTCTATTCCTCCGAACTCGTTCTTGGACTTCAGGTGTTGAATCCGAGGTCGAATCGGACTTGGACTCCGACTAAGCTTATGAACGGATTTAGCTCAAATCCAACTCAATCCGTCCAAGTTGCACCCCTACAAGTGAGGCATAAAACAATCGACTTCCTCTGCCTTGGGCCTCAAAAAGCCGAACTTGTATTTTTACAAAGTCCCAATTTTATTTGACAATATCGTTTCTCGTAAAAATATCGTTCTTGCATTTGAGTCACAAGTAAAATACACTTTCACAGGGGTTTCAATCAATCAAATTTTGCTGAAAGTAGTTGGCTTACTTGAAATTCTGATATAAAGATTTTTTTTTTTTTTGAATTATGTATACACACACAAAGACTTTGATATAATTAAGAAAAAGAAAGGAACATTTGCTCACTTCGGATACTTCCAAACGTAAACTAGAAAGTCTAGCTTTGGAATTTCTTGTTGACGTGGACTAATCATCTGCTACTGCCCACGAGATTCGTTGCTGTCCACCTGCCAACGAGATTATGTGGCAGTATATGCCATGTCTTCTACTATCGGTCAGTCTTCAGTAACAACATATCTTTTTTACAATGTTCATAATCCTACTCTTCTGATTGTTTGTTCCATGTTACAATCTAACCAATAAAATAAAAAAATAATACTATTCATCGCTCCAAATGGTACTTTCCAATTATTCTTTCTTATTATGTAACAGCTGAGTATGCTATCTAGCATTACAGCTAACACAATAAATTTTGCTCCAAAGAATTGATTAACCAATTTTCTAATATTAATATTAATATTAATAATAACAATAATAAAATTTTAATTTTAATTATAAAATTTAGTATGTCAGGTCATGTTAGGTGTCATACAAATATAGATGGTTTGGAAGAACCGTTGGAAGGAATTAATATTATTATTCTAAAGAGTAATGCTATTCGTACCTCCAAAATATTCCTCTAAGCTATCCTCCTTACGTGACAGTGACAGTGACGTGGCATGTAACATGTTAGCTGACATGGCAAATTTTTATCAAAAAAATTAATTACTCAATTTTTTAATGTTAATGTTAATTATAATAGTATTAGTACTAATTTTAATTTAAATGTTAATATTAATGTTAATTTAACCTTTAATGTTAATTTTAATTTTTATGTTAATTTTAATTTTTTTTTTTTTTTTGTCAGCTGTCATGTCAGACAACACGTAAGTTGTCAAATAAGGAGGGATGGTTTGGAGAAATATTTTAGAGCGACAAATAGCATTTCTGTTTTAAAATAACCATTAGGCTAAATTGCAACTTAATACCCTCAACTATCACTGTTTTTCAACTCGGTACCCTCAATTTTTATAGGTACTAACTTAATACCCTATCTCAACTTATATTTCTAACTCCGTACACAATTTTTTTTTGTTCGTAAACTATTTTCCCCCGGCGGCTACTTCCCCCACCTCCTACCCCCAGCGGCCATCTCGCCCCCCGTTCCTGCGACCATCCCCCCTACCCGCCTCCGCCCTCGACGACCCACCCTACCCGCCGTCGAGTCCGTGCTCCCGCTCGCGTGCACCCCCGCGCTCGCGTGCCTCCGCGCTCTGTCCCGCACCCGTTCGTCGTGCCCCCGAGCGTCCCCGCGCCCGCCTGCTGCCACCCACAGCCGGAGAGAGGGAGAGGGGGGTGGAAGGGAAGAGAAGAGAAGAGAAGGGACAATTTGGTTCAAAAAAATTCAAGATTTTAAGTTACTACAAATACAAATTGAGAATATCAAGTTTAAAACAATTGTATTTGAGGGTATTAAATTGTAGTTTAGCCTAACTATTATTGCTTAGAGAATAAAAACCAAGAAAAGTATATTTGTTTTGTTAAATATACATGACACATGCTGCCGCAACCATGTAACACCCAGAATACAAACAACAGAGACAAGTTGATCGTGTCAAACTGCAGCTTTAGACTACTACATTGCTACTTTGTCCGTGTCAATTTGTCAACAAACTATACAAATACCAATACACGCCAGCCACTTGATCATTTGCCCACAACCAACGTCGACACTTCCCCCATGCCTCCCCCGCTGCTGCTGCTGCGTCTGCTGCTGGTGGCCTCCGTCGCCGTCGCAGCATCTGCCGACGCGCCGGCCCCGCCGACAGAAGGTCCCATCTCGTTCCGCCCGAGCGTCGCCATCGTCATCGGCATCTTCGCCATAATGTTCTCCCTGACGTTCCTCCTCCTCGTCTACGCCAAGTTCTGCCACGGCGGCGGCCGGGACGGGGACCACCTCTTCCTCCGCTACGCCGGCGGCCCGGGGGACGACGTGTTCATGTCCCCGGGCGGGGCCCTCGCCCCCTCGGGCGGCGTCGACAGGGCCGTCGTCGAGTCCCTCCCCTCCTTCCGGTTCTCCGTCCTGAGGGGCAAGCGCGGAGGGCTGGAGTGCGCGGTGTGCCTGTCCAAGTTCGACGACGCCGACGTCCTCCGGCTCCTTCCCAAGTGCAAGCACGCGTTCCACGTCGGCTGCGTCGACCGCTGGCTCGAGTCGCGCTCCACCTGCCCCCTGTGCAGGCGCCGCATCGGCCCCGACGACGCCGCGGCGCTGAAGTGCTCCAGCAGCAGCAGCAGGCTGTCGTTCAGGGACGGCGGCTCCGGCCGAGCGAACGGGGTCGATCCCGACGACGTCGGCAACGGCGGCGGCGGCGGCATTCTTGAGGTGTTCGTGGAGCGGGAGCGCGACGCTGACGAGCTGCTGCCGAACCACGACGTCGTGCTCTTGCACAGGCACAAGCACAGGATAATCGTGTCCGGCGCGGCGTTCAAGAGCCGCTGGAGCGACCTCAACTCGTCCGACCTCTTGTCGCTCGACTCGGAGATGCTGCTTAGCATGGTATCAAACAAGCAGTTCCCCGGCTCCAAGGAGGGGTTAGGGAAGAAGAGGCTACTGGAGAACATGAGTACTGATCATTTGGTGGTTACGACGGGGAACAGGTGCATGTCGGCGATGACGAGCGTGTCGAGGTTCCGTTCGAGTGGCACCGACGACGACGACGACGACAAGGTCAGGCGGGTCTGGCTGCCTATTGCGCAACGGACGGTGCAATTGTTTGCCGGGGGAGAGAGGAGGCCGGGATATGGGGAGAACAGGAATGATGTCACCATCACCATTGCTTGAGAGGGGGGTGTCAAATTAGTTTAGATGCCACGCTACTGGATTAAATAAAAATAGACAAAGAAGAGAAGTGTACATATGTGTATGAATTGTTTCTGTTTGTTGAACAATGCTATGATAATAAAAATGAAGAGGGAATATTATTGATTTAGTAACAATTTCAGAAAGACGGTAAAAAGGTATTTATATTTATATCGTGTGTCGATATTTGTGTAATAATACATGTAATTATAACTAATTCTATAAAAATGTTTAAATAACTTTTTTTCTTGAAAAGTCCAGCGTAACACTTCAGTCTTTGCACATGTTCTGCTACATACTTTTTGGGCCCAATGTCTGACAACTCCCATTATTTATAAATAGAAGGAATAATACACCAATGTGACTCGATTCACCGATCTTTCGTCAGCCAACCAGGATCTTATGTCTCTCTCCGGTAGCCACAAGAGTTACTCGAGTTCGAAAAAAGAAAAGTTTAAATACATTATTTGTTTGTATCATACAACATAGATAACACGGAATGGAAGTAAATAATATTAAAAAGAAGAAAAAAATTCTAAAAGAACCGACGGAGGAACCGATGCATGAACCGACGTCACGTGTCGGCCCTCCATTGATCGGTTCTTTTCCACCAAACACAGATCCGATCAATGGAAAGTCGACACGTGGCATACGGTTCGTCTGTCGATTCTTCGGTCCGTCTGTGTAGAAGTAGTACCGTATAAAAAAATTGGAATTTGATGCTGAAAGATGAATATTTACCAAATAGCAGTTGACTTTGTGTGCTGATTCAACCTTATGTTAGTGTCAACATGATGTTAGTTTGGCTAATATGAGCAGAAACTCTATACATCAGATAATTTAGATAAGTGGCTTCGGTTGACTAGTTACATAAAGTTACGTAAACATACTCTAAAGAAAATGATTTATAGGATGTTTGCGTACAAGTTATATGGAACATCCTTCTTCTTTTTGTTAAAAAGGCAAATCATTAGTGAGTGTCCTTAATGTAAGTTAATTTAATTTCTATTTTGGATGTGTGTTTTTTTTTTCCAAGCGTATGATTCATTTGTGAATCACATAAAAAATTAGAAAGTCTAATCCAACAAACATTTCTGAAATTAACGTTTGAACCAATGAGATAAAACTTAGACAGCAGTTCAAACTAGTCATTGCGAAAAGAAAAAAAAAAAAAAACTAGTCCTTCCACCAAAATCTTCTTCCATTAAATTTTCATATTAGAGATGTATGAAAAAAGTATGGTATTTAATTAGGCAGAAAATTGCCATAGTTGTTGGTTCTTTTTAGAGATTTTTTTGACTTTTATCCCATTTATTAATATGAATTTGTACTTATATCGTATTTTTTAAAACTTTATTAGACTTACATTTATCTTTTTCTCATGAAAAATATATTTTTCGTGACCAAACAAATATTTTTAGTGACAAAAAATAGAATATAAGTTTAATAAAATTAAAAAAGTATGAAGTAAATACAAATTCATATTAATAAGTGGGATGAAAAATCAAAAAAGTTTTTTTTTTTTAACTTATGTTCACAGTTATGGAACTATCAATTGGAGGCCCCATTTCACTATCTTCTTCCAATCTATTTTCTCTAAAACATATGATCAGAAACTTGTGCAGAAGAAACTCGTACCCAAACATAATAATTAAGCAGACTTGCAACTAATATTTTCCATGTTGCGTTGACATTTTCTAGACACTCTGTCTAAATGACACTTCCGAGTTTGACACCGTAGACTAGGGATGGCAATGGGACGGGTAGGGGTCGGAGACCATATCCTCCATCTCCATCTTCGAGTAGTGTTTGAATCTCCATCCCCGTCTCCATTCTCCGTCGGATTTTATTTTTTACCCACATCCCAATCCCCGTTAAACAATGCATTCCCCGTCTCCGTCCCCGTTCCCGCCCCATTAGCACTTTCGGGACCAAATTTTCTCATCTCCGTCTCTCGTTCGATTAACAAATTTTCATGTACATTATATAAGTTTAAAAAATTATTTTCATTCAAAAAACTACATGGCATGTTAATAATGGTTTTCATAAAATAAATATATATATTACTATTTAGATCAAGAGAACATATCATTTCCAAAGGGTTGCACATATGGATATAGATATAAGTAATCAGGGTCGGCGATTTATCGGGACGGGGAGTACTATACCCATACCCGTCCCCGAATCCGATCGAAATTTTTTTTAATCCCCATCCCCGTTCCCATTTCCGTTTTTAAATCCCCAAACCCGTCCCTATCGGGTAAAAAAATCGGGTTGCGCCATCGAGTTCGGGGGGATATTGCCATCCCTACCATAGACTTCAATTGGTTCAAATGCACTATACTTAGCCCACCTGTCGATAAATGCTCAGACATACAAAAGTTTTGTTGTTTGGGGACAGTATTGATCTATTAGGAATGGAAGCCCTGCGGGAGTCCCGTTCCGTCCGACCGTTGGATCGAGCAGGCACACGCACGAACCCACTCGGCCTGCTCAATCCAACAGTGTACGAGGAGGAGGCTCCGACGGGGCTCTGGGAGCGGATCTTTTAATCCGCTCCCATTAGAAATACATACCAAAACTTCTTGTTAAGGTGTCGTACATATGTAATATTCTTCTCGATGAATATTATCATACAACAACATGGTTTCATTGGGATGTACACTGGAATATATATATATATATATATATATATATATATATATATATATATATATATATATATATATATATATATAATGCATGTTAGTTCCGGGGCTTGATCAAAGATGGTAGACTCGATGTCGAGATCAGAGGTTCAACAAATGTTCACCTTCTGATTATTCTCGAGATCCAAGAGGAACTCTATAATATGAATCTGATTACAAAAACAACAATAATCAGAAAGTAAATCTCACGTTCTTCCTTGCAGTCGCAGTTGCAGACGGACAGAACTGAGTCACTACTCAGATGAAGGAGAAGAAAAAAGATTGCTGGGGTGATAAAGATCACCGTTGCTCAAAGCAAGATTCGTCCCACCACGATCTGCACGAAGAACTTCTGGAACGCTCGTAAGTCAAAATTTGAGACTTGAACGGGCTTCCTGAACTTTACAGACTCCCTTAACTCTCTTCTTGGTGCATCTTTCAAAGGAGGCCAAGGGGCTCTATTTATAGAGTAGAGTTGAGACTTCACCTCTTCTCCTATCCGATGTGGGACTAAAATACCAATACTCAAAAATAGAGTTTGATATTTTAGATCATCCCACAATCAGCATAGAAGTGTGTCAGTCCACGCCTACCCTCCGAACACTCCCGTGCATGCACGAGACATCCTGGAGTCCGTGTCCGAGTCCGAGTCCGCACAACAAAAATCAACTTGCATCACTGTTGGATTTAATCCCTTTTCCTTCTAGGAAAATACTTCCACATGGCACAAACTTGTGCCCCACTACACCTCATGTGTACACCTCAACACAAGCAATGCATTATATTGAGATACTCATCATTTAGTGTAGCCGATGTGGGACTATTTTTTTTTGTCCAAAGACAAAAACACCAACAATGCGTAGACGAAGTTAATATTAATATACAGAAAATGAATTGATAACGAACATGACAAACATCATCCAACCTTTCTTTATTCCTTTAGTCACGTATTCATGTGCATCTTTCATAGCTTGGTCGTTGCTTTATTTTTTTCCTCTCATCTGGTTTTGCTATCCAGTTCGTGGCTGCATACTTGGACTTAGCTTGATAAGAATAAATAAATATACTTCGAATTAACTTATTGAGTACATGAGTTAGCTAGATTATGTACTTGTACTCGGTTAGAATGCTATATTAGAGTTTGTCGTTGGCCTTGTTGTCTGCTAAGAATCAACTCGAATGCTAAGAATCAACTCGAATATTAGAGTTTGTCGTTGGCCTTGCTATATCTGAGTTATCCAGTGTCTGTCCGGATGATCTTGAGTCCCAAGATAACATCAGCATCCTCCAAGTCCTTCATACTGAACTTCGTCGAGAGAAACTTCTTTGTCTCCGTGACACATCTTATATCCGTACCTAGGATTAGCATGTCGTCCACGTATAGACAAACGATGACTCCTCTTCCGTCAGCAAACTTCGTATAGACGCACTTGTCTGTTTCACTGACCCTGTAGCCATTTGACCTTATGACTTTTTCAAACTTCTCATGCCACATTTTGGGACCTTGCTTTAAACCGTACAGAGATTTTACCAACTTGCAGACTTTGTCTTCAAGACCTTTGACGACAAACCCTTCTGGTTGTTGCATGTAGATCTCTTCGGTCAGCTCGCCATTCAGGAATGCCGTTTTTACATCCATCTGATGTATCACCATCTTATGTATCGCTGCGAGAGCAATCAACATTCTGATGGTGGTCATCCGGGCTACTGGAGCATACGTGTCAAAGTAGTCGATCCCCTGCTTCTGAGAAAATACCTTTGCCACTAGCCTGGCCTTGAACTTGTCAATGGTTCCATCAGCTTTCATCTTCTTCTTGAAGATCCACTTGCATCTGATAGGTTTTGCTCCTTCAGGTAGATCAACCAACACCCAAGTGTTATTGGAGGTGATTGATTCAATTTCATTGTCTATCGCCTCCTTCCAGAAAATAGCATCTCTGGTCTTCATCGCCTCATCATAGGTAAGCGGATCTGCTTCCACATGATAGGTGACGAAGTCATCTCCGAAGTTCTTCGGCCTCCTCGCTCGCTTCGACGACGGCTCAGCGAGTTCTGGTTCAATCGTTGTCTCCTCAGTAGCAACTTCATCTTGGACAACTGGCTCATTGAAGATCTTAGTCACCTTTGCACCTTCATCATTCTTCGGAATGTCCGTTAGAACAATGTTCTTGTGTCTTATAAACCTGTCTTCAAAATATTCAGTCTCGCGAGATTCGATGATATGATTTGACTCAATATCAAGAAATCTCCGAGCATCACTCTTCTCGGCATATCCCAAGAAGATCGTCTTCGTAGTCCTTGTCCCCAGCTTCTGAATCTTCAGATCCGGGAGCTTCACATAGGCCAGACACCCCCACACTCGAATGACATTCAAGTTAGGTCTGACTTTGAACCAGAGTTCATGAGGAGTTACGTCCGAAGTTGCATACGGCATTCTATTAAGAATAAAAGTGGCCGTCAATGCAGCTTCTTCCCAGTAGCATTTAGGAAGACCCGCAGTTAGCAGCATTGAGTTTATCATTTCTGTCAACGTTCTGTTCTTCCTCTCCGCTACTCCGTTAGATTGAGGAGAATACGGAGCAGTAGTCTCGTTTATGATTTCATGTTCTTTGCAGAACAATGTGAATTCATGAGACCGATACTCTCCGTCTCGATCACTTCTTAGCATCTTGAGTTGTTGTCCAGTTTGCCGTTCAGCCTCGGCCCTGAACTTCTTGAACTTCTCGAACGCTTCGTCTTTAGACTTGAGCAAGTAGACGAACGCGTACTTTGAGAATTCATCGATGAAGGTTATGAAATACTTCATCCCGACTTTTGTAGAGAATTGCTTGAAGTCACAGATATCAGAGTGCACCAACTCCAGAAGATCTGTGCTTCGATTGACCCGATGAAAGGGTTTCCTTATGATCTTTGTCTAAGCACATACTTCACACTTCTCTACCTTACCCCCACATTTGGAGATAAGTCCTAGACTGGACATTTTGTTAATTCTTTTACAGTGAACATGTCCAAGCCTGTTATGCCACAACTCAAGAAAATAATCAGAACGAGTGATTGCATTGATTACATTTGACTGGTTTACAAGCTGAATTTTGAACATCCCTTCAGTTTGAAAATCTTTTTCGAAGTATGTTTTCTTCTTGGACATCACCATCTCGCCAGCATTGATATCCATCCTCAAGCCTGCGTTGCTAAGCAGGCTTCCAGAGATCAGGTTCTTTACAATCATCGGAATGTGCTTCACACCTTGAAGCGTCAGAGTGTTCCCAGATGTGAGTTTCAGCTCCACAGTTTCGACCCCCAGAACTTCAGCTTGGGCTTGGTTCGCCATGATAACTTTCTCAGAAGTTGGCTGGTATTTGACGAACCATTCCTTGCCAGAGCAGACATGGCAGGTCACACCAGTGTCTATCCACCAGTCAGAGTCAGCCCCCACAGCTGTGACCTGAGCAATCATAGCAACAATATTAGAAACTATGGAAACCTTGTAACACCCAGTTTTCCAGAAGAGGGTAATTTTAAAATTTTGTAATTTTAGTCTTTTAATAATGATATTTAAATTATGATATAGTTTTTGGTGATTTTTTTAATCATTTAAAACTATTTGAAACATGACTTATGATTTTGGTGTTTGATAGTGTAACCTTGGAGACTGGTTGACCTAGAGCCTAGCCTTGTGATTAGGGTATTTTGTTTTTCATTTCTAGTTTGAGGATATTTTTGACATTTTTGGGGTAATTTGAATTTATTAGAATTTATTTGAATTTATGGGAATTTTTAGGAATCATTTTGGAATTGTTTGGATGAGGGTTGACTAGGTTGACTTTGACTAGTTTTGACCCTTGTAGACCAACCTAGAAGCTAACTCTAGTTAGTATGGACCTGGTTAGGTTATATGACTCTAGTCTAACCTAAGCTAACCCTTAGTTTGGTCAATAGACTCTAGTTAGCAATAGGAATTAGAAAGTCATAAGTCATGACTTATGATTTAGAACCATTGATAAATCAACTTAAGTCATAGCCTTGTAGATTGGCCCAAAGCCCAAGAAATTACAAAACCCTAGCCCTAGATTTATGTGGCCGTCCACCATATCTTCATTGGGAACCCCACTCTATAAATACTCTCTTAGTTTTAGGGTTGTCTCTTTTAGGAAAGATCAAGTTTAGAAAGAGGTTTGTTCCTACTTCATTTAATCCATAGAAATTCTATTTCATATCCTTTTTCATTCAAGTCTCTTCCATTAGGTTTTAATATACCTATACTTGCTGTTATTGGAGTTTTATTTCAGTTTGATATTGATTTGTTGGATTGGGATATCAAGGAGAGGAGCTCAACAAAGGAGGGATTTTCTAGAAAGTTCATCTATAGGTAACTTCTTCAATACTCAGTGAAATTTCGATTTCTTTATACATTTAGGAAGCCCTAGGAGTCCCCTAGGTGGTTGCATTGGTTTCGTGTCGAGTTTCATAGATTTCGTGTCCGTTTTGGACACGTATCAGGAACCCACAGTAGGTGTTCGATAAAATGTCCCAAATGACATTTCGACCTATTTTCTAGGAAGCTTTTGAATAGAAATCTAGGTCTTGTTATTTCTTATTGATTTCTGTTTCTCTGAGGTGATGATTGTATCGTGTCGTGTCGTTTTGGACACGCGAACCCACAGTTTCCTGACTGCGCAGCAGTCTCCTGTTACTCGGGGGCTGTAGCGGACACGACACGCGATGTTATGACACGAGACTCGACACACACCATGGGGCAGTGAATGACACGCCACGTGTCAAGTCTCACGTGTCCACATGGCGTGTCGAGAGAGATATCAGTGTTGTACTGATTTTACACTGTGCAGTGCACACGAGAAATCGAGCACTGATACGTGTGTCTTGTCACTGACACACGTGTCGTAGACCCATATCAGGGTGTCCTAGCCCTAGACCTAGTCGACACTTGGACACGACCACGAGGTCTGTGTCGTGTCGTGTCGTGTACACGAACGCTGTGAACACGTGCACGAGGAATGGCACAGTATTTGCACTGTTTGTGTTTTAAATTGTTTTGACACGGTTGTGTCCTCGTGCTTGGACACGAACATATTGAGGGACACGTGCACTATGTATATTTTGATTACCAACTCTTTATTTTGTATTTTAATGATTTTTTAATAGGTATTTACCACTTTACCAAATTCTGAAAACTGGGTATGAGTATCCTGAGATTTTCAGTTTTTGAAATCGATTTTGGACAGCTATTTTAATCTAATTAATAATACTAAATGTTGGTTTAAGTCCCTAGATTTATTCTCCTATACTTGAACTAATTGTGTGTGAGATTTTGGTGTTGTTTGGTGAAGAATTTCATTCAAATGGGTTGGTTGTGTGTAGGCTGAAATGAACATTCAGATTTCTGAATGTTGTGAGATTGTTTCCCTTCCCTTTCCTTTACTGTTAAAACTGAACTTAAGTGTTATGATTTTGGTTATGTTAGATAGTTGAATCTGAGTTGGTAATCTATGGACTGAAAACTGGAATTGACCCCATTCTTTCTTCACTGTTCACTGTTTAGAAATCCAGATTTCATTGCATGTTTGTAGTTCACTATTTTGCAATGTCCCTATAATGTTGTTCATATTCCAGATTTCACCCTCACATCACCCTCCCACACACAGACACAGCCACACATATATTCACTCACTGCTCACTGTTTTTCCTTCACTCATAACACACACACACACACAGTTCACACACACACACTCTAAATTGATGTCCTGAATTGGTTTCTTTTAATTCTCCATGTTTTGCTGAAACATTGACACCCTATCACTCACTCTCCTCTTCCTTCTATCTCTCCATATATGTGTATGTATGTATGTATGGTTATATATGATATATAATGTATATATATATTAGTGTGCTATATAACTATATGTATGTACCTTGTATCTATGAGTATATATATATATATATATATTGTATATGTACTTGGTGTGTCATTAGTGTTTATGTTTGGAGATGTGCTTGATTGATAGGATAGGTTATTAGCCTTGTATTGTATGTTGATAGGCTAGTTTAGCCTTGGTAGACCTAGACTAGATTAGTATAGACTAATATAGTCTAGATTGGACTAGATAGACTAGTTTGACCTAGTTTAGACTCGTTTGACTTGGTTGATTTAGTTTGACTTCTAGGGTTGACCAGAGTTGACCAAGAGTTGACTTTGGCCTAGTTTGACCTAGATTCATGTAAATGCATTGTAGTGTCTTATTTTACCATTCTGGACTTGTTGTGACTTGTGTTGTTCTGATTAGGAGCCAGACACCACTCCTCGGACAGTACTTTCATATTGGACACTCAGATACCAGGCGAGTACATTTTTTGATCATTTCATATCCTGTTTAGAATTATTTTCCTGCATTAAATTACTTTACTTGATATTGTCACGTTGGTCACACGGATTAGTACTATATGGACCCCTTCTTGAGATGTTATCCCTTCAGGGAGCATCGGGTACTCTATGTTCTGTGCGTTTCACTTACATGGCGTATCACTATGCTTCTTTGGTTCTTTGATCACTTGTGACATAACTCTTATGATCACAGAGTCTTCTTTGAATCCTTATCCCATTTATTGGGTTTCCCAGAATCCCCATTTATGGGACTACTATGTACCACCCTTCGGGGGCCGTTACATAGAATCATAACATAACCTGGTTGGATCCTTGTGTATTAATTGGGGGTACGGGGGAGTAGAAGTAGACATGTGAATAATATCCAAGTAGTGTAGCATCAGAATCCTTCCATAGTGTAGCATCAGAATCATCCTATGCCATTTACATGTCTATATTATACTCTGACTCACTAGCCACTGTTAGTTCTTTACTTATAGTAGATATTTCTATTACAGTTATCTCTCTCTCTGTTTACATACTGTACTTCTTTCAGTACTTGTATCTTACTTTACTGCATGATTATATTTTCTAACCTGCTATGAACTGTTGAGATGTACTGTACTCGCTCCTGTCCTGACTGGACCTGTTGAAAATATTACAGAGGACGAGGAGGAGGCCTGTGTGGATACCATCTACGGGGCAGCCCTAGACGACACTTACGAGCTGGACTCTCAGGAGGACCCAGCTCTAGCTGAGGACATCACCCCCATTGCCTAGACTAGTTTAGTTAGGCTTATCTTATTTTATGTTGCCTTGAGACATGTTTACCTAGACTTATTTTCTGTTCAGAGTTTCTGAGTTGTATATATTCTTTCATTCTGTAGCTGAGTTTGTACTCTGGATTTTTTTGCTGGGATTACCTTAGACTACTTTATCATCTATTTTTCCTCGAGTCCTATTTCATATCGTGCTATCTCTTCCTTAGTTGTGATTGAGTTCATTTACTGCTATGTCACCCCCATTCGGGGAGTATAAACTGTTTAGAGATATATTGCTAGATGTTGTGACCTAGGACAGCGTTCTACCGCCGATACTACGGCGTAGGTTGGACGTACCCACGTCTCCTGCCCTTACTCTAGGGTACGGATCGTGACACGTTTTTAGTGGTGGCCCATGCAGGTCGAGTTTATGTAGTGGTATTCGAACTAGAGTATCACTACAGCCTGCAGTAGGATTAGGGAATATTTGAAGGTACTCAATCACATTAGAAAAAACTCTTTATCAGATTTCTTTTGTCTAAAATTGTTGCTTATTGACTTCCCTTTGAATATAAACTGTCCTCCTTTGAATTTTCGCTTCATTCTCAGAAATTGCTTCTTATTTTGATCTGTTTTCATGATGGTTATGAAGATACGATCTCATCACTTCGGTTCGGAGGATACTATCGAGAGGCTGGCCACCTCTCGTCCTGTACATCAGGGCCTCGAGACCGCAGCTTCTGTTGTGCCGACTCAGGTTGGCGTTTCTGCAACATTGGAGGTGCACCTCCGTCTGTACATAGACCCTTTTCCCGTCATTTTCGATTTCTCTCAGCAGTAGCGGTTCATGCAACATCAGCAGCAGACCAGGAGAAACCAGCAGGGCGAGCTATCGTCAGGACTGTCGAGGATGCACAGACCATTGGAGATCTTGCTGTAAGTTCCGTTCTTCTTGATTCCATTCCCAAAATTGTCTTTTATAACTACCTTGAAATCCAGTTCCATCTGTTCCTTGTTGATTAATTAATTTTGTTATGTTGCTCTTTTGTTATGTTGTTTTCTTTTTTTTTTCTTTCTCTTTCTTTCTGAGAAAATCATATGGGCTAGGTCACCTCAGTTATGGAATCTAGAATCTTCGATGGTCGTGTTAGTTGGCATAGTGAGGACATGTAGTCAGATTTTGGATGTATTTTTCGGGTATGGGAATTTAAGGTTTTTGCCGTCGCATGCGGCAATACGAAAATTTTAAATACCATAAACCTAGAGGTACGTACCTTAGTCAAGGACTCTGTGATTATCGTAGCCTTGCTCACTAGCATGATGAAGACTCTGGACAACATGATTTTGGACAGACGCATATGATTAACAGGTTGTATCTTGAGAAGGTTTTTAACATCATACCCTTCTTTTGTTGTAAATAACTTAGGAGTAGGGATATTTAGTTTGTGGAGCTTGTTCATAGGTAGATCTTCATAGTGAAATGATATGACGACTTGTAGAGTGTCTGTACCCTAGAGATGATAGTTAGCATTGGTATTAGAATAGTAACCTATTGTAGGTGATTTCCCTGTTATTTATAATACCAACCAGTTTATATATAGGATGTTAGTATGCCGTACAGCCTTCATGGTTGTTATTATTTTCCCTTACCCTTCCCAGAGAGGCACCCATGACTAGAGCCTGTCCTTGAGTATAGTTGTAGCTGCACCTAAGACTGAGAGGTCTATATACATAGATAGATTGCAGAGGGTATTGGCATATAGGATGTGGGTTTGGTTAGTATCTATAGGTCATGGTTGTATAGGATTATTGACATGTTGTTTAGCCTATATTTGGTTCAGTTTTCTATTTTAGTTAAGCTCTCTTTGTGTTGAGTTCAGTCATGTTTGATCAACCTTTACAGGTAGTACGCAGACCCTTGCCTGATACGTATGCATGCTACACTTTGATTACCAACCTATCTAAATACATATTAATATGTTGTTGATGTATAAATTCTCAAAACCCCAATGTTCTGATACAGTACAGTTTCAGAGACTGGTTCTCTGCTTTTTCCTGTTTAAATTCGTAAATTAAATATAAATTTTATGTTATTAGTTATGTTTACATCACTGCACATGTATGCTATACATACGGTTTTAATTCAAAAAAAAAAAACTTGGTTGAGTTTTGTGTTCGAATTTGTCAAATCTAAGACTGTGTGCATATTAACCCTTAATACTGGATTTTAAATGTTAGTTCAAATTGCTGTTTTTAAATGTAATATTTTGAGGTATATATATTGTTGTATGTAGGGATATAATGTTAGGTTTCATATTTTTACATGTTAGGTTGTGATAAACATTGGGTTGGTTTGATGTTCGAATTTCTCCAAAATTCTAAAACTAAATACATGTTAACATTTTTACATTGATTTCAAATGTTTAGTTCAAATTCAGATTTAATATGTAATATTGAACTGTATGCATAGAAAAATGTATGGATAGTATGTTAGGGTTTTATCTCTATCATGTTAGGATGTGTTGGGAGCATTGAGTTGGCCGTGATGTTTCAAACCCCTAAAATCTGAAACTGCATTATGTTAATATTATATTAGTTTAAATGTTAGCTTATTTTCAGATTTTGTATGTAAATGCTGAACTAAAACTAGGTTTAACCTTTCAATACTAAACTATAACCATGTACAAGGACACACACACACACCCTAACTTAGTATACACTGCCATGTAAACCTAACCTTTCCTCTCTATGTTATGATTATACATCTATATAGATATATATAGAGAGCTTAGGCATACATGTTATAATGTATATAGATATATAACTAAATCTCTAAATCTTTATATATATAGATATGGTTAGCCATGCATGTTATGAGTAAATAGGCTGTGCATTGTAGATTGTTTAACCAATATGCTATGAGTAGTATAACGTGATAGCTATTGTTTGAAACCCAGATCCTTCCATACTTTCATGTATATTTTACAATACACACATGCCTACTATCTAACCATATGAACATGTCCACATACATCCATACACACACGAACCACATAACATTTACATAATGCTAGCTTTTTTTTCTCTAACACACTCTCTATATATACACATTGTGATTGGATTCCATGCGATTGACTTTCATTCTTTAACTTTTGATTTTAATTTTCTTGAATAGTATCCCTTAATAGATAATTGGTAGTTATCTTTATTATATTTTATTTTTGATAAGTACCAGTTTTCATATAGGAGGGTAGACTGCCTTACAGTCTTGATGATTGTTATTTCTGTATTCTTTCTAGTTTAGCACCCTAGATTGCTTGTGTGTTTTGATACCCTATGACCGTTTTGGTTAGCATGACTAGTATATCTAGATGAGACTTCACTACCATCGTATGCCATGACCATGTATGCCTTTTTTTAATCGTATGTTTTATTTAAGTTCTGAGACTTTGATAGCTGGGGGCTTAACCTAGAAGGAGTACGATCACCTTTAATTTCGAGGACGAAATTTTTCTAAGGTGGGTAGGATTGTAACACCCAGTTTTTCAGAAGAGGGTAATTTTGAAATTTTGTAATTTTAGTCTTTTAATAATGATATTTAAATTATGATATAATTTTTGGTGATTTTTTTAATCATTTAAAACTATTTTAAACATGACTTATGATTTTGGTGTTTGATAGTGTAACCTTGGAGACTGGTTGACCTAGAGCCTAGCCTTGTGATTAGGGTATTTTGTTTATTATTTCTAATTTGAGGGTATTTTTGACATTTTTGGGATAATTTGAATTTATTAGAATTTATTTGAATTTATGGGAATTTTTAGGAATCATTTTAGAATTGTTTGGATGAGGGTTGACTAGGTTGACTTTGACTAGTTTTGACCCTTGTAGACCAACCTAGAAGCTAACTCTAGTTAGTATGGACCTGGTTAGGTTATATGACTCTAGTCTAACCTAAGCTAACCTTTAGTTTGGTCAATAGACTCTAGTTAGCAATAGGAATTAGAAAGTCATAAGTCATGACTTATGATTTAGAACCATTGATAAATCAACTTAAGTCATAGCCTTGTAGATTGGCCCAAAGCCCAAGAAATTATAAAACCTTAGCCCTAGATTTATGTGACCGGCCACCATATCTTCATTGGGAACCCCACTCTATAAATACTCTCTTAGTTTTAGGGTTGCCTCTTTTAGGAAAGATCAAGTTTAGAAAGAGGTTTGTTCCTACTTCATTTAATCCATAGAAATTCCATTTCATGTCCTTTTTTATTCAAATCTCTTCCATTAGGTTTTAATATACCTATACTTGCTGTTATTGGAGTTTTATTTCAGTTTGATATTGATTTGTTGGATTGAGATATCAAGGAGAGGAGCTCAACAAAGGAGGGATTTTCTAGAAAGTTCATCTATAGGTAACTTCTTCAATACTTAGTGAAATTTCGATTTCTTTATACATTTAGAAAGCCCTAGGAGTCCCCTAGGTGGTTGCATTGGTTTCGTGTCGAGTTTCATAGATTTCGTGTCCGTTTTGGATACGTATCAGGAACCCACAGTAGGTGTTCGATGAAATGTCCCAAAGGACATTTCGACCTATTTTCTAGGAAGCTTTTGAATAGGAATCTAGGTCTTGTTATTGCTTATTGATTTCTATTTCTCTGAGGTGATGATTGTATCGTGTCGTATCGTTTTGGACACGCGAACCTACAGTTTCCTGACTGCGCAGCAGTCCCCTGCTACTCGGGGGCTGTAGCGGACACGACACGCGATGTTATGACAAGAGACTCGACACGCACCATGGGGCAGTGACTGACACGCCACGTGTCAAGTCTCACGTGTCCACATGGCGTGCCGAAAGAGATATCAGAGTCGAACTAATTTTACACTGTGTAGTGCACACGAGAAATCGAGCACTGATACGTGTGTCGTGTCACTGACACACGTGTCGTAGACCTATATCAGGGTGTCCTAGCCCTAGACCTAGTCGACACTTGGACACGACCATGAGATCTGTGTCGTGTCGTGTCGTGTACACGAACCCTGTGAACACGACACGCGATGTTATGACACGAGACTCGACACACACCATGGGGCAGTGAATGACACGCCACGTGTCAAGTCTCACGTGTCCACGTGGCATGTCGAGAGAGATATCAGTGTCGTACTGATTTTACACTGTACAGTGCACACGAGAAATCGAGCACTGATACGTGTGTCTTGTCACTGACACACGTGTCGTGGACCCAAATCAGGGTGTCCTAGCCCTAGACCTAGACCTAGTCGACACTTGGACACGACCACGAGGTCTGTGTCGTGTCGTGTCGTGTACACGAACGCTGTGAACACGTGCACGAGGAATGGCACAGTATTTGCACTGTTTGTGTTTTAAATTATTTTGACACGGTTGTGTCCTCGTGCTTGGACACGAACATATTGAGGGACACGTGCACTATGTATATTTTGATTACCAACTCTTTATTTTGTATTTTAATGATTTTTCAATAGGTATTTACCACTTTACCAAATTCTGAAAACTGGGTATGAGTATCCTGAGATTTCCAATTTTTGAAATCGATTTTGGACAGCTATTTTAATCTAATTAATACTACTAAATGTTGGTTTAATTCCCTAGATTTATTCTCCTATACTTGAACTAGTTGTGTGTGAGATTTTGGTGTTGTTTGGTGAAGAATTTCATTCAAATGGGTTGGTTGTGTGTAGGCTGAAATGAACATTCAGATTTCTGAATGTTGTGAGATTGTTTCCCTTCCCTTTCCTTTACTGTTAAAACTGAACTTAAGTGTTATGATTTTGGTTATGTTAGATAGTTGAATCTGAGTTGGTAATCTATGGATTGAAAACTGGAATTGACCCCATTCTTTCTTCACTGTTCACTGTTTAGAAATCCAGATTTCATTGCATGTTTGTAGTTCACTATTTTGCAATGTCCCTATAATGCTGTTCATATTCCAGATTTCACCCTCACATCACCCTTCCACACACACACACACAGCCACACACATATTCACTCACTGCTCACTATTTTTCCTTCACTCATAACACACACACACACAGTTCACACACACACACTCTAAATTGATGTCCTGAATTGGTTCCTTTTACTTCTCCATGTTTTGCTGAAATATTGACACCCTATCACTCACTCTCCTCTTCCTTCTATCTCTCCATATATGTGTATGTATGTATGTATGGTTATATATGATATATAATGTATATATATAGTAGTGTGCTATATGACTATATGCATGTACCTTGTATCTATGAGTATATATATATATATATTGTATATGTACTTGGTGTGTCATTAGTGTTTGTGTTTGGAGATGTGCTTGATTGATAGGATAGGTTATTAGCCTTGTATTGTATGTTGATAGGCTAGTTTAGCCTTGGTAGACCTAGACTAGATTAGTATAGACTAATATAGTCTAGATTGGACTAGATAGGCTAGTTTGACCTAGTTTAGACTCGTTTGACTTGGTTGACCTAGTTTGACTTCTAGGGTTGACCAGAGTTGACCAAGAGTTGACTTTGGCCTAGTTTGACCTAGATTCATGTAGAATGCATTGTAATGTCTCATTTTACCATTCTGGACTTGTTGTGACTTGTGCTGTTCTGATTAGGAGCCAGACACCACTCCTCGGACAGTACTTTCATATTGGACACTCAGATACCAGGCGAGTACATTCTCTGATTATTTCATATCCCGTTTAGAATTATTTTCCTGCATTAAATTACTTTACTTGATACTGTCACGTTGGTCACACGGATTAGTACTATATGGATCCCTTCTTGAGATGTTATCCCTTCAGGGAGCATCGGGTACTCTATGTTCTGTGCGTTTCACTTACATGGCGTATCACTATGCTTCTTTGGTTCTTTGATCACTTGTAACATATACTCTTATGATTACAGAGTTTTTTTTGAATCCTTATCCCATTTATTGAGTTTTCCAGAATTCCCATTTATGGGACTACTATGTTCCATCCTTCGGGGGCCGTTACATAGAATCATAACATAACCTGGTTGGATCCTTGTGTATTAATTGGGGGTACGGGGGAGTAGAAGTAGACACGTGAATAATATCCAAGTAGTGTAGCATCAGAATCCTTCCATAGTGTAGCATCAGAATCATCCTATGCTATTTACATGTCTATATTATACTCTGACTCACTAGCCACTGTTAGTTCTTTACTTATAGTAGATATTTCTATTACAGTTCTCTCTCTCTCTATTTACATACTGCACTTTTTTTAGTACTTGTATCTTACTTTACTGCATGATTATATTTTCTAACCTGCTATGAACTGTTGAGATGTACTGTACTCGCTCCTGTCCTGACTGGACCTGTTGAAAATATTACAGAGGATGAGGAGGAGGCCTGTGTGGATACCTTCTACGGGGCAGCCCTAGACGACACTTGCGAGCTGGACTCTCAGAAGGACCCAGCTCTAGCTGAGGACATCACCCCTATTACCTAGACTAGTTTAGTTAGGCTTATCTTATTTTATGTTGCCTTGAGACATGTTTAGCTAGACTTATTTTTTGTTCAGAGTTTCTGAGTTGTATATATTCTTTCATTCTGTAGCTGAGTTTGTACTCTGGATTTTTTTGCTGGGATTACCTTAGACTACTTTATCATATATTTTTCCTTGAGTCCTATTTCATATCATGCTATCTCTTCCTTAGTTGTGATTGAGTTCATTTACTGCTATGTCACCCCCATTCGGGGAGTATAAACTGTTTAGAGATATATTGCTAGATGTTGTGACCTAGGACAACATTCTACCGTCGACACTGCGGCGTAGGCTGGACGTACCCACGTCTCCTGCCCTTACTCTAGGGTGCGGTTCGTGACAAACCTTGCTAGGCTCACCTTGCACAGCTTGTTTGGGCTTGGATTTGCATTCACTCTTATAGTGGCCCTTATTGCCACAGTTGAAGCAAGTCATGTGGGACTTGGACTTCTGTTGCTTGAACGAAGGACCCTTCACTTTCAGATTAGTGGAGTCCTTCTTCTTGTGATGAGAAGCCACCTGCTTCCACTTGAACTCTCTTGTCTGCACCAAGTTGGCCTTAGCTAGTTGGTTGGACAGAGAGTCCATCTTCTGTTGAGATCGCATTTCGTCCCCAATGTGGATCTCTTGTAGGAGATCTTCCAAGCTAATGTCCAGCTTCTTTCGATGCATTCTAGCATAGAAGTTGCTCCAACCAGCAGGAAGTTTCGAGACTATCCCTCCAACGACAAACTTGTCGACGAGGGGCATCTTCTCGTCATCTAACTTCTGGCGCAACTTCAGGAATTCCTTCACTTGAGGTAGCATCGCCATCTTGTCTTCGAAGAGCCACTTGTGGTACTTCTCGATGATGAATATTTTGGACCTGTTCTCATCATCTTCATATAGCTTATCTAAAGAATCTCAGATCTCTTTGGCCTTCTCTGTGAGCTCCTGTTTTTCAAAATTTATTTAATTAGTGTTAATTAATTATTAATGTCATTTTTAGCCTTAAAATATTTATTATAATTTTTTAGGAATTTTTCTAGAATTTTTAAATGATTTTTAAATGAGTTTTAAATACAAAAATATTATTTTGCAATTAATTTAAATGTTTTAATATCATTCTGTAACTTTTAGAATTGTTTTTATATCATTAGGTAATTTATTAAATTGTTAATATAACAGTTTGCATTTTGTAAACTATTATATTTTAGTTATGCAAATCATTATTTGCATTTATCTACTTTAGGGACCAGTTTGTAATTACCTAAAGTCTAGGGGCCCTAATGCTAAACCCTAATCTACCCACCCCCGACGACCAGACTGCCCGACGACCGCCGACTCGACTGCCTCCGCCATTTTCGGCCAGCGCGACGCCCCCCGACCGACTCTGACCCCCTATAAAAACCCCCACACTCTTCCCGACCCATCCACCACCACTACGACCCAACCACCACCGACCACCGCCCTATTTTTTCCCAGAACCCATCACCGGAACCCTAGCTCCGACTAACTCCCCAAATCCACCTCACCGACGAACGGTACCGCCCCCAACCACCCTCATCTGACTCGCCGCGCCGAGGCGAGTCGATCGCCGCCCAAGCGCCGCCTCACCGACGCCTCCTCCGCCGTCCACAGCTCTCGAATCCCCCCTGTGAAGTCGGACACGTACGTGTCAGTTGTTTTCGTGTCATATGGTGTCTCGTTTTCACTTGAGGGACTCGCCAACACACGACGAACCCAACGCATGGCTCGGACACGTATTTTAGGGCCTGTGCGTGTCGTGCATAGCACAGACACGTAGACTCTGTGTCCCAAACTGTCAGGACACAGAGTGATATTTCGGGCTACTGTTATTTTCAACTAAAACCTAAATAAAATAAACCAAAACCTAACTCTAACACAACGAGCGGGCTGACCCCCTGGCCAGCCCGACCCGACTCAGAAACCCGACCCATAGGGCCGAGTTCGAGCCCCCCCTTATGCTGTTTCTGTTTCTTTTTCTTTTTCCTTTTCTTTTTCTTTTTGTTTTATTATTTATATATATATATATTTTTTATTTTTATATTTATATATATATGTATACATGTATTTGTATATATATATATATATATATATGTATCATTATATATATATATATATATATATATATATATATATATATATATATATATATATATATATATATATGTAAAAAAAAAAAAAATATATATGTACATAAATATATATATATATATATATATATATATATATATATATATATATATATATATATATATATATATATATATATATATATATATATATTATATATATATATATATTTTACATATATACATATAAAATATATATATATATATATATATATATATATATATATATATATATATATATATATATATATATATTATATATATATATATATATATATATATATTACATATATACATATATGTACATATATGTATATATGTATATATGTTCATGTGTATATATATTATTATATATATACCATTATATATATGTATACAATATTTGTATATATATATATATACTTTATAGTTAAGTATTTATATATATATATATATATATATATATATATATATATATATATATATATATATATATATATATATATATATATATATATATATATATATATATATATATATATGTATTTTTAACATATGTATGTATATATCCATTATGTAAATATCTAAATATTTATATGTATATATAAATATTGTAGATATACATTTTATATATATGTATTTCACTCTACCTAGTGTAAATTATTATTATGTAAATATACTTGTCATATTTTTATAACTACTATGTATAATTTTACCTTATTAAAATATTAGTATTTATTATGTATTTTTATGTCTTTGTATTTTTGTATATTTAAATTACTGCAACCATTTGGTGTCCAAGCCTAGCATGGGTTTTTGGGCCCAAATGTGTTTTCACACATTCAAGACCTGTACAAGTCATATTGGACTTGATTCATGGCCTTGGGTCCTGTATTTGAACTTTGGTTCAAATTATATACATGGACAAAATACGCAGATAATTAATTATTTAATTTTAGATTGTGTGCAATGCTGTTTTTGAATTTCTAAAAATACTTTAATTGCTGTTAAAATTCTGAAAAAAATAATATTTAGATACTATGTTAATTTAGCTAATTTAGTATAATTCTTATAGTATTTAATTTACAGTTTTGCCACTATTTTGGCATATGAAACCAGAACTCATTTTCTGTGTACTTAGGAAAACTGATTTTTATAAAATACTTATACTGGTTAATAAATTCCAGAAAAATTATAATAAATTTCTATAATTAACAAGAATCACTTTGCTACTTTATTTTATGTAAAATTAAGCTTTTTGTCTATCTCAAAAATTGTTGGAACACAATGTTCATTTGATTTATTTATTGAATAATTACGACTTGCAACTTTTTGTGTTATTTTGAGTTTTAGTCGTATTGAACCTCACCCCTCACTAGTGTAAAGACCCTAGAAAGTTAGTTATAGTAGTGTGTCACCCCACATTGGTCTTCTATGCTAAAGTCATCATTTTGGCTAGGTGTCCAGTCACAAGTCGTGTTGTACCAATTAGTGTCTTAGCGTTTTAGCTTAGTGTAAAAACTAAGTTTATGTATTTATTTCTACAGTGACGAGTTACCAGACATCTATATCACTTTTATCGCAGCTTGCTTTGCTAGAGACAAGTACTCTCTACAAACTTTACATACTGTTACATAAATAAACTGTAAATCCAACCATGTTAAATGCTGATCCTTGGGGTAGCAAGTTAGATATTCACATGTTGTACTTTCAGTTACTACCATGCTTAGAACAGTCTTTATGTATCTCTTACATGATTAGAATCTGGGTTATGGGGAAACTGTTAGTAGCGTACGTGATCATGCCCCCTTACTTGTACGTACGTACCGAGCAAGGTTGACATTTTATATGTATACCTTGTCGTAGGCGCACCAGCTGTATTTGTACGTATGTACATCTATCGCTTGTTTTACTTATACGGAAGTATATTTTATATACTTGTACCACAGTACATTTTACACCTATTGACGATCACGTACCTGCTACAGTTTTAAACATTACATATACATCTGTCTCTATGACATATGTGTCCTTGCCATGATAGATTATGTGATGCCATGTTTCCAGTTATTCTTTTTATGTTCATTTACATGTCTCATATGCTAGTTTGTTAGAATCAGTGCTTGCTCCCGTCCTGACAGGATAACGTTGTAGGTGTCCTTACTGAGGAGGAGTTACTCTGCGACTCATATTATGGAGATACTGTCGAAGACCCGGCTTTGCTTTACGAGGATGTACCTGCGGGAAAACTCGCCTAGTTTGCGTAGTCACTTGGGATACTTAGTGTAGTCATGTATTAGACTACGTATTTTGTAACTGGACATGTATCCAGTTTTACATTTCAGACTTGTACTTTGGACATTTTACTATATAAGACGACTTTTGTGTTTGGAACATTTATGACTTTTATTCACTTATAGAACTGTTAGCACATTTAGTCTTATCTTGTTATCTCTAGAACAGCTTACTGCGTTTTATCCCAAACGCAGGCTGGACATGACTTGGCCCGGCCCAACAATTTGGGTAGCGGGTCGTGACATATTTTTAGTGGTGGCCCATGCAGGTCGAGACTAAATTGTTTGGTTACGTTATTGTACCAAGCATGCCTGCAATTAGGAACTTAAGATAATTAGACAACATTAGGAATGACGCTTAGAACACCTAGAGGAATGCTAGGATTGCAACATAGGAAATACATCACATGCTTGCTATTATAATTAGATTTTCTTGCCTATGATTGCTTACTTTAAACAAGTCCTTATAAGTCCTTTTTTATTGTAATTAGATGGTGCTTACTCGTTCATCCCAGTATGTTACACCTGAGAATGGCGCACTCCATATCCAGTCAGCTGACCAGTTGACTGATACACCTCCACTTCCACCTACCACATTCCCCCACTCCACAGATCCACAAACCCAGATTCCTCCACCACCTTCCATATCACAGTCCCAGCAGGACCCGATACTTCTACCACCCCCTATCACTATACCTACCCAGGCTTCTGTCACACTCGACGGGAACCAACTGCTCACTCTGATCCAGGGGTTCCTAACAACCCATCAGGAGCAGACTACCCTACTGTAATGCCTGTGGTTCGTATTACGTATTTTAGAAATACGTGTATGTATTTATCTTGTATTTGTATATCTTCTTGGTTTGGTTTGGTTTTGGCTTGGTCTCCTTGGGGTTGGTTTGGTTCGGCTAGGCTTGATTGCCTTGGTTCATCATGAACCATGGATGAACCCCCTACCTACCACCACCTTTGGTATTTATTACCATTCTTCTTTCTCTCTCTTCATTAATCATCTTATTCTTCCTCATTTACTTCCTACCAGAGAGAGAGAGAGAGAGAGAGAGAGAGGTCTAGTCAAGTGCAACTTGTTTCATGAAGGAACTCAAATTTTATTGCTTCATTCTCTTCCTTACAGCATTCTAACTTACTTTAGAACTTGGCATTTTCACTTTCCATGGCTAGATTCTTGTAGATCTAAGTCTATTTTATTTTCAAAATTCTTGAGTTTTGATCTACTTAATCTTGTTATTTTCGAGTTTTGATGGTTCCATGTTGTAGAGCATTTCATTCTGCCCCATTTTGATCTATGGAAGTCCGGATTTGGACTCCGGATGATAGAGTTATGCAGCTTGGAAGCAATGGCTTATGGTGTACTTCTTCTCGGAAATTTGGAGAAGAAGCACAGTCCCGAGCCGCATGGTAGCACTTGACCGCATGAACATTCATGCGGCAAGTCAATTCCAACCGCATGCACTATTGCCTTGACTTGACCGCATGACAAGTTCATGCGACAAGTATTCCTTCTAGCCGTATGAAGTCCTTCTTACTTAACCGCATGACTGAGCTTCCCAGTCCAGCCGTATGGGACTCCATCCACCCTGAGCCGCATGAACTCAACACTCGCGAGCCGCATAGACCGCAGTCTTCCAGCCGCATGGGTTTGCTTCCCTTGACCGCATAGTCATTGCTTCCCGCAGCCGCATGGGTTGCTCCTCTCCGGCCGCATGTACTTGATTGGTCAGCCAGCCGCATGGACCCATCCCCCGCCAGCCGCATGAGTTTCCTATCCTCCTGACCGCATATGTCTTGCCTTTTTCAGCCGCATGACTGAGTGGATCTCCGAGCCGCATATGACTGATACCCCTTTGACCGCATAAGCCTTTCCCTTTTTTAGCCGCATGCGCCTGACCCTATTCAGCCGCATAGGCTGTTCTCTTCCAGCCGCATGAGACCATTCCTGGCAGCCTATGCCTTAGTCGTATGGCTCTCCTATAGCCCTGTGTATTGATATTTTATTAGATATTTTATGTCCATTTTATATCCTTATGCCTTTTGTCCTGAACTTGATAAATCACGATTTGATTGACATGATTGAAATGACAGTTGTACATGACACGGTGGGACACGTAAACATGACATAACCTGATAGTGGCCCGTCGTGGCGCACTCTTGACCAGTACACTTGACATGATAACCTGACATGATATATATTGATAAGCTGTTGCGACGGCTACCTGACATGACATGACCTGTATAATTAATCCTGGACACCGTGGGCGATTGTGCTTGTACAAATAATCTATTCCTGTCTTGTATCATGTCTAGGAGGGGACTCCTGAGTACCACGGTCAGGAGTACCTATTGAAATGGGCTAAGGCTAATAACTAGATTAATACATTAGTAATGAAGAGATCTCCCAGCTACAGGCAATCCCGTTACTTGGGCACGCCTTGGGATCTGTAGCCTGCCGTCGAGTAGGGCACATTTCCAGCACACTGTCATGTGTTGCACCCTTCAAGCTACATAAGGGTACATTCGTTTCCTGGACGATGTACCCACCTGAATTCAACTCTAAATCTTTTAACCCGGATAACCTGGATGGACTGCAGGGCTTGTGGCTGTGGAAGATTCTCACTGCATCTTGCTAGTAACTAGGCTTGTGATAACCCTAGTTAGTTAAAGTATCAAGATGTAGTTCTTGTTTGGCCGTGAAATGATTGGATGGAGTCTAACATGTCTAGTCTTGCCCTAATTTTGTCCCAGATTACTGCATGACCAGAATGCCTGTATTTATTTTACCAATAAATGGTGAGAATTCCAAGTTCTGTTCAGACGAAGGGTTACAACCCCGGTCCTTGTTTGGTTTACGGGTTGTAACCTGGCTATCTGAATCGTTCCATGGTTATCTCGTCGTATATCATCCTGATGTATTTCTTTATTTTTAATTTTTACCTTATTTATACTCTTGTGCTGATTGCTGGTTTTAGTTCCTAAGTGAAGCTTCCTTTGTGGCACTTGCTCTTTCTGGGGTCTGATCCAGCTGGTTTTGTGTGGCCAGATTCCGGAGCAGCTCCAGAGGATCTACCGACCTTCCAGCCAGATGGTGGCCACTAGACGGAACCCTGGCAACGAGTGGGTTATTTTTGGCTCTCCCACTCTATTGTAAAAATATTCTTTTGAGGCGTTTAGCCGACGAGCACCTGTTTAGCTCGATTGTACTTTACTTACTGTCTGCCTACGGGCTGTAACATGATTAATAAATCCTAGGGTTGATCATGTATGACTAAACTCTTGCTAGTCCTAACATTTGGTAACGACTAGCTTCATGATCAGCTAAATATGTAATATTTGGGACGCCTTATTATTGTATATTTAATGATCATACATCTTGTAACATTTACTTATTTTCTTGTGATTGAGACACTAGGCTTGTTCATGACCTTATGAGACTGTTGGCTTGTAGTAAACCCTCATGTATCTAGACAGCCGTGACCGTATAGCGAGATGAAATCCATTTCATATACGTAGCTGGCTATGTCTGCCCCCGCTCTCCAGTATTCTGATTCTGGGGCGTGACACCTACTCCGCCAGAGCATGGAGCGTTCTGAGGAACGTACCATGGTCCCACCACCTGTAGAGCCACGGCAGAGAGCGGGGACGATCAAGGACTTCATGGGTCTGAACCCCAAGGAGTTCTCAGGGACTGAGGGCATAGTAGTAGCAAATGACTGGCTAGACTCGGTCGAGAGGAAGCTTCTTGGAGTTAGGATGCCGGGTGACCTCCAGGTCGTGGCAGCAGGATTTCTGCTGATAGACTTGGCAGGAATCTGGTTCCGGAATGAGCCGTTGTTTACGAGAGGGAGGGCTACTTGGGATCAGTTCAAGACCCAGTTCAAGAAAAAAAATTTCTCGACCACTGCTAGAGTAGCCATAGGGCTACGATTCCAGAACATCCAGCAGAGGAACCGTTCTGTTGACGAGTATACGACAGAGTTTAGTCGCCTAAGCCGTTTCGCTCCTAGTCTGGTTACAGATCCAGATGAGATGACCCGTAGGTTTTGCCATGGTCTAGTTCTAGACATCGGCATTCTTATAGTGGCGACCGGTACGACTGACTACTACCAGAGCCTAGAGTTGGCCCGGAGCATTGAGGAGCGTCTTCTGTCTAGCAAGAGGCCGGCTTCTGTACATCATGAGGGACCGTCCAAGCGTCAGGCTTTCCAGCAGAGAGCAACGACGTCGCACCAGCAGACATACTGTCCCCCTACACTACATCATCAGACCCTACCAGTTAGAGCGCCGGGACCCCGACAGCGGCAGAAGGGAGCTATATGTTCTTTCTGCAGAAGACCAGGGCATGATTACTCCATCTGCAGGAAGAGGTTGAAGCAGTGCTTAGTTTGTGGGTCTGCCACCCACATGATACGGGAATGCCCAGTAGCCAAGGGACCTAGAGGACCACTTCCGACTCAGCAGCAGAGGTTTGGGCAGCATCTGCAGCAGCGTAAGGGACCTCAGGGGAAGACTTATAGCCTAGCCCTTGAGCCGGAGCAGGAGCAGGTTCCGGAGCCAGATTACTTAGCTGACGTCATCACAGGTCATGTTTATTTGCATACTTTTCTAGCTCTATGCTTGTTTGATTCTGGTGCATCTCATAGCTTCCTATCATTAGAGTTTATGCATAAATACCATCTAGTAGCTACACCTACTGCGGAGATTAGTAGATTGATGACGGGAGGAGGACCAGTGCCTATTAGAGCTATCTATAGATGCTCTATTTTTATAGCCGAAAGAGAGTTCAGGGGACGATTCTTTGTGATGCCACTCCCCGATTATGATATCATATGGGGGATGGACTGGCTTAGCTATGCCCATGCATCTATAGACTGTAATGAGGGTAGTATTTTGTTCAGTCCCCCAGGCACAGCACCATTCAGTGTCAGGAGGACAGGGCCGGAGATCAGCCTAGAGCCGAACTGTTGTGCGACAGTTGGGGACGTAGCACCACCACACCCTATCATTAGGGAGTTTATGGATGTATTCCCAGAGGATCTTCCAGGACTTCCGTCTGACAGATATGTGGAGTTCACTATAGATTTTGTGCCGGGTTCATCACCAGTATCCCGGGCTTGCTATAGAGTGAATCCCAAGGAGGCCGTAGAGATGAACGAGCAGATTGATGACCTGTTGAAAAAGGGTTTCATTCGATCTAGTGCTTCTCTATGGGGAGCACCAGTGCTCTTTGTGCCTAAGAAGGATGGTACAGTCCGGTTGTGTATTGACTACCGGGCCTTGAATGCCATCACCATCAAGAACAAATATCCTCTGCCCAGGATAGATGATTTGTTCGACCAGTTGAGCGGGACAAAGGGGTTTTTCAGGATAGACTTAAGATCCGGGTACCACCAGGTGAAGGTTAGGGCAGTAAACATCCAGAAGACGGCATTCAACACGAAGTACGGACAGTACGAGTTTCTGGTGATGCCATTTGGTCTCACAAATGCGCCAGCTGTCTTTATGAATTTGATGAATAAGACATTCCACCAGTATCTGGATAAGTTCATCGTAGTGTTTATCGACGACATCCTGATATACTCGAAGACGCCGGAGGAGCATGTAGAGCACTTGTGGATAGTTTTGGGGATTCTGAGGTAGGAGAGATTATTTGCCAAATTGCCGAAGTACGAGTTCTTTTTAGACCGAGTGTAGTTTCTCGGCCATGTAGTTACTAGAGAGGGAATCTCGGTGGATCCCAGGAAGATTGCTGCAGTTGAGACATGGAAGGCTCCGCCGTCAGTTTCAGAGATCAGGAGCTTTCTGGGTTTAGCAGGCTATTATAGAAATTTCGTCCAGGACTTTGCTAGGATAGCTGAACCCATGACGAAGCTGACGCGGAAGGACACAGAGTACATTTGGTCAGAGGACTGCCAGGCAGCGTTTGAGGAGCTGAAGAGAAGGCTGACGACCGCTCCAGTTCTGACATTACCTTCAGGTTCTGGAGGTTTCACCATATACAACGATGCTTCTGGAAAGGGGCTAGGATGTGTCCTACAGCAGCATGGGAAAGTGATTGCTTATGCATCTAGGCAATTGCGTACTCATGAGCAGAATTATCCTACCCATGACCTGGAGTTAGCTGCGGTGATCTTTGCACTCAAGTTATGGAAACATTACTTATACGGAGAGCGTGTGGAAATCTTTACTGACCACAAAAGCTTGAAGTATGTGTTCACGCAGAAAGAGCTGAACATGAGGCAAAGACGATGGTTGGTGTCACGTCCCGCTTCCTGGATGGAAGGGTGACGTCATAAACACATCCCCAGGCTACGCGCCAAAATTCGCGATTGTCGCCCGTAATCATCAGCAAAATAGAAAATACAGGAAATTTTTATGGTATTAAAGTATAGTGTAGCAATATTACAGGGAACTTTTCCAACAATACTATTACAGATTATTACAAAAATAGATTTGCAAAATAATTACGATGCTGCTGGTCATAACTGTAGGTAGCCCAGACAGTTTACTCCTCGTTGTAGTGTGGCGATACTTCGGCGGAGGCGTCTTCTTCTTCTTCACCTAGTGAACAAATACTAGGTCGTTTAGAAAACGACGAGCAAGTCCTCGGCCAAGAACGGTGAAAGTTAAACAAAAATAATGAATATGTAGTTTTAAAAGAAGAGACATGGTATACTAAATTGCACTGCTATATATATATCTGCTTTAGTAAAACATGAATGAAATTAATTTCATACTCCATGAATAATAAGATTTCCGAGCTTCCCTTGAGCTTTTTAGTAGGAATTGCTTTCCTTGAGCAATTAAGGACACTGCCCACCTATAGTAGGCAGCGTTGCTTCTGGAGTAAGATTTAAAATTTAATGAGATGCAGTTTTGAGAACAATACTCCGAATAATCCTCTAAATATTTCCCGTGAACAATCCCGTTAACCTGGGATCAGGCTGTGATTTTTGAGCCTCCCTTGGGCTAAAAAGACATCTATTGATGTTACTGTCAGATAGATGTATTGATTTCTGAGCCTCCCTTGGGCTAGTACACCATAGTCGAAACTAGATGTACTGATTCACGAGATTTTCGAAATACTGATCAGCTTTTTGTTATTTATGTTACGGGATATCTAGGGATATTCAGTTGTTCTCCCCTCCCAATGCTTTCTAGATATGAAATTTCTAAAAATTTTCGAAAGTCAAAATTTGTCTATCTCCTAAATTTCTCAAAAATTTTGGCAGAGTCTCCTTTGTATTTGGTAGCCCCAAAAATTTACAAGAAACATATATATATGATAAAAGAAAATATGGGCTCGTCGACCCCTTCGGTGGAGCAACTCTCAACATCGGAACCACGCAAGTAAATAATTGGGCTCGCCGACCCCTTCGGTGGAGCAACTCTCAACACCGGAACCACGCAAGCAATAAAAGAACAAAAGGAACTGGGAAATTTTTACCTGAGCAAGCAATAGTTACCTTTCTTTTGGCAATTAGTCGGGTCACGGCTTGCTAATAGCTTTGCAGTTTGTCATAATAGAGCAATTATTTATCCAACCATACTAGTTAATATGCAAGACTTTATAACATATATATATATATATATATATATATATATATATATATATATATATATATATATATATATATATATATATATATCATGTAGATAGTATAAAGAAAGATCAAATCAAACCAAAAATCTTCAATATCAACATTTTAATTTTTTTTTGTGCGTGAAGTAGGAAAATGTAGAAAAGAGACTTATTTCTAAATATGAACACACAAAATTAAGTACTAAAATAGAGAAATATAGGGTCCTTGTACTTTTACCTTCCCGGCGTGCGGTCCAACTGTTCAGTTCTTATGTGTATGTCAGACTTACCATTGGAGAGTCCCATATGTCCATATGCGTTCGTTTGTTCATGAAAAATTCAAGTTCAAAAGTTCATGTCCACAATTGAGAGTTCAATAATTTATGTCCGCAATTTGATTCCTCTATTTGTGTCCAACGTATATACACTTATCCGTGATACGTCCAATTAATAATTCTAGTGCCTAAGTTTAACAAATTTGAATTCCTTTGCCTACGTCTATTAAAATTGAACCTTTACTAGAAATCAAACTTTGCAAAATTTTAAGTATCTCGAATTGGGTTAAATGCTACCCAAAATTTTCAGAATTTGAAATTAAACCATAATTAGAGATATTTCCATAACTTATATTCCCAATTATAATATTATGAGATGAAAATTTAATATGTAACATGAAATTTCATATTTAAAAGATCAACCTATACAAATTCAAAGTCTTAACAAAATTTTGTATGATCATAACTAAAAATTTCAGAATTTAATATGAGTTATAATGAATCATATTAACCTAGATGGAAAAAGATTTGAGGAGAAGAAGGAACAGAGGACTTGCCTTGGATTGGGAACGACCTAAACTTCTCCACAAACCCTAAATTGAACCCAATAGCAAAAATATCAACCTTGTTAGTATCCTAACCTAGTTGGAATTCGAAAAATAAAGATTGGGGAAAGGAGATGAAGTTTACCTAGGTTTTTCTTGCTTTGGAATTGATGAGGAAGAGGATAAAGAAAAGGGGGTGGCGGAGAAGGCCGGGGAGGGGGCGGCCGGCGACGGCAGGCGGGCGGCGGGCGGCGGCTGGGGCGGCGGTAGCGACGGCAGGGGGTCGAGGGGGGGTCGGGTGTGTGAGTGTTTGGTTTTTTTTCTTCTCTCTTTCTTTCTTTGTATGTGAGTGTGTGTTTATAAAGAGGAAAAAGGGGATAAGGGGGTGCTGATGGAGTTGGGTTTTGGGTGTGTGTGTTTGTGTGTGGTTTTTTTTTTGTGGGGGTTTTTGTGTGTGGGGGTTTTTGTGTGTGGGGGGGGGAGGATTATATAGAGAGAAAGGGGGTGAGGTGTCCCCCCTTCCACACAAGTCCATAGGGACACATGGGGGGGACACTTGGCCATCCTAGGGTTAGGGTTAGGGTTAGGATATGACATGTCATGAAAAAAATAAATGACAATAATAATAACACTAATAAAAATAATTATCATAATAATGATAATAATAATAATAATAATAATAATAATAATAATAATAATAATAATAATAATAATAATAATGGAAAAATAAGAGTATGACAAGTCTACTCCCCTTAGAAAAATTCCGTCCTCGGAATTTGAAATAACTAGAGTAGCGTTATGATTACTGACCTGACTTAGGAAATAGATACGGATATTGTTTCCGCATATCTTCCTCCTTCTCCCAAGTTGAATCTCCAGGTGAATCCTTGCTCCATGCGACTCGTACTAATGGAATGATCCGATTGCGGAGTATAATGGAATGATCCGATTGCGGAGTACCTTCTCTCTTCGATCCAAGATCCCAACGGGTTTCTGTTCTATCCGTAGTGTAGGCCCAACGGTAATTTCTGAATGGTCGAGTATATGGCTCGGATCCGACACATATCTTCATAATTGGGAAACATGGAATACATTGTGAACTCCCTCTAGTGTTGGAGGTAAAGCAAGCCGATATGATACATTCCCTACTTTTTCTAATATGTCGAAGGGTCCAATGTATCTCGGACTCAGTTTTCCTCTGGTCCCAAATCTGATGGTTCCCTTAGTTGGTGAAATTTTTAGAAAAACGTGATCTCCAGGTTGAAATTCCAGCATTCTTCGATGCTTATCAGCCCATATCTTATGTCTATCCTGGGCTGCTTGTAGGTGACTTCTTATTGTCTTGACTATGTCCACAGTTTGTATCACTAGTTCTGGTCCTAACAATTGTCTTTCTCCTACGTCGGTCCAACATACCGGCGATCTGCACTTTCTACCATACAGTGCTTTAAACGGAGCCGTTTTGATACTATCGTGATAACTGTTGTTATATGAAAATTCCACCAGATGTAGATGATCATTCCATGCTCCCCCAAAGTCTAAAGTACAAGCTCTCAGCATATCTTCTAGAGTTTGAATGGTTCTTTCAGACTGGTCATCTGTTTGGGGGTGGTAGGCGGAGCTAAATTTTAATTGAGTACCAAGATTTTCTTGCAAACTTTTCCAGAAGTGTGAAGTAAATCGGGTATCTCTATCTGATACTATACTCACTGGCACTCCATGCTGACTGACAACTTGTTTCATGTATATTTCTGCCAGTACCTCTGTTGACTGTCCAACTCGAAAGGGAAGAAAACGAGCGGACTTCGTAAGTCTATCTACAATGACCCAAATAGCATTATTACCCTTTTGGGTCCTAGGCAGTCCTGTCACAAAATCTATTGTGAGATGCTCCCACTTCCATTCGGGTATGGGCAAAGGCTGAAGAAGTCCTGCTGTCCTTTGATGTTCTGCTTTCACTTGTTGACAAACGAGACACCTGGATACGAATCTGGCGACTTCTCTTTTTATCCCGTGCCACCAAAATGTCTGTTTCAAATCTTTATACATTTTAGTGCTGCCCGGATGAATAGAATATTGTGAGTTATGGGCTTCTGTCATGACCTCCGTTCTTAAATCTCCAATGGGCACACATAATCGATCTCCGAATCTTAGTGATCCGTCCGGATGCTTTCTTATCCCGGTCTGGAGCCCTGCTTCTGTTTGTTTCCAAATTTTCTGAAGTTTTGAATCACTTTGTTGGGCTTCCTTAATTCTATCTATTAAGGAGGATTGTACTTGTAAGTTTTGCCATATCCCTTCGGTTATCGGGCATATTACTTCAATTCCCATTTTCCTCAAATCCTCAAGGATTTCCTTGGGTGTATTTAAACAGAAAGCTTCGGGTCTTCTACTTAAGGCATCAGCCACCTCATTAGCCTTGCCTGGGTGATATGTTAACTCCATATCAAAGTCTTTCAGTAACTCCAACCATCTTCTTTGTCTCATATTGATCTCTTTTTGTGTGAAAACATACTTTAAGCTCTTGTGGTCGGTGTATATTTTGATTCTTTCTCCGTATAAATAGTGTCTCCATAACTTAAGTGCAAATACCACTGCTGCAAGTTCGAGATCATGAGTTGGATAGTTTCTTTCATGTGTCTTTAATTGTCTGGATGCATATGCTATGACTCTTCCGTGCTGTATCAGTACACATCCTAGACCCTTTCCTGATGCATCACTATATATCTCATATCCACCCGAACCAGATGGTAATGCCAGTATTGGGGCTGAAATTAATCTTTTCTTTAATTCGTCAAATGCTGCTTGACATTTCTCTGTCCAGTTAAACTTTTCTTCCTTCCGGGTAAGACGGGTTAAAGGTTCTGCAATCCTTGAAAAATTCTCTACAAATCTTCGGTAATAACCAGCCAGTCCTAAGAAACTTCTAATTTCTGCTATGGACTTAGGTGTCGGCCAAGACATAACTGCTTCCACCTTCTTCGGGTCTACCGAGATGCCTTCTCCACTGACAATATGTCCTAGAAATGGTATTTGGTCCAGCCAAAATTCACATTTGCTAAGCTTGGCATATAATTGTTCCTTCCGCAGAGTTTGCAGCACTACCCTCAAGTGTTTTTCATGCTCCTCTTCACTTTTGGAGTATATAAGGATGTCATCAATGAACACAATCACAAATTTATCCAGATATTGGTAAAACACTCGATTCATCAGGTTCATAAATATAGCTGGTGCATTTGTCAACCCGAATGGCATAACTAAGAATTCGTAATGCCCATACCGAGTTGTAAATTCAGTCTTTGGAATATCTTCCTTCTTTACCTTTACTTGATGATATCTGGATCTCAAATCAATTTTTGAAAATATTCTTGCCTCTCCTAACTGATCAAACAATTGATCGATCCTAGGTAAGGGATATTTATTCTTGATAGTAACCTCATTCAATGCCCTATAATCAATTACTAGGCGTAGGGTACCATCCTTCTTTTTCACAAATAATACTGGTGCACCCCATGGCGAAGCGCTAGGCTGAATAAATCCCTTGGATAATAATTCCTTTATTTGTTTGTTTAACTCAGCCAGCTCTTCCTTGTTCGTTGGGTATATCTTTTTGGCTATGGGTGCAGCTCCAGGTATTAAGTCTATAGAAAATTCTACAGCTCTATCTGGGGGTAGCCCTGGCAATTCTTTCGGGAATACGTCCTTAAATTCTTCTACTATCCTTGGAAATGATTGCTCTGCCACTCCTTGCAGTAAACGGGTAATTCAAATTTTTCTAGTTCTTCTGCGTTGAGTTCATTCTGGTCTCTTACAAATTTATAAAATTCTCCGTCAGGAAGTTGGAAGGAAACTTTCCCCTGACCGCAATCTATATTGGCTAATGTTGCAGTTAGCCAATCCATACCCAATATTATATCATAATTGCTTGTTGGAAAAACGAGCAACCGGGTACGAAAAGCTCCTCCACCCAATTTTATGGGACATCTACTACATACCCAACTGACTTCTACCACTCCATTACCGGTGAGGACTTTTAGTAATTTAGGCAGCGGTTGGGACTCTATTTCACGTTGTGATATAAAAGAAGATGATATAAATGAATGAGTAGCCCCGGAATCAAATAATACTGATGCTGGATATGCAGAAATTAAAATAGTACCTGAAATTACTTCTTCAGGAATATTTGCATCTTCAGTCCCCATCATAAACGCTTGTCCTTGCTTATTCCTCTTTTTGTTATTATTTTGGGCTTGAGTCGCCCGTTGTGCTTGTTGAAATTGATACGCCTGAGGAGCATAGGGCGGCCTGTGCTGATTTCCATAAACCATTCCTGCTTGTGACGTTGGTGCCTGCATCATAGGTCGAGGTTGGTTTCCTTGAACTGGAGGTCGGTATCCCTGATTGAAGCTTTGTGTGATTGCTCCAGTTGCAGGCAATTGAGGGCATTGATTGGTTGAATGATTTCCTGCTCCACATTTCAAACAAAGCCCCAATCTTTTCCTACATACATTTATTTTATGGCCTGGTTTGTGGCAGTAGTTACAGACAACGGATCTGTCTTGGTTGCCATTTTGAGGACGCTTAGGCGGTCCCTGCCAATGATTCTTGTTGGAGGATGCCCCCTCCTCAAAAGTTCTCTTAGGTTGTGAAGACCGGAAAGCTTGTTCTTCCTTTAGTATCCTTTCTTGGTCTCGGGCAGCTTCAGTTGCCTCTGAAAATGTCTGGCACCGATAAGAGGCAACCCTACTTTTTAGTTGGGTCCCAAGTCCTTCTACGAACCTGGATATTTTTGTGTCTTCATCTGCTATCATGTTGGGGGCAAATCGACTAAGTCTGGAAAATTCTGCAACTTACTCGTCAACTGTACGTCTCCCTTATTTCAGATAGTTGAATTGCCGTTCTAATTCTATCCGCGCTGACTTGGGATAGAATCTGTCTTCAAATTTCTTCTTGAATTCTGCCAATGACATATCCTCGTCAGAATCTTCTGGGTACTCGGCACTCCACCAGTATCCAGCTATGTCTTCCAGCTGGATGCGGATTGCTGGTACCATATCCTCGGATTTAACTTTGGCAGCCTTCATTAAACCTTCAATGGTTCTCAGCCATTGACTCGCTTCCATCGTATTTTCAGTCCCTTTAAACTTGGGCGGCCTAAGATCCCTGAACTCTTTTAGGGTTTTATCCTTGGTGTTGTTTGAATTCTGCATTTGTTCTAGTATCATGGTTTTTGATGCATGGACAGCATTGGCCTGTTGATTATTGGATTCCAGTAATTGTTGGAACAAACAGAACATGTCAGCCACGGTTGGCTCAGTTGATGTTTGAGGTGGTGGATTGTTTGATTGAGCATGATTGTCCATATCCTGAAATAAAAGACACAATTCCTCAGGGAATATTCGACTCACAATGTTCATTCATAACAAGGTGTACAGCAGAGCCATATATATTTCATTAAAATGAGAGTATTATAAAATGTGGTTTCTACTCTCAACTTCACATTTGTTTACATTCTTTTCATCTAACCTACTCATGTCACTCCACCTCCCAAAAATGTGACATAGTATCTATCTCTAACTGTCCCTACTTGTATACATATCTGCCAATTTCAAAATACCATACAGCAGACAAAAAAGAAGGATTCCTTCTTCACTGTACATATATTGGTTAGGTTTTTCTTATTCTATGGCCTCGATGAGGATTCTTTCCTCAGTGAGGATGTCAACTTCTGGATGGAGTCTTTCAAAGTCATCTAATGTACCCTCATATCTATGTAGTCCGATGTAAATGCGGTTTGGGTCTCGGACATGCAGGCAGTAAGTTGTATTTTCATAATATACTTCGGCTCCGTCTTCGATGTCCCTGATAATGGGACGCATGACTGCATAGAATACTTGGTAGACATGGATGTCGTACCAGTCGGGTACGTTCCACATTAGTCTGGTATAGCGCAGGTATAAGTACAAAGTGTAATCACTCCCATCCTATTCCAAACTTGGCATAAATAGGTCCATACCTACATTCATAATATTCTTAAGAAAAATATTTACCAGGAATATAAAATATAGGAAAAGCATATTTATTTATTGATAGCACAACATGTTCCTACTACATACATTCATATATTACATTTTTACTAAATACATTCATATTCCTCCTACATATTGGGGGTTCTAATACTTATTTTACATATCTCACTACATACATTCACACACACCCTTTACATAATTAAGGATCTAATATTTACATATCTATATTTATACATCATCTTCATTCTAGGGGGTCTAAATCCACATACGTCTTATGTTAAGGATCCTCGCCTCTGGGTATGCCTGCTTCCATTCTTCTAGTGTACCGTTACGTTCATTCTCCGGACCTTCAGAGGGTTCTGCCTTGATCAGTACATAATAATGCACCGTATTATAATATACTTTTCTTTCATCTACGATATCTGTCACCACTGGGTATTTCAGCTCGTAGTGTACCCCATAGGCTTCTATCATTCCCTTTGGTGCTACTTTCCACATCTTCTTCACAAATGCATAATACTCGTCCATGCTATGGCTGTCATTATTTAGTCGTGCGAAGGGTGCGAATCGGGGCATGATCTACATCAAGAATTTCTTGAGTCACTATCCATTTACTAGGATTAAATAGTTGGTTAGAAAAGAGGTAATCATCTACTAACTATTGATATTTCCTTCTCAGGGATTCCTAGAGTGTGATTGGGACTCGTAGTGCTCCCTATGATTCTAGGACCTACGTTTTATCCGAACCTATGTTCTATCCTAGATTTTTCATTCTTGCTGACCTGCATGGGCCACCACTTAAAAGACGTGTCACGTCCCGCTTCCCGGATGGAAGGGTGACGTCATAAACACATTCCCAGCTACGCGCCGAAATTCGCGATTGTCGCCCGTAATCATCAGCAAAATAGAAAATACAAAGAATTTTCATGGTATTAAAGTATAGTGTAGCAATATTACAGGGAACTTTTCCAACAATACTATTACAGATTATTACAAAAATAGATTTGCAAAATAATTACGTTGCTACTGGTCATAACTGTAGGTAGCCCAGACAGTTTACTCCTCGTTGTAGTGTGGCGATACTTCGATGGAGGCGTCTTCTTCTTCTTCATTTAGTGAACAAATACTAGGTCGTTTAGAAAACGACGAGCAAGTCCTCGGCCAAAAACGGTAAAAGTTAAACAAAAATAATGAATATGTAGTTTTAAAAGAAGAGACATGGTATACTAAATTGCACTGCTATATATATATCTGCTTTAGTAAAACATGAATGAAATCAATGTCATACTCCATGAATAATAAGATGTCCGAGCTTCCCTTGAGCTTTTTAGTAGGAATTGCTTTCCTTGAGCAATTAAGGACACTGCCCACCTATAGTAGGCAGCGTTGCTTCTGGAGTAAGATTTGAAATTTAATGAGATGCAGTTTTGAGAACAATACTCCGAATAATCCTCTAAATATTTTCCGTGAACAATCCCGTTAACCTAGGATCAGGCTGTGATTTTCGAGCCTCCCTTGGGCTAAAAAGACATCTATTGATGTTACTGTCATATAGATGTATTGATTTCCGAGCCTCCCTTGGGCTAGTACACCCTAGTCGAAACTAGATGTACTGATTCACGAGATTTCTGAAATACTGATCAGCTTTTTGTTATTTATGTTACGGGATATCTAGGGATATTCAGTTGTTCTCCCCTCCCAATGCTTTCTAGATATGAAATTTCTAAAAATTTTCGAAAGTCAGAAATTTGTCTATCTCCTAAATTTCTCAAAAATTTCGGCAGTCTCCTTTGTATTTGGGAGCCCCGAAAATTTACAAGAAACATATATATATAATAAAAAAAATATGGGCTCGCCGACCCCTTCGGTGGAGCAACTCTCAACACCGGAACCACGCAAGTAAATAATTGGGCTCGCCGACCCCTTCGGTGGAGCAACTCTCAACACCGGAACCACGCAAGCAATAAAAGAACAAAAGGAACTGGGAAATTTTTACCTGAGCAAGCAATAGTTACCTTTCTTTTGGCAATTAGTCGGGTCACGGCTTGCTAATAGCTTTGCAGTTTGTCATAATAGAGCAATTATTTATCCAACCATACTAGTTAATATGCAAGACTTTATAACATATATATATATATATATATATATATATATATATATATATATATATATATATATATCATGTAGATAGTATAAAGAAAGATCAAATCAAACCAAAAATCTTCAATATCAACATTTTAATTTTTTTTTTGTGCGTGAAGTAGGAAAATGTAGAAAAGAGACTTATTTCTAAATATGAACACACAAAATTAAGTACTAAAATAGAGAAATATAGGGTCCTTGTACTTTTACCTTCCCGGCGTGCGGTCCAACTGTTCAGTTCTTATGTGTATGTCAGACTTACCATTGGAGAGTCCCATATGTCCATATGCGTTCGTTTGTTCATGAAAAATTCAAGTTCAAAAGTTCATGTCCACAATTGAGAGTTCAATAATTCATGTCCGCAATTTGATTCCTCTATTTGTGTTCAACGCATATACACTTATCCATGATACGTCCAATTAATAATTTCAGTGCCTAAGTTTAACAAATTTGAATTCCTTTGCCTACGTCTATTAAAATTGAACCTTTACTAGAAATCAAACTTTGCAAAATTTTAAGTATCTCGAATTGGGTTAAATGCTACCCAAAATTTTCAGAATTTGAAATTAAACCATAATTAGAGATATTTTCATAACTTATATTCCCAATTATAATAGGCTTAATTGCACTTTGCTACCCTCAACTATTACCATTTTTTAACTTTGTACCCTAAACTATTTTTTGTAACAATTTGGTACCCAGATGTTATTTTGGACTAAAATGCCCCTACCCCTACCCCTAACCCTCCCCCCCTGCACGCTCCGGCCGCCCCCCCTGCTCACTCCGGCCGCCCCCCTGCTAGCTCCGCCCCCCCCCCGCCCCCCACCCCCCCTGCTCACTCCGGCCGCCCGCCCGCCCCCGCCTCTCCCCTAGGCCGCGGCAGCACGGGAGGAGGGGGGCTGGGGAGGGAGGGCGGGGCGGGAGGCGGGGCAGGTGGTGGCCGAAGGTAGCAGGGGGGGTGGGGGACGGGGGGGGGCGGAGCTAGCAGGGGGGGTGGGGCGGCCAGAGCTAGCAGGGGGGGTGGCCGGAGTGGGGAAGGGGGTGGAGGGAAGGAAGAGGGAAGGGCATTTTCAGAATTTTTGAAAAATTAGGTATCAAGTTGAAAAAAAATAATAGTTGAGGTACCAATTTGTTACGAAAAAAAGTTTATGGTATCAAGTTGAAAATGCAGAATAGTTGAGGGTAGCGAAGTGCAATTAAGCCATTATAATATTATGAGATGAAAATTTAATATGTAACATGAAATTTTAGATTTAAAAGATCAACCTATACAAATTCAAAGTCTTAACAAAATTTTGTATGATCATAACTAAAAATTTCAAAATTTAATATGAGTTATAATGAATCATATTAACCTAGATGGAAAAAGATTTGAGAAGAAGAAGGAGAAGAGGACTTGCCTTGGATTGAGAACGACCTAAACTTCTCCACAAACCCTAAATTGAACCCAATAGCAAAAATATCAACCTTGTTAGTATCCTAACCTAGTTGGAATTCGAAAAATAAAGATTGGGGAAAGGAGATGAACTTTACCTAGGTTTTTCTTGCTTTAGAATTGATGAGGAAGAGGATGAAGAAAAGGGAGTGGCGGAGATGGCCGGGGAGGGGGCGGCCGGCGGCGGCAGGCGGGCGGCGGGCGGCGGCTGGGGCGGCGGCAGCGGCGGCAGGGGGTCGGGGCAGCGACAGCAGGTGGTCGAGGGGGGGTCGGGTGTGTGAGTGTTTGGTTTTTTTTCTTCTCTCTTTCTTTCTTTGTGTGTGAGTGTGTATTTATAAAGAGGAAAAAGGGGGCAAGGGGGTGCTGATGGAGTTGGGTTTTGGGTGTGTGTGTTTGTGTGTGGTTTTTTTTTGTGTGTGGGGGTTTTTGTGTGTGTGGGAGGGGAGGATTATATAGAGAGAAAGGGGGTGAGGTGTCCCCCCTTCCACACAAGTCCATAGGGACACATGGGGGGGACACTTGGCCATCCTAGGGTTAGGGTTAGGATATGACATGTCATGAAAAAAAATGACAATAATAATAACACTAATAAAAATAATTATCATAATAATGATAATGATAATAATAATAATAATAATAATAATGGAAAAATAAGAGTATGACAGTTGGAGTTGATGAAAGACTTCGACATCGATTTACAGTATCACCCCGAGAAGGCAAATGTGGTGGCGGACGCGCTGAGCAGGCATCCGATGGCATGGTATCTGATGATAGATCGGCATTTGCAGGAAGATCTGGAGAAGCTCGGTATCGAGCTAGTTCGGCCAGGATCAGTGATACAGATGATGGCGCTTGACATTCAGTCAGGTTTGATAGAGCAGATCCGGGAGGCACAGTCTACAGATGAGAGCCTTCGCAGACTTCGAGCCCAGGCTTTAGCTGGATTGCTAGATGACTTCACTATAGCAGAGGATAGATCCTTGAGGCATGGCAGCCAATTGTGCATGCCGAAGGAAGAGCTGGTGGAGGCAGTCTTGCAAGAGGCGCACCGATCGAGATATTCTATTCACCCTGGTGCTAACAAGATGTACCGTGACTTGCGGGAACATCTTTGGTGGCACGGGATGAAGAGGGATGTATCACGTTTCATCTCGAGATGCTTAGTTTGCCAGCAGGTCAAGGCAGAGCGCCAGAGGCCAGCTGGTTTGTTGCAGCCGTTACCCATTCCCGAGTGGAAGTGGGAAGATATTACGATGGACTTCGTCTCAGGTCTTCCTCGTTCCCAAGGAGGGAAGGATGTCATTTGGGTCATCGTGGACAGGCTGACGAAGTGTGCGCACTTCATACCCTTCAAGGTGGGGCTTTCCACCGAGAAGTTGGTGGAGCTATACATGCAGCAGATAGTTCGCCTACACGGAGTGCCAGTGAGCATCGTGTCGGACAGAGACAGCAGATTCACGTCCCACTACCGGAGGAGCTTGCAGGAGGAGTTGGGCAGTAGGCTCAAGTTCAGTACGGCGTACCACCCGCAGACAGATGGACAGTCCGAGAGGACGATACAGACACTGGAGGATATGCTGAGGACCTGCGTACTGGACTTTGGAGGATCTTGGGAGAGCCATCTGCACTTGGTAGAGTTTTCATACAACAACAGCTACCAAGCCAGTATCGGTATGTCTCCTTTCGAGGGGCTACATGGACGACGATGCCGCACACCGCTCTTTTGGGACGATGTCGGGGACAGAGTTATGCTTGGGCCAGAGATGATCACGGATGCAGCAGATAAAGTCGGGATGATCAGAGACAGGCTCAGAGTAGCTCAGGACAGGCAGAAACACTGGGCTGATGCTAGTCGCAGACCGATGGAGTTCGCAGACGGTGATATGGTGATGGCGAAGATATCACCTACTAGAGGGACGATCCGGTTCGGACGAGGAGGGAAGCTGAGCCCCAGATACATCGGGCCGTTCGAGATACTTGGCAGGATTGGAGAGGTAGCTTACAGGGTTACATTTCCATCCAACCTAGCAGGAGTTCACGATGTCTTTCACGTATCTCAGCTGAGGAGATATGTTTCGGACCCTAGTCATGTGCTAGATCAATCAGAGTTGGAGGTCGGACCGAGCCTTACAGTTTTTGAGTAGCCAGTGGAGATATTAGACAGGAGGGAGAAGAGGCTGAGGAACAAGGTTATACCCTAAGTACGAGTAGCTTGGAGCCGTCACTCTCCGGGTGAATCTACTTGGGAGAGGGAGTCGGACATGAGGGAGAGATATCCTTACTTGTTCGATCAAACCGCTGCGAGGAAACCATCCGTTCCCACTTGATACCTTAGAGGTTAGTTTCGATCATAGCCTTAGTCTTTTGTTGCATTGCTTGCTATATTAGAATATTGTAGGGTCTTCAATCCTTGTGAATTTTGAGGACGAAATTTTCTAATGAGGGAAGACTTGTGAGCCCCTGTTTTTCAAAATTTATTTAATTAGTGTTAATTAATTATTAATGTCATTTTTAGCCTTAAAATATTTATTATGATTTTTAGAAATTTTTAAATGATTTTTAAATAAGTTCTAAATACAAAAATATTATTTTGCAATTAATTTAAATGTTTTAATATCATTCTGTAATTTTTAGAATTATTTTATATCATTATACAATTTATTAAATTGTTAATATAACAGTTTGCAATTTCTAAACTATTATATTTTAGTTATGCAAATCATTATTTGTATTTATCTACTTTAGGGACCAGTTTGTAATTACCTAAAGTCTAGGGGCCCTAATGCTAAACCCTAATCTACCCACCCCCGACGACCAGACTGCCCGACGACCGCCGACTCGACTGCCCCCGCCATTTTCGGCCAGTGCGACGCCCCCCGACCGACTCTGATCCCCTATAAAATACTCCACACTCTCCCCGACCCATCCACCACCACTACGACCCAACCACCACCGACCACCGCCCTATTTTTTCCCAGAACCCATCACCGAAACCCTAGCTCCGACTAACTCCCCAAATCCACCTCACCGACGAACGTCACCGCCCCCAACCACCCTCATCTGACTCGCCGCGCCGAGGCGAGTCGATCGCCGCCCAAGCGCCGCCTCACCGACGCCTCCTCCGCCGTCCACAGCTCTCGAATCCCCCCTGTGAAGTCGGACACGTACGTGTCAGTTGTTTTCGTGTCATATGGTGTCTCGTTTTCACTTGAGGGACTCGCCAACACACGACGAACTCAACGCATGGCTCGGACACGTATTTTAGGGCCTGTGCGTGTCGCGCATAGCACGGACACGTAGTCTCTGTGTCCCAAACTGTCAGGACACAGAGTGATATTTCGGGCTACTGTTATTTTCAACTAAAACCTAAATAAAATAAACCAAAACCTAACTCTAACACAACGAGCGGGCTGACCCCCTGGCCAGCCCGACCCGACTCAAAAACCCGACCCATAGGGCCGAGTTCGAGCCCCCCCCCCTTGTGCTGTTTCTGTTTCTTTTTCTTTTTCCTTTTCTTTTTCTTTTTGTTTTATTATTTATATATATGTAGACATGTATTTGTATATATATGTATCATTTATATACTGTATTTTATATATTATATATGCTGTTATTATTTTTTTTTTTTTTTTTTGATATATATGTATATATATTAATATATATATAATATATATATATATATATATATATATATAGATATATTTATATATATATATATATTAGTATTTATTATAATATGTATGTATATATATGTATATTATATGTATTATGTACATATATGTATATATGTTATATGTTCATGTGTATATTATTATCTATATATTACTATTATATATATGTATACAATATTGTATATATATAGATATACTTTATAGTTAAGTATTTTCTTATATATATATATAATATCTATATTATATATAGATATATATATATATATATATATATATATATAGATATATATATATTTTATATATTTTAATATATAGATAGTATTTTTATATATATATATATATATATATATATACTATATATAGAGATATTATATTATATATATATCTATATATATATAGATAACGATGTATGTATATATCCATTATGTATTTTTAACGTATGTATATATATGTATTTTTAACGTATGTATAAATATATATAATATATATTATATATATATATATATATATATATATATATATAGATATATATTATATATATATATATATAGATATATATATATATATTGTTTAACGATGTGTATAAACATATCTATAGATATATATTATTATATAGATATATAGAATTATATATATATATAAATATATATATATATATATATATATTTTTAACGTATGATTAAAAAAATATATAATATATATATAATATATATATATATATAGAATATATATATATATATATATATATATATATATATTATATATATATATATATATATTATATATGTATTTTTAACGTATGTATGTATATATCCATTATGTAAATATCTAAATATTTATATGTATATATAAATATTGTAGATATACATTTTATATATATGTATTTCATCTACCTAGTGTAAATTATTATTATGTAAATATACTTGTCATATTTTTATAACTACTATGTATAATTTTACCTTATTAAAATATTAGTATTTATTATGTATTTTTACGTCTTTGTATTTTTGTATATTTAAATTACTGCAACCATTTGGTGTCCAAGCCTAGCATGGGTTTTTGGGCCCAAATGTGTTTTCACACATTCAAGACCTGTACAAGTTATATTGGACTTGATTCATGGCCTTGGGTCCTGTATTTGAACTTTGGTTCAAATTATATACATGGACAAAATACGCAGATAATTAATTATTTAATTTTAGATTGTGTGCAATGCTGTTTTTGAATTTCTAAAAATACTTTAATTGCTGTTAAAATTCTGAAAAAATAGTATTTAGATACTATGTTAATTTAGCTAATTTAGTATAATTTTTATAGTATTTAATTTACAGTTTTGCCACTATTTTGGCATATGAAACCAGAACTCATTTTCTGTGTACTTAGGAAAACTGATTTTTATAAAATACTTGTACTGGTTAATAAATTCCAGAAAAATTATAATAAATTTCCATAATTAATAAGAATCACTTTGGTACTATATTTTATGTAAAATTAAGCTTTTTGTCTATCTCAAAAATTGTTGGAACACAATGTTTATTTGATTTATTATTGAATAATTACGACTTACAACTTTTTGTGTTATTTTGAGTTTTAGCCGTATTGAACCTCACCCCTCACTAATGTAAAGACCCTAGAAAGTTAGTTATAGTAGTGTGTCACCCCACATTGGTCTCCTATGCTAAAGTCATCATTTTGGCTAGGTGCCCAGTCACAAGTCGTGTTGCACCAATTAGTGTCTTAGCGTTTTAGCTTAGTGTAAAAACTAAGTTTATGTATTTATTTCTATAGTGACAAATTACCAGACATCTATAGCACTTTTATCGCAGCTTGCTTTGCTAGAGGCAAGTACTCTCTACAAACTTTACATACTGTTACATAAATGAACTGTAAATCCAACCATGTTAAATGCTGATCCTTGGGGTAGCAAGTTAGATATTCACATGTTGTACTTTCAGTTACTACCATGCGTAGAACAGTCTTTATGTATCTCTTACATGATTAGAATCTGGGTTATGGGGAAACTGTTAGTAGCGTACGTGATCATGCCCCCTTACTCGTACGTACGTACCGAGCAAGGTTGACATTTTATACGTATACCTTGTCGTAGGCGCACCAGCTGTATTTGTACGTATGTACATCTATCGCTTGTTTTACTTGTACGGAAGTACATTTTATATACTTGTACCACAGTACATTTTACACCTATTGACTATCACGTACCTGCTACAGTTTTAAATATTACATATACATCTGTCTCTATGACATATGTGTCCTTGCCATGATAGATTATGTGATGCCATGTTTCCAGTTATTCCTCTTATGTTCATTTACATGTTTCATATGCTAGTTTGTTAGAATCAGTACTTGCTTCTGTCCTGACAGGATAACATTGTAGGTGTCCTTACTGAGGAGGAGTTACTCTGCGACTCATATTATGGAGATACTGCCGAGGACCCGACTTTGCTTTACGAGGATGTACCTGCGGGAAAACTCGCCTAGTTTGCGTAGTCACTTGGGATACTTAGTGTAGTTATGTATTAGACTACGTATTTTGTAACTGGACATGTATCCAGTTTTACATTTCAGACTTGTACCTTGGACATTTTACTATATAAGACGACTTTTGTGTTTGGAGCATTTATGACTTTTATTCACTTATAGAACTGTTAGCACATTTAGTCTTATCTTGTTATCTCTAGAACAGCTTACTGCGTTTTATCCCAAATGCAGGCTGGACATGACTCGGCCCGGCCCAACAATTTGGGTAGCGGGTCGTGACATTCTCCTTCTTGGAATATGACTCTGCCAGAGAGTCTTCTATAGAATTGAGAATCAGCAGTTTACATATGCTGTTTTCTCTCTTCCATTTGCTCTGCTTGACGAGTGCAGCAGCAATAGCTTCGGCAGTTCCTCCTTCTGGAATTGTCGGTTCATCCTCAATCAATACATGGTCTAAGTCCACGAGTTGAAGATTAAGGGTGACCTTCCTCTTCCAGATTTGGAAATGTTCTCCGTCGAATTTTTCTAACTTGTTAAAGCTGGTATCGATGAGAGAAGCATGAGAGTTTTCCATCTACAAGGATCTTGCTTTGAGATTGTTAGTCCCGGGACTTGATCAAAGATGGTAGACTCGATGTCGAGATCAGAGGTTCAACAAATGTTCACCTTCTGATTATTCTCGAGATTCCAGAGGGACTCTATAATATGAATCTGATTACAAAAGCAACAATAATCAAAAAGTAAATCGCACGTTCTTCCTTGCAATTGCAGAAGAAAGAAGAAAGAAGAAATCGCAGAAGAAAGAAGAAAGAAGAAAGGAAAGGTTCTTGCTGGGGTGATAAAGATCACCGTTGCTCAAAGCAAGATTCGCCCCACCACGATCTACTTCCAGGAACCAGCAAGTTCACGAAGAACTTCTGGAACGTTCGTAAGTCAAAATTTGAGACTTGAACGGACTTCCTGGACTTTACAGACTCCCTGAACTCTCTTCTTGGTGCATCTTTCAAAGGAGGCCAAGGGGCTCTATTTATAGAGTGGAGTTGAGACTTCACCTCTTCTCCTATCCGATGTGGAACAAAAATACCAATACTCAAAAATAGAGTTTGATATTTTAGATCATCCCACAATCAGTATAGAAGTGTGCCAGTCCACGCCTACCCTCCGAACACTCCCGTGCATGCACGAGACATCCTGGAGTCCGTGTCCGAGTCCGCACAACAAAAATCAACTTGCATCATTGTTGGATTTAATCCTTTTTTCTTCTAGGAAAATACTCCCACATAGCACAAATTTGTGCCCCACTACACCTCATGTGCACACCTCAACACAAGCAATACATTATATTGAGATACTCATCATTTGGTGTAGTCGATATGGGACTATATTTTTTAGTCCAAAGACAAAAATACCAACAATGCAAAGACGAAGTTAATATTAATATACAGAAAATGAATTGCTAACGAACATGACAAACATCATCCATCCTTTCTTTATTCCTTTAGTCACGTATTCATGTGCATCTTTCATAGCTTGGTCGTTGCTTTATTTTTTTCCTCTCATCTGGTTTTGCTATCCAGTTCGTGGCTGCATACTTGGACTTAGCTTGATAAGAATAAATAAATATACTTCGAATTAACTTATTGAGTACATGAGTTAGCTAGATTATGTACTTGTACTCGGTTAGAATGCTATATTAGAGTTTGTCGTTGGCCTTGTTGTCTGCTAAGAATCAACTCGAATATTAAGAACGGATCGAATCTCCCATTGGAATTTGTCAAACCGAAAAAAAGGAGACCTAAAAAAAAAAAAGAAAAAAAAAATCCACTTCTTTTTCACTCGGCACAAATGTTTGATTTGTGACGACTTAGTTCATCGGTCTGCAACCCGATCTGAAGGTCTACATCTCCAATTTCATTATTTAATTTATTAAATAAAAAGAATAATGTCCCCTCTAGTTCGAACTTGGGCATATGAAAAAAATGTCTCCTCCACCTACTTGAGCTAGAAGTGATTGACTATATATTTTTTTTATACTTGTTGAATCTATATAAGTACTTTTATTATAAGAAATCAGTAGAGCTCGATAAGTTATTATTTGTTTTGTCATGTGAATCAGAAACCTAAAGTTTGAATATGTTGAATAGTTTGAATATGAAAAGGCCGTTTATTTTTTTTATCTAAACGATATCTCTGAATAGAAGTTTGTTTGCATGTTTTATACATGAACACTGTAAATATTATTTAAACAAATTATATCCATACGTGATTTTTAATTTTTTTTTAGAGGGAACAAAATTTGAAATAAATCTTTTTATCCAGATTCAGAGGCTAGATTTCAAAAACTGTTTCATCTCTAAATGTTTTTCAGAGACAAAATTTAAACGTTGCCTACAAATTTGTCGAAAATCAAACAACATATAATGCATGCCAAGCCTAAACTTTATCTATCCTATTTAGATTTCAGAGATGCAGACAATAAACAACAGTAAAGTCACAAAAATCAAAAATTGCTTAAAGAGTAACGACATAAATTATAAGAAGATTGAAAGTGGTGAAATTTAGACATATTTGATGTCGTTGGCACAGTATTGATATGCATTCGACAAATGTTTGGTGTGAAATCTAATAATGTTTATTATTGACATGTACCATATGCCCGGACCGACATAGGAGGAGGATGGGTGGCGTCTCTAAGACGTATGTTAGATATTTCGATACGGTATATACTCGAGATTGGTTGGTCGTAGATGTTATGGCCCTTATGAATTATGAAGCATTTGATTGTAATGCCCCAAGGGAATTGTGCTCTCCTAGAAAACTCTTGAACTTAGAACTTGTTCGGAAGCATATTTGTTGTCCTCAAAATGGGCGTATCAATTCTGTCTTTTTTCTATGCATGCAACTTTTTTATCCATAATTATTTAGTTTTTGTAAGTAAAAAAATGTGTGCTATATGGGAGAGGGAACAAAATTGATACACCCATTTTGGAAAAGGTATATTTGCTCTCAAGGTGTAAGTATGTCTCAAAATTCGACAAATCTACCTTTTTGATTATTTGATTGTTGGTGTAAACAAAAAAAGCATAATAATTTACTGTTGGTCTAGTTAGGTACTAACTGTGAAGCTACAATATTTAGACGTAATTAAGTGCGCATAAAAGACGAAAAGTAAGGAGAGAGTTTAATACCTTGGAGTCAATACCTTGGGCATGTTTGATAATCCATAAGTGGAAACAAATTTAAATTTAAATTTTGAAGGAGGAAATTTATATGAAAATACATGCACTTTTTTGTTCTCCAAATAAAGGATAAGTCCATAGAATAACAAAGTAAGAATATAAAAAGTGAAAATTATGATAATTAGTGTAAACACGTAAAAGAGAATAGTAGTCACAGTTAGTTAATATTATTAAAAACTTTTGGTTAGGTAAATAGTTAACCCAATTATATAATAGAATAATAAATCATCTTAAATAGTAAGTAATTATTATTTTACTAAATAATTGCTAATAATTAGATACTGCAAATTAAACTTGAAACAAACTCGGTCCAAATCTAAGAAGTATGAACACTCCAAAAGTATTGTGTTGTCGTGTTCAGACGCTTATAAAAACTCAACAAATTCATATGGGACACTCCATGAACACGTCAAAATATATGTCTAGGTCCATCGTGTCCTTATTACCGTATCTTGTCATATTTGTGTCCATACAATATAAATTCAAATATAAGTCCAAAAAATAATATAAATAAAGCTTATTATACTAACACTAACACTACAAAAAAAAAGGCTTTTAGCGACGGCGGGATCCGTCGCTAAAAGTCTTTTTTCCGTCGCTAAAGCCAAATAGCGATATATCAGCGACGGAAATGGTTTTTCGGAAAATCACGTGTCGCTAATTTAAATCAGTCGCTAGTTTGTCGGAAATAGCGACTGATTAGTGACGCATTTAGCGACATGCTATTTATCGGAAAATGCAACGTAATAGCGACGGAAACTCTGTCGCTATAGTTACCGACGAACTACCGACGTCGCAGCGACGTAATTCAGCATGAGAGTAGCGACGGGCTAGCGATAGAAAATTACGTCGCTAAGATGTTTTCGATACGCTTTAGGTGTCGGACAGGAACATAGCGACGAAATAGTAAGTAAAATTTACGTCGCTATTCAGTTGCTATACTGGAATATAATATTTTTTAGAACCTTAGCGACGGAAACTACAGTCGTTATTCCGTAGGTAGCCCGCAAAGTAAATTTTTCAGGCATATAGCGACGAAAAAATCGTCGATGTTCCGTCGCTAGCCTGCAATATTCCAGGTTTTCTGTCGCTGTTCCGTCGCCATTCCGTCGTTAAATACAATATTGCATATCAGTATTTGTGTTTCCTGCACTCCACATCCCTGTCGACAGTTACACACACAATATACAGTCATATAAACAGTTTCCAAATACAATATCAGTATTCGTGTTTCCAGCAGTCCTTATCCCTCTCGACAGTTTTACAGTAGGAACACGTATCAGTATTTGTGTTTCCTGCAAATTCTCAGTTTCATGCACACGTATCCCAAATGTTTTAATACAACACATACACACATATCCAAAATTAGCTTCATACACACATACGAATAATGTTTTAATATAAGAAATATTAATACACATATCCAAAATGTTTTAATACAAGAAAGTACTGGTACAGTAAATCTAGGTCGTCGGACGTTATGGAAACCTCTCGGCGGACATGATGAAGACCTCTCGGCGGACTTAATGAAGATCCAAGCTACAAACGTGAACGTCGACCTCTCGGCGCCATAGAAAAATCTGAAAGAAATAATAAGTGATGATGTGTTAAAAATAAAACTACTGTCATGTCATTATACTAATGGAACTCGTATATTAAATTAAAACGTACGTACTAGTCTGATTCATCTTCCCAAGAGTCTTCTGAATCATTGCTTGATTCCGAAGTGTCTTCTTCTGCTTCTTCATTTTCACTATCACTAGGATCTTCATCTTCTAATACTTCTTCCTCAACATCTTCCAATTCTTTATCAACGTTAACCTCCATAACGTCATCTACCGTAACCTCCATATCTTCTAAATCCTCTTTCTCAACACCAGCCAAACTTATATATGTTGGTTGAGACTTGACCACCTCTTCCTCTTGGTAGGCTACATCTCCAACATTATATGTATTTTTTTCTTTGGTTTTGCATACAGCCCACCAATCCTGGGTACTGTGTCGTCGGCTAGGATAACTCGTATAGTATACTTGAACGGTTTGACTAGCCAACACAAATGGTTCAAAACCTCCATATCTTTTTCCATGTTTTATATCAACAAAGCCAAATTGTTTGTCAATCTTCCATCCTTGCTTGGGAGTTGTGTCAAACCAACGACATTTAAAAAGCACAATCTTTGTATCAACAGAATATTCAATCTCTACGATATCTCTTAGAACACCGTATTAGTCGAATTCGGGATCGACATCGTAGACTGAGGCTATCACACAAACTCCTGAATTTTTGGTATAATTAGCCTCCTCATCGACAAATGAATGATTGATAGGTTTATCTGTAGTTCTAAAGTTAAAGCCATTGATTGTATATCCGCTCCAACACTTCGCCTTCTTGCTCGGTCCAATAGCAATTGCTCTTAGCCTTTTGTTCTGCAACTGTGTACCAGGACGGAAGACCTAGTGTGGATAGTATCAGAAAAGTCATTAGACAAAATGTGGGTAGTAACATATCAAATTTAGAATGGCTAATGATTATAATCGTTACATAATTTCGAAACCACGACGGAAACTTCATATCGACCTCTTGTCACGATCCGCTACCCAAATTGTTGGGCCGGGCCGAGTCATGTCCATCCTACGCTTGAGATAAAGCATAGTAAGTTGTTCTAAAGACAAAATAAGATAAGACCAAAGTGTGCTAACAGTTCTATATGTCAATTGAGTCAGAATATAACCAAACACAAAATTATCTCGTATATAAATATGTTTCGAAATACAAAGTCGAGACATAAAACTGGATACAGGACCAGTATCAAAATACATAGTCTAACAACATGACTACTATCAAAAGTCCTGAGCAACTACACAAACTAGACGAGTTTCTCCGCAGGTACATCCTCGTAAGGTAAAGTCTGATCCTCGACGGCAATTCCATAATAGGAATCACATAGCAACTCCTCCTCGGTAAGTATACCTACAATATTATCCTGTCAGGACGGAAGCAAGTATTGATTCTAGCAAACTAAATATACGAAACATGAAATGAACAGGAGTGTAATAAACAGGAATCATGTCATGTCACAATCTATCATGGCAAGGACACATATGTCATAGAGACAAATGTATATGTAATGTTTAAAACTGTAGCAGGTACGTGATCGTCAATAGGTGTACAATATGCAGGGGCACATAATGACATGTACTTCCGTACAAGTGATACGGTGATAGATGTACATACGCACAAATCCGCTTTGAGATAAAGGCCTGCGGCGTAGTAACATGTAAAATGAAACTTTGCTCGCTACTGTAGAGGGGACATGATCACGTACTCAACTATCAGTTTTCCCATAAACCAAATTCTACATATGTGAGAGATACGAAAATAGCATAAAACATGGTGGATACTCAGAGCAGTATAAAGCAAGTGAAACATGTAGAGAGATATGACTTGCAGTTTAGATATTGGTATTTTAACATGGTTTATACACAAATTATCACCCCCGTTTTCCGTTCTACGTATTTCCAGTATACGTATACGAAATCCTGACATGTATTTTATTTTCCTGCCTGGCTATCTAATTTCAGTTTAATCTTGATTAGGTTCATCATGGCATGTAATGGTTTAACTTGATTTGTTTTGGGTTGGCTTGGTTTATTGGTTCATCATGTTAAACCCACCACCATCCCCCTTTATAACCCACCTAACTTTTCTCTTTCCTCCACTTTCTCATTAACTCTTCTTCCTTCTCCATTAAACCCACCACCAACCAAGAACACCCCTTAGGCAAGTGCAACTTACTTTCACAAGAGAGCACATTTTTATTATTCTATTAGCTTCTCCTCATGTTTCTAAGACACATTAGAACTTGTCATTTTTCATTTTGAGGCTTTGATTTTTGTAGATCTAGAAATTAGTCATTTTCGGATTTTGGTGGTTTTGATCTATCAAACTTCTTTGTTTTCAAGTTTTGATGGTTCTATGTTGTAGAAAATTTCATTCTACCCAATTTTGACCATTTGAAAGTTGGATTTGGACTTGTTTTGACCAAGTTATAGACTTTTGAAGCTATGGGTTCAACCATAGAGTTCTTGCTGATTTGGAGAAAAAAGTGAGCAGTGTGCGCGAGCTTTTTAGCTTGCGCCACTGAGTTGCGCGCGCTCTTTAGCGCAGCGCAGTCTGACTGATGCGCAGTCTGACTGATATGCAGTCTGACTCAGGCGCAGTCTGACTCAGGCGCAACCTGAGGCATGCGCAACCTATCCTTGCGCAGTCTAGTGCCTAGCACAACATGACTTGGCCTGACTCTTCCTGGCGCAACTTGACCCGATCTCGTACATTCTAGTGCTTGGCACCCTCCTTGCCTTAGCGTAACCTGTTAACCTGGCGCAACAGGGCTAATGCCACTTGTTGGCCATGGCACCCCTTGTCCCTCCTCCTTGGGCGCATTATGTCCCCAGTTAATGAAGGTTAATCTGAGCACGGCTTAGTGAAGGAATTGTATGATCAGTGACCCGTTGTGGTGCACTTGCATAGACACGATATGACATTATGACCTTATAGGATAACTCTTGATAGTGACCCGCCGTAGTGCACTCTTGACAAGTAATTTGACATGATAATTCTTGATGGTGGTCCGTTGTGACGCACCCTTGCCTTGATAAGCAATCCGACATGATAACCTTGATACGCTGTTGCGACAGCTAACCTGACATGCTAAGTGAATTCTTGACACCGTGGGTGATTGTATTGAATATGCTTGTATAAGCAACCAGTCTTGTCTCGCATCATGTCTAGGACATGTATCCCTGGTTACCACGGTCAGGGATTCATACTGAATCTGACTAGGTTAATGACTAGATTGATCAAGTAGAGCATATAGAGAGGTATTCCGGCTACAAGCAATCCCGTTATCTGGGCGCCTTCCTTGATGGACTTGTAGCTTGCCGACGAGTAGGGCACATTTCCAGCTCACTGTTATATGGGGCACTACATGAAACGATTACTATGCACACTGTCATGTGTTGCATCCAAGCCACCTAACAAGGCATGATAACTCTAATCTTGAACCTTGCGTCTGGATAACATGGATAGTCTGCAGGGCTTGTGGCAGTAGGCGTACCTCATTGCATATTGCTAGTAACAAAGCTTGTGATAACCCTAGTTAGTTAAGTATCAAGCCGTACTCCTTGCTTGGCCGTGAATGATGAATGGATTCCTATCTTGTCTAGTCTTGCCTAGATCCGGTACATGGATATCTCCGGACATGCATGTTTATGCTTTACTTTATCGATAATTGGTTCGAGGCTAAGTTCTGTTCAGGTGAAGGGTTACAACCCCGGTCCTTGTTTGGTTTACGGGTTGTAACTTGGTTACCGGAATAGTCCTTTAGTTATCTTATCGTTTATCATCCTGTTTTCTTTAACTCATATCTTATGTTATTTCACCTATGACTTTATGTGCTGACATGCTAGTTTTAGTTCTTAAGTGAAGCCTCCTTTGTGGCACTTGCTCTTTCTGGGGTCTGACCTAGCTGGTTTTGTATGGCCAAATTTTGGAGCAGCTACGAGGATCTCCCAACCTTCCTGCCAGATGGTGAACACTAGAAGGAATTCCGGCAATGAGTGGGTTTTGTTTTACTCTTCCACTCCCTTGTAAAAATATTCTTTTGAGGCGTTTAGCCGTCGACCAAGTGTTAGCTCGTTTGCAACTTTATTTACTGTCTGCCTACGGGCTATAGCATGATTGACAAATCCTAGGGTTGATCATGTATGACTTAAACTCTTGCTAGTCTTCGTATTTTGTATGACTAGCTTCATGATCATCTGAATATGTAATGTATGGGATGCCTTACTTGTATGTCTGATGATCTACCATCTTGTTATATCTACTCGCTTGCTTGAGATTGAGACATTAGGTTTGTTATTGACCCTAAGAGACTGATGGCTCGTAGTAAACCCTCATGCATCTAGACAGCCGTGACCGTATTGCGTGGTGGGATTCACTTCAATATACGTAGCTGGCTGTGTTTGTCCCCCGCTCTCCAGTATTCTGGTTCTGGGGCGTGACACAAATCATTATATGCTGTAAATAAAGTTCGTAGAGGTACTTGCCTCTTGCAAAGCAAGGTAGTAAAAGAAATGCTACAGATGTCTGGTGTCTCGTCACTGTAAAAATAATACATAAACTTAGTTTTTATACTAAGTTAAACACTAAGACACTAGTGTGCGATACGACTCTCTGACTGGATACCTAGCCAAATGGTGAACTTTAGCATAGGAGACCAATGTGGGATGACACAATACCTAAACTAACTTTCTAGGGCCTTTACACTATAGTAGGGTGAGGTCCATTATTACAATATCCCAAAGTCACACAATTCATCGTAAGTCGTAATTAATCAATAATTAAATCAGACTGTGCACTGTGTTCCAAAAATTTTAAGATAGACAAAAAGCACAATTATAAATAAAATAAAGTACCAAAATGATCCTTGTTAATTATAGAAATTTATACTAATTTTCCTGGAATTTATAAACCCTCATAGATATTTATTAAAAATCAGCAAACATAAGTACTCTGAAAATGAGTCATGTTTTCCTATTTTATAAAATGACAAAATTACTAATTAAATACTGTAAAAATTATCTTAAATTAGATAAATTAACAGAGTATTTAAATACAATTTTTCCCATATTTTTATAGCTCTTAAAATATATATATATATTCAAAAACAGCAAGTAATATTTTTAGAAAATAATTAATTAATTATTTACTATTTTATCCACGTATATGAATTGAACCGAATTCCAGATACAGGATCCAAAGTCCTGAATCAAGTCCAATATGACTTGTACAGACTTTGAATGTATTAGACACATTTGGGCCCAAAAACCCATTCTAGGTTTGGACACCAAATGGCCATGATTAATAAATACAGTAATTCAAAAATATATATAAAGTATTTTAATAATATATATTAAAGTGGTAAATATACAAGTCATAAAACTATAATAACTTGTGAATTTTATACATAATAACATTTGCACAAAATTATTTGAAATATATATATATATATATATATATATATATATATATATATATATTATATATCTATATATATATATATATATATATATATATATATATATATATATATATATATATATATATATATATATATATCTATATATATATATAGGTATATATAGGGTCGTTCTACAATACATCCGCTGGAAATGGATGTATCGATACATCCGAAATCTGGACCGTTGGATGTTGATCCAATGGTTCGGATTGAATAATAGTGTAGAAACATCATTTAATGCTGATTTAGACTTTTGACCTGTTGGTAACTTGCTTTAGCAGGTCATTCTTCACTTTAAATTTTTCAATGAACACCCTAAATTAACTCATATTTACTCTCTCAAAAGTTCATCCAATTTAATATTTCGTTTTTTTTTTTTTGGTTACAGGCCGCCGTGGTGGTGGTGTTGGTGGTTGTGGTGGAAAGAGAAACGGAGATGAAGATGGAAATAAGAATCGGTCCGGATCGCGTCGAACGTCGTCGAGCCCTCCTAGAACAACGAGGAGTACCAGCTGCGCTGTGAAGAATCGGTCCGCTTCTCGTCGGACGTAGTCGAAACCTCCTCGAACAAGAAGAAGTACCAGCGGCGCCTCTCTAATTTTACTGTCCATGCCATTGTCAGAAATCTTATTTTCATCTAATAATTTTATATTTGTTAATAAAGCTACATGTCACGGTGGTGGTGGTGAACTGAGGAAACCTGCTTCTACTCTCTCAAAAGTTCATCCAATTTAATATTTCGTTTTTTTTTGGTTACAGGCCGCCGTGGTGGTGGTGTGTGGTGGTTGTGGTGGAAAGAGAAACGGAGATGAGATGGAAATAATCGGTCCGGATCGCGTCGAACGTCGTCGAGCCCTCCTAGAACAACGAGGAGTACCAGCTGCGCTGTGTCGGACATAGTCGAAACCTCCTCGAACAAGAAGTATTAGCGGCGCCGCTCTAATTTAACTGTCCATGCCATTGTCAGAAATCTTATTTTTCATCTAATTTAATATTTTGTTAATAAAGCTACATGTCACGGTGGTGGTTATGAACTGAGGAAAACCTGCTTCTGAGGTCGGGCGGATCATCTTGTCACATATTTTTAAAAAAATCTGTATTGATCGGACGAATTTTTTTTTACTTTTCTAATGATAATATTTTCGAAGAGAATATTTTATTTGGACGGTGAACGGCCATTCTCTTTGCTTTTAACACGGAGAATGGCCATTCTCTTTGCTTTTAACACGGCGAATGGACGGAGAATGGCCATTCTCTTTGCTTTTAACACGGCGAATTGACGGAGAATGGCCATTCTCTTTGCTTTTCACACGGCGAATGGACGGAGAATGGCCGTTATCTTTGCTTTTAACACGAAATATTTTTTACTTTTCTAATGATAATATTTTCGAAGAGAATATTTTTTGGACGGTGAACGACCATTCTCTTTGCTTTTAAAACGGAGAATGGCCATTCTCTTTGCTTTTAACACGGCGAATGGACGGAGAATGGCCATTCTCTTTGCTTTTAACACGGCGAATTGACGGAGAATTGACCATTCTCTTTGCTTTTCACACGGCGAATGGACGGAGAATGGCCGTTATCTTTGCTTTTAACACGGAGAATGGCCATTCTCAAGGAGAATGGCCATTCTACGTTCCTTTAACATGGAGAATGGCCATTCTCCGTTCTTTGGAAACGAAGAACGGACACTCTCTGTGCTTTTAACAAAGTATGGTACATTTAGGACTGGAAATGTTCCACGTATCTCATATTTTCTTCACCAAATATTTACAGTATTTTTAATATCATTTACCATAGTACATTCATCTAATATTAAATCATTTTCAAGATAATCCGAATATCATTTTATCAGGCTTCCACTGTATTGCTGAACAAAATTTCTTGCGAATGTTTGAATATAATTAACCTACTATCAAAGAGAATTTTTCTTACATTACATTATGCATTACACTGGCATCGACTTCATACTGGTGGCATCGATGTACTGATGGCAATAACAAAGGATGAACAGGCAGGATTACATTTATGTTTCCACAATAACAAGGGATGAACAGGCAGGATTACAATTTTGCTTCAGCAATAACAAGGGAACGGGCACTGGCATCGAATTCATACTGATGGCATCGATGTAATAATTTTTTACAGAAAGCAAAACACATTACAATCAAATAAAGTTTCAGTGATCCCAGGAATGCATCCGTAATGAGGCCACCTGTAAACCCTAGCAATGCACACTGGACTCACGAAATCTGTGATGGGCATCTGCAAATCAAAGGAATACACCAAAATATCAATATCATCTATGAATGCCAACTGTCAACCAAATAAACGCTTCAACCAAAAATCATAATCAAATTAAGTATACTTCATTCCAAGTCCAATAAACTACATAATTCACGTTACAGTAATCTGCCCAATCCACGTTAGTAATTCAACATAGAACCTGCATAATTCACAATACAATAATCCAAATAAATATCAGACCTACTCTAAATTCAAGACCATATTACATTTCCAAAACAAATTGCGAACTATGCAATGAGTACAAGCGAAAAGTTTAGTCTTACAATATTTCAAACACAAAATTTAGTTTGTCCGCCATGGCCAACAAATATTCAGAACAATATTACAAGTCAAATATACTTCCAAATTGAAATAAGAGACATTCAAAACTCAAAAGATGAATCTTCATAGCCGTCTCCATCTTTAGAATTTTCTATTGTTAACAATTTTTGGGTGCTAATATATGCTTTTAACTTAGTAGGGAACAATTTTTGGGACTGTTAATGGCCATTCTCCGTTCCTCTAACACGGAGAATGGTACAATTAGGACGGAGTAATTTACAATTTTACAATTATATCAAGATAAACTCTACAATTCTAGCCTTATTTAAACTGCAATTATATCAAGAAACTCTACAATTCTCTATGCATTTAAGAGTTGTATTTTAAAAATATACTTGAGCTCTAATGATGGATACTGAAAAGACACTTTAGTTTATATTGCCTCCAAAATTCAAACTAAAATTTACCAAAATTGTCTCCAAAGTTTAATTTACATAGTAGAATGTGATATCATTAAATAAATCCAATTAGAGATTTAATGGCATTCATTAACCCAATTAGAGAGTACAATAAGTACAAAAGCAAAATTCAAAACTTCTATAAGGGGCAAATTGGAGGGATTTTGTTTTGTTGGACATATTAATTGGATTTTCTTAATCTTGGTGAAAATAGAAATATGACTATATTTTTGGGACGGAGGGAGTATAAAGAAATGCATGCATGCATGCATGCTAATGTTTTCACCATTCACCCCAGGAATGATAGAACATATCTAAATCATTATACCACTCGTACACAGGTTCTCCTGGTACTGGGATTACATTATCAAAGGGTTTTTTAAACGTCTGAATTGAATAACAAATTTTCCAAAGTTCGTCGTCGAAGATCACGTTGAAGCACCCACGTATGTCGAGCAGGCGAAGACCCTTGCAGTTGCATATGATAGATCGCAGCGTGTCTCCATTGAACATGCCGAATCCCATATGTGGGTGCTCGAGACGCGGCATCGAATCAGCCACGGCCTTTCCCTCTGCCTCGTTTTTCGTGTCCAGCACGAACATGTTCCTGAGCATGAAATCCGGAGGGGGCATGTTCCTACTCAGCTTGACCAGACGGCGGCAATAATTTCCGACGGAAATTATTCCAGTCGACGTGATGTAGAGGCAGTAGCTAATGTCGAGTTCTTCCAGCACAGGGAGAAACTCCAAGTGTCTCACGAAAGTTTCATCACTCACGTCGCACTTCGGAATGTGCAGAACCCTTAGAAATTTTCCACTGTATTATAAAAATGGGAAAACATCAATAGAAATTAACAAAAGTATACGTAAAATTTTGTAATATAAAAAATAAAGTATTAGAATAAGACCAAATAAATTTTGCACTGGCCTTAAACATGCAAAAGAGAAGGCTGCTTCGTCGAGCTTGTACGCGGAGAGGGACCCTAGATGTCCCTCACTGCGAGCCACGAGCTTCATTACGGTCAAACTAATCTCAGCGATTTTCTGGGTCCTCCGGCACCACTGTACCAAGTCGACGTTGGACCAATAGTCTAAGGGACCGTTGAGCGCCTTCCACCACGAACGACAAACTGGGCCCACGTTGCACATTACCTCGTCCGCCGGCATCCCCGACAGTACCAGTATCATCGAGAGAATCTCGGTAGGGATGACGGCCCATCCGCTGCAGTTGATCTTGCTCCTCTCCATTGCGACTGTTCTTCTTCTTTCCTTTGTTTCTCTCTAGTCGGATGGGTTCTCTTCTTTGGAAAAGGCTATTTAACCCCCGTTTACGCGGGTGTATGTAACCCGCTCGTGGAGGGGTGTGTCCGAACAAGTCACGAATCTATTAGGAAATAACGGTAATGCCACTGTATTAATATTAGCAATTAGTCGTTTGGGCTCCCAACATATTTGGGTGATGCCATCTCCCATTATGTGGTATCTGACATGGCAGATGACATAACAGCTGACATGGCAAATTTTAACCCAAAAATTAATTACCCAAATTTTTTAATGTTAATGTTAATGTCAATATTAATATTAATGTTAATGCTAATGCTAATATTAATGTTAATATTAATGTTAATATTAATCAATGTTAATTTAATATTAAATTATTTTTTTACTATTAATGTTCATTTTAATATTAATTTTATTGTTAAATTTTGCCATGTCAGCTGTCGTGTTAGCAACCATGTCATATGCCACATAATGGATAGCTCCTCTTGAACTCTAAGGACTCCATGCATCTGGAAGTCCAAGCCGAGCCCGCCTCGAGCCGAACCTATCCTGAACTTGTCCACCACCGTGTCCCTGCGGCAGATACAGTTAGACATAATCTTAACATAAACATTGTGATCGTGCTCATCTATGTCCCATTTCGCCTAGCCTGCAAGGTTAGAACTTTACATAAGAAATCATATCATTTCACTCAACCAACCAACCGTAAACTTAAACATATGCATAAGGGTGGCAGGCCCTGCGCCTGCACCCAGCGCTAATCTCAGCCCACCGGCCCTATCTATATGAAGGTCACGGTGTTTCTGTCACGACCCGCACCCTGATTAGGGGCACGAGTACGTGGTTACGTCCACCCTGATTAGGGGCACGAGTACGTGGTTACGCCCTATCTATATGAAGGTCACGGTGTGTAGTGCCCCGTCCCTACATCGTGCCCCGTACTGTGTCCACGGGGTGCGCGAGAAAGGAACACTGTCGCTATCGATTCGGCCGGGACCGATAGGTCGGGATCGACCGAGTCGATCGAACGGGAACGGTTGAATTAAGATCCATTCCTCGTTATGGAATGTCTTCTTCGGAACCAAGTCCCATATTCAGCGGGTTGCGCCTCGAGGATAGACTCTGCGGCTGGGTCGGGAGAGACCTCCCGTTGCTCTGCTTTTCACGCCGCTTGCGTTGGTTTTGGCTTTGTTTTCTGAATGCGTTTTCGTGAATGTTTTCGATGGTTTTCATAGCTTGCATTTCGAACTCGCATTTCCTATCGAACTCTTTGAATAATGCAGTGTTCTAATCGGTTGCTTGTGCGATTTCAGGTAATCGCGTAGGCGACGTCTAGCGCGACCAACAAGTTCGCTCGCCAAGGTAAACTCAAGGTGAGTGGCTGACCCTTCTCTTCTCGACCCCCTTCTTAGGCAAAATCGATAATGTTGTTGCGGATGAAAAGATAAATGCAAGGGCACGAACACGGGAAAAAGGATGGGTTTTCAAAGAGAATGTAGGCTATGTCTTAATAACTAAAAAGGAAAAATATGTCTTTACACGGTTATGGACAACTTGTCGACAAGGCAATAGTTTCCTCGAGCGGCAACCCGAGGCCACGGGACCGACTCGGCCTAGGAGGAAACAGGGTATAGCCGTGCATAAGGTTTCAGCACAGGTTAAGCGGGGGCTTGCAACGGAGCTAGCTACTTGCGTTGAAAGGATCCCGATTAACAAAGCTATACGTCCAGGATGGCTTGTGATGCCAGTGACCAATCACACGTAATAAGGCACTTGGAAATGAAAAAGGATAAAAATGGATAAGGAAGAACATGGTAAGTTTCTTAAGGCGCGGCGCGGTCCGCCGGGGTAAGTTTCAACGTAAAGTTCACTATGCTTGTCATTACATGTTTGTAATCCATTAGGATGGTTAGAAACATTCATACTCAATTGTCATATAAACTCTTCAACCAAATGAGAGCTTGGAATTTAAATAGCCACGCACCAGTACAAAGTGTAATGTACTGATCCTCGCTCTCCACGCAGGTACCCCGAACTACGAAGGGCGTGCCAACTAAAGCTCAAGGCGGCGTGCATTCCTTTGAAGCCTCGTCCGTGTGAAGGCTTGTTTTCTGGATTTCCTTTTGAAGAAGACCCGCACATCAGTCCAAAGAAAATGACGACTCGACTTCCCGCCATAGCAGGTGGAAATATGTATTGGTTTTTGCTTGTATAAAAGGGTGTAATGTATGGAACGACTATCTCATCGGCGTTCATTTTTGTAAGTCGAAGTCATGTTGTAGCCCGCGCGGCAATGATTGTAAAGGAGTCTATGTAAAGTTCTATTTATCAATGAAAAAGTCTATTTTCACTTCAAATGTGTTGTTCAAATTCTCTGCGTACTCTAAACCGATGTTGTGTTTCGGATAACCTTATGACTATGCCTTGTGCGATCGCAACTTAGGTTCGCACGGCATCACGCCCGGGGACGACTATCGATTCGACGGAATCGGGGCTTGACACGGTGTTTCTGTCACGACCCGCACCCTGATTAGGGGCACGAGTACGTGCTTACGTGGTTACGTCCAGCCTCGAGCCGAACCTATCCTGAACTTGTCCACCACCGTGTCCCTGCGGCAGATACAGTTAGACATAATCTTAACATAAACATTGTGATCGTGCTCATCTATGTCCCATTTCGCCTAGCCTGCAAGGTTAGAACTTTACATAAGAAATCATATCATTTCACTCAACCAACCAACCGTAAACTTAAACATATGCATAAGGGTGGCAGCCCGCGCCTGAACCCAGCGCTAATCTCAGCCCACCGGCCCTATCTATATGAAGGTCACGGTGTTTCTGTCACAACCCGCACCCTGATTAGGGGCACGAGTGAAAGGTTACGTCCACCCTGATTAGGGGCACGAGTACGTGGTTACGCCCTATCTATATGAAGGTCACGGTGTTTCTGTCACGACCCGCACCCTGATTAGGGGCACGAGTACGTGCTTACGTGGTTACGTCCAGCCTCGAGCCGAACCTATCCTGAACTTGTCCACCACCGTGTCCCTGCGGCAGATACAGTTAGACATAATCTTAACATAAACATTGTGATCGTGCTCATCTATGTCCCATTTCGCCTAGCCTGCAAGGTTAGAACTTTACATAAGAAATCATATCATTTCACTCAACCAACCAACCGTAAACTTAAACATATGCATAAGGGTGGCAGGCCCTGCGCCTGCACCCAGCGCTAATCTCAGCCCACCGGCCCTATCTATATGAAGGTCACGGTGTTTCTGTCACGACCCGCACCCTGATTAGGGGCACGAGTACGTGGTTACGTCCACCCTGATTAGGGGCACGAGTACGTGGTTACGCCCTATCTATATGAAGGTCACGGTGTTTCTGTCACGACCCGCACCCTGATTAGGGGCACGAGTACGTGCTTACGTGGTTACGTCCAGCCTCGAGCCGAACCTATCCTGAACTTGTCCACCACCGTGTCCCTGCGGCAGATACAGTTAGACATAATCTTAACATAAACATTGTGATCGTGCTCATCTATGTCCCATTTCGCCTAGCCTGCAAGGTTAGAACTTTACATAAGAAATCATATCATTTCACTCAACCAACCAACCGTAAACTTAAACATATGCATAAGGGTGGCAGCCCCTGCGCCTGAACCCAGCGCTAATCTCAGCCCACCGGCCCTATCTATATGAAGGTCACGGTGTTTCTGTCACAACCCGCACCCTGATTAGGGGCACGAGTGAAAGGTTACGTCCACCCTGATTAGGGGCACGAGTACGACTATGATCGCTTCGATACAGGAAACCATTTGAAGCCGAGTTACAGGTAATGCACCGTAATGCATCTTTGGCATCCTTATGTGTAAGACTATGATCGCTTCGATACAGGTTGCTAGACCAATATCCGAAGGATCCCAAATTAACCTACTGATATCATAGCTTATCACAACACTTGACGGTCGCAACCCGTCCTATGTGCACCATAAATACCATACATAATTCCCTCCTTTGAACTACTAGGTTGAATTAAGATGATGTGCACCATAAATACCATACATAAATACGTACACTGGACTGTCGCAACAATCATAGCTTATTGAGTATATTATATTGACATTGCTTGTCCTCCATTCGTAGTTGATCGTTCTTGACAGGTTTTGATATTATATATGTTGTTAAATAGTAGAACTAGACAGCGTTCTACGTCGTTTCTGCGGTGTAGGCTGGGACGCTATCGGTCCCGTTCGATCGAGTCAATCGATCCCGACCTATCGGTCCCGACCGAATCAATAGCGACAGTGTTCCTTTCTCGCGCACCCTATCACGACCCGCACCCGGAGTAAGGGCATTCCATAACGTAACCGTCCCAGCCTACACCACAGAAACGACGTAGAACGCTGTCTAGTTCTACTATCTAACAACAGTTAGATATTACAACCTGTCGAGAATCAAGGGTCGTCGTCTAACCCAGCTATGGCAGTCTATTCTTGTGTATTGCTCCTTCAACCAATCCATTCCTAGGCCAGGGGACCGATTCGGCCCGCAGCAAAAGGGTCGTCGTCTAACCCAGCTATAGTCCGTGATGTCTTGACATTGCCAGTGGCCTTCACACCCTTTCACTGCTTAACAAATGCACGTGACACGGGACGGTGCTTGCTATACTTCGATAGCCCAACAAAACTCTTTTCTAATGTGTTCGTGCAACGACTTGACAAGCAAGGGCTACGTCAAGCCTAGCACAAGGGAAATACGACTTAAACTATGGGACAAGCGAATGTTATTATTAATTGTAGTTCCAATTACATTTTAAATAAAAAAGAATGCAATTTTAACTTTAACTAGTTTGAAGTAAATGTTAAATCCAAAACTATTTTTAATTTTAGTAGTCATATTAGTTTCAATAATATTGTAAATGTTTAAATTAACATGAATGCCACTGTATTAGAAACCTAGCTAGCTGATGTCACGTTGCTCGGGGCTCGGTTAGTGTTCGTCAACAAAACTCTTTTTTGCATTGGAGATGACTTTTTAAACTTCTTGTCATTTTTGAATATAGCCGCCTATGCAAGTTATTGTCTTATGCGGCTCTGTCTCATGCCACATAGGATACACAATACATAACAAGACAATAGGGTTTCGTAGCATTAAATGCTGATGCATGTGTTATCCTACAAAAGAGGGCCACGTGGAGATTGCTGTTGCATGCTTCCTCATGCGTTTTTAGCTACACATTTTAATAAGGCACGTACCCAGAAGACGAGAAAGTTTTGTTGGAAGTTGTTTCCTTAAAATTATGCTTGCTCCTAGAATCACTCAAGATTTTTCATGAGCCATCAAAAGAGGGCCACGTGGCGGAGTTACAATGAAGACGAAAAGGTTGTGTTGTTGCGTTGCTGGAAGTTGTTTCTTCCTGCATAATGTTTTTTGTACCTCCAAATTGCACTTTCAAACTGTCCATCCTTACGTGGCAGCTGACGTGACATGTTGATCTGGCAGCTGACGTGGCAAATTTTGATATTAAAAATAAAACTAATATTCCAGATTTGTAAATAAAACTAAAAATAAATATTCCTCCAAATTTGTAAATAAAACTAACAATAAAATTAACATTAAAGATAATATTCCAGATTAACATTAACATTAATATTAATATTATCGTTAACATTAACAATAATATTAATATTAACATTAACATTAACCTTAACATTAATATTAACATAAATTAATATCAACAGTAAAATAACTTTGATATTAACGTTAAATTATTTAACATGCCACATCAGATGGGAGGGCTATATATAGAGGGTCAATATGGAGATACGATAATATCATTACTGATCTTTCTTCTTCTATTGTTTCTTGTCCTTCGTTTCCTCTGCTGGTTCCTAACACACACTATTTTCTTCAATGTCGACGTCACATGGAGAAAGTGATCGTCGTTTGGAAGATTTAGTCGATGAAGAAATCCTCCATTCAAGAGGACTGTCAGATGATTTCCCGCAAGATGAGCAAAGTTTGGAAGATGTTAGCTTAGGAGACAGTAAAGAACAAGATGAAGACATCAACTCAAACAACGAAATGTTATTTCGCATCACCCTTTCTAATGGATTTAAGAAATGCGTTATATTTTTACATATATTTCTCATGTTTATTTTGTTTTATTCTGTTCTTAGGGACGCCGATGAACCTCCATTGGATTTCGATGCAGCGACAATGAAAAAAATGTTGCAATCTGCCAACATTAATAAAGATCCAACCATGCTCTTAGAAGAAGATGTTGTTGGCCTACAGTTCAACTCTATTGAAGACAGGACAAATGGTAGCTGATGCAGTTCAAGGAGTGCATGAAGCTTTAAAAGAGCCAAATCCGGTAGCAACAAAAGGAAGGCCTTCTCAAGGAAATCAAGCCAGCCTACAGAAAGTCAATCTATCCCGAAGGCTAGAATATGTAGATTTTGTAAAAAATCGGGTCACGATTATCGTAATTGTAAAGTACGAAAGCGAAATAGTGAAAATGAGCAAATGGAATAAAATGAAACGTCGTTGACTTAAGATAATGTCTTTCTTATGTGGCAAGGTGTCATTCACACGAGACAATTAGATAAAAAAATGTTCTCCAATGCAAAAGTTTGAGAAGACAATTAGATAAAAATGGAGAACATTAAATTCCAATTTCAAAACGTAGTACATAAAAAATGGAGAAAATATGTTCTCCGTGCAGTTCAAAACGGAGAATAACATTCTCCGTTTCAAATGACACGGAGAATGAACATTCTAATTTGTTTTTAACACTTTGAATGCTATTCTCCGTTTAATTCAAAACGGAGAATGTTATTCTCCGTTTAATAAAACACGGAGAATGCTATTGTGGTGTCGTGGTTACACTGCTAGACTTGTATTCAAGAGGTCATTGGTTCAAATCTTGACTATAACAAAATTTTGTTTTATTATACTTTTTTGTAAGTTAATTATGTGGCCCATTTAAATGGGAAAAAACTTTGATACAGGCACCTATGTATGACATGTGGGCCATCTCAAAAATTAATTTGTATATATATGGTTACACGTTTTACAAAGCAAGAGGGGACCACATGTCATACATCGGGGTATCAAAACTTTCAAAAGAGTTTTGTTAGAAAAGAGCTTTGTGGGCCCTATTAAAATTTATGTATATATGTATATGTGTACACGTTTTTAAAGCAGGAAGGGTCCACATGTAGATGGCCGTATTAATGGCATATAGATGGCCGTAGTTGGAAGTCTTACTTAGCTTTAATTGGTATTAATGGCATATAGATGGCCGTAGTTGGAAGTCTTACTTAGCTTTAATTGGTATTAATGGCATATAGATGGCCGTAGTTGGAAGTCTTACTTAGCTTTAATTGGGAAGGGGCAGATGCATTGGTATTGATGGAAATTAATTGAATTGAATTCGAAGTGGCTGCCTTTTTGGCGCATGAGTCCGAGTTGTTCCATGCCTATAAATGCCAGTAGTGTAGAGAGAGTTTTTTCTCATCTCACTTAGCTTTTCTTGTGGCGATGGACTCTACCGATCCCCCGCCTTGGCAAGACTCTTTCCTCTTGGTTGTCGATCTCCTCGTTCGAAGAAGCTTTGGTGGTGAAGTCCTTCAGAAGACTGACATGTGCGTGGGTTTGGAATTATTGCCAACCCACGCTCTGTCGAAGCGCCCGCACGTTGATTGGCTCGGACTATGCACGGTGTTCCTTTGCCGCCAGGAGTTCATCTCCTCAATATGTTCCATTGGTCCGACGATGCACGGTGGTGAAGTCCTTCAGAAGACTGACATGTGCCTGGGTTTGGATTTATTGCCATTCCACGCTCTGTCGAAGCGCCCTCACGTTGATTGGCTCGGACTATGCACGTTGCAGTGGGTTCCTTTGTCTCAGTAAGTTCCTTTGCTCGGAGGATACACGATGAAGTGGCTTGCCTCAAGGAGTCATCCAACGGTTCCTATGCTCTGACGATGCACGATGAATAACATCTACCACACGGACAAGAACTAGAAGACGGCAGAGAACAACACTCCTTAACAAATGAAGCTTTCAATTGAAAGCTTCATCTGTCAAGGAGTGTTGTTCTCCGCCGTCTTCTAGTTCTTGTCCGTGTGGTAGATGTTATTCATCGTGCATCGTCAGAGCATAGGAACCGTTAAGTGACTTGCCTCAAGGAGTCATGCAACGGTTTCTATGCTCTGACGATGCACGATGAATACGACGCATGGTAGATGGTATTGATCGTGCATGGTCAGAGCATAGGAACCGTAGCATGACTCCTTGAGGCAAGTCACTTCATCGTGCATCCTCCGTGCAAATGAACTCACTGAGGCAAAGGAACCCACTGCCTCAAGGAATTTTGTTTTGAGGGAGAGCACCCAGCAAAGCCATCCTTCTTCAACAAGGAACATGTAGAAGAAATAGACACCTGAGGCAAAGGAACCCACTGCCCTTTTGGCGCATGAGTTCGAGTTGTTTCATATGTAAATAAAAGTCAAACTTTTCGTGGTTTTGACGATGCAAATGTAATAAAAAATGATTATATAAAAGCAGAGCTTATCAAAGACAGAAGTTCCTTGCCCAATTACATCATATTTACATTGTTGTTTTACAATGTCATTCTTATGTGGCAAATGTCATTCTCCGTTTTTAATTTAAAACGGAGAATGTACATTCTAATTTTTTTAACACTGTGAATCTATTCTCCGTTTAATTCAAAACGGAGAATGTTATTCTCCGTTTAATATAACACGGAGAATGCTATTGTGGTGTCGTGGTTACACTGCTAGACTTGTATTCAAGAGGTCATTGGTTCAAATCTTGACTATAACAATATTTTGTTTTACATATTTACATTGTTGTTTTACAATGTCATTCTTATGTGGCAAATGTCATTCTCCGTTTTTATTTAAAACGGAGAATGATATTTTCCGTTTTTTTTAAAACGGAGAATGTATTCTCCGTTTTAATTTAAAACGGAGAATGAACGTTCTAATTTGTTTTTAACACTGTGAATCTATTCTCCGTTTAATTCAAAACGGAGAATTTCATTCTCCGTTTAATAAGACACGGAGAATGCTATTGTGGTCTCGTGGTTACACTGCTAGACTTGTATTCAAGAGGTCATTGGTTCAAATCTTGACTATAACAATATTTTGTTTTATTTATACTTTTTTTGTAAGTTAATTATGGGTGCTATTTAAAAGGGAAAAAACTTTGATACAGGCACCTATGTATGACATGTGGGCCATCTCAAAAATAATGTGTATATATATGGTTACACGTTTTACAAAGCAAGAGGGGACCACATGTCATACAAAGCAGTAGGGGGTATCAAAGTTGGCAGAATTCGAAGGGGCATATTCATTGGTATTAATGGCATTGGTATTGATGGAAATTAATTGTTCCAGTCTTACTTAGCTTTAATTGAGCAGGGGCAGAATTCGAAGTGGCTGCCTTTTTTGGCGCATGAGTCCGAGTTGTTCCATGCCTATAAATGCCAGTAGTGTAGAGAGAGTTTGTTCTCATCTCACTTAGCTTTTCTTGTGGCGATGGACTCTACCGATCCTCCACCTTGGCAAGACTCTTTCCTCTTGGTTGTCGATCTCCTCGTTCGAAGAAGCTTTGGTGGTGAAGTCCTTCAGAAGACTGACATGTGCGTGGGTTTGGAATTATTGCCAACCCACGCTCTGTCGAAGCGCCCGCACGTTGATTGGCTCGGACTATGCACGGTGTTCCTTTGCCGCCAGGAGTCTATTTCTTCGACATGTTCCTTGTTGAACAAGTATTGCTTTGCACGGTGCTCTGCCACAAGTTAACAAAATTCCTCGAGACAGGGGGTTCCTTTGCCTCAGGAGTCTATCTCTTCTACATGTTCCTTGTTGAAGAAGGATGGCTTTGCTGGGTGCTCTCCCTCAAAACAAAATTCCTTGATGCAGTGGGTTCCTTTGCCTCAGTGAGTTCCTTTGCACGGAGGATGCACGATGAAGTGACTTGCCTCAAGGAGTCATGCAACGGTTTCTATGCTCTGACGATGCACGATGAATACGACGCGGACACGAACTGAAAGACGACAGAGAACAACACTCCTTGACAGTTGAAGCTTTCAATTGAATTCCTTGAGAACAACACTCCTCTGACGATGCACGATGAAGTGTTTTGCTTCAAGGAATCCAATTGAAAGCTTCGACTGTCAAGGAGTGTTGTTCTCTGTCGTCTTTCAGTTCGTGTCCGCGTGGTAGATGGTATTGATCGTGCATGGTCAGAGCATAGGAACCGTAGCATGACTCCTTGAGGCAAGTCACTTCATCGTGCATCCTCCGTGCAAAGGAACTCACTGAGGCAAAGGAACCCACTGCCTCAAGGAATTTTGTTTTTAGGGAGAGCACCCAGCAAAGCCATCCTTCTTCAACAAGGAACATGTAGAAGAGATAGACACCTGAGGCAAAGGAACCCACTGCCCTTTTGGCGCATGAGTTCGAGTTGTTTCATATGTAAATAAAAGTCAAACTTTCGTGGTTTTGACGATGTAAATGTAATTCAAAATGATTATATTATAAAAGCAGAGCTTATCAAAGACAGAAGTTCCTTGCCCAATTACATCATAATTACATTGTTGTTTTACAATGTCATTGCTAGGATCGCTTTACATATTTGCTTGAAAGCAACTCCTTAGCCCATGACAACCTCATCTTTGTAATCCTCTGGTGAATTTCATTGTCATTTCCTTCCGGTATTTCGAAGGGAGGAGTCGTCAACCTATTCATATAATACGCCGTGTACAAGAGGCAGTTGGGTGCCCGTTGTTGTGGGCAATTTAGAGAACAATTCAGCACTTTGCTCTCATACTCCTTCTTCGCCGGGCATCTCTCCCTCATCATATCAACTTTTCTCCTGACGATAGGCTCTAAGGTTTTCTTCGTTAATTCTGCATCCACCTTGCACCTATCGTACGTGGTTTGCCGCAAGGAGTTGTAGTGTGTCCAGTCGTAGGAGATAAAGTTGAATGTGAGCAGAGTATAGTATTTGATGGTTGCATTAAAAAGTGGGGATGAATAACAACTCTAGGTCGTCCTCCAAACCCATGACGAAGTCTTCTACTATTTTGATGTCTTCACAGGCGCCTTGTTTTGCGTTTTCTTCATTGACACGTGAATGACGGTCTGTGGTTTCCCAAAAACAATACACAATATCATGAGTAATTTTTTTTTCTGTCATTTTTCATCGGTGTACACATGAATATGGATTTTTCTGTTTGAATACTTACCAATGTGTGGGCCGTCATGAATGCAGACCACTTATGTGATTGGGCCGCCGACTTTTTTTTCTGGATCAATGGCACCCTCCTTCGAACTAGACGGGGCACACCTTTTACTGCCTTGAATTTCTTTCATCTTTCTTATTATTATGTCCAGTATGCCAGCCTCCATGTCGTCATAGTTGAGTATGTCTTGCATGTCTACTGCCGACAGCTGGACAATAACTTCATTTTCACCCTCTTCCGGAAAAAATTCGTATACGATATCACTGCACATAAATTTAGTTTACATTAAATTAATAAATATATATTCTCATTACATAATTGTGAAAAAAGTCTAGAAAAAACGAACGAAAAAAGGGTTCAGAATACATACTCTGGAGAATTCTTTCTGGGAATTACGATGTCGATGTATTGTTTCTTCAGCTCTTCATCCGCATGTTTCCAAAGTTAGAGTTCATCGCATTCCCTTAGTATGACGTGGTTCTTCTTTAATTCAGCTATTTTGGCGTCTTCTCGGGATTTTGTAGCGTCATTAACCTTCCGATTTTTATAGCCTCTCCAACTGTATTGCTTTTTATTAACCTCTTTCCCCCCGATCCTCCTCTTCTTCTGACTTCTCTTGGAGCAGCAGGTTCAGCAGCAGCTTGTAACTCCTCATTCTGAAGTACTTTAGCCATGGCTTCGAGATCTTTAATTTTGCAATCCTTTTCATTGGCCTCAATCTTAAATGATTCAACTTTATTCTGAAGTACTTTAGCCATGGCTTCGAGATCTTTAATTTTGCAATCCTTTTCATTGGCTTCAATTTTAAATGATTCAACTTCATTTTGAAGCTCCCTTTTCTCCTCAACGAGCCTTTCATTTGTTTCTCTGAGTTGTTTGGTTGTTCGCACTGAAATAAAACAAACAACAATGAAATGTATGATGTGAACCTAACACGGAGAATGACATTCTCCGTATAATATAATACGGACAATAGAATTCTCCGTTTGGAATTACACGGCGAATAACCTTGTGCATGTAGATCTGATTTAAAATAGTCATTCTCCTGGAAGATTACAATCAGAAATTTGAAATAGAAAAGATTTTACCTTGTGCATGTAGATCTGATTTAAGAACAGAATTCTGCTTTCTCAAATCCTCCAGTTCATGCACAGAGCCCTCCATCAGAACGTTGAATGCACGTTGTTGTGATTCTTGTGCCTCGAGCTCTTTCAACTTTTCTTTGAGTTCTTCATTCTGCGCAAGAATGTCAGAATGATGTCTTCTCAAATCCTCCAGTTCATGCACAGAGCCCTCCATCACAACGTTGACTGCACGTTGTTGCTCTTCTTCTGCCTGGAGCACTTTCAGCTTTTCTTTGAGTATGGCATTCTCAAAGTTGGCTGCACGTAACTGCGCTCCTTGTGCCTCCATCTCTTTCAACTTTTCTTTCAGTTCTTCATTCTGCGCAAGAATATCAGAATGATGTCTTCTCAAATCCTCCAATTCCTTTGCTGAGTCGTCAAAATTATCCGTTGTTCGTTGTTCATCAAAATTATCCCCACCTGCTTCTTGGTGTTCTTCCTCTCCCTCCTTTTCAACTTCTTCTATAGGTGGCTCCTCTTCTTTGTGCCCTTCTTCTTCCCCAACAGGTATAACCAGATCTTCCAATATCATCTTCGATCTCATTTTTTGTGATATTCGGCCTTGAGGAAGTTTGAGATATCGTACCCATTCCATGTGAAAAATCTTGGGTAATCAGGAATTGGGGCGAACTTCCTTTCCACAAATTTACTATGTTCTGCAAACCAATAGAGGAAGTATATTGTGCAACCTTCCAATTTGTGGAAAGCCATTGAGTAATCCCCCTGTTCAGTTTTGCTTCTACTCCTCTTTAAGCTATCCATTACATATGCCAGTATTAACCTTGGCCAGCATATACTGTTGATCACGTCCACACTGTCTACCAAGGCCAAGAATCTGTACGGCAAATTTGAACCGCCAGACTTTGTGAAGAATACAGTTTGGCACAAGTGAAAGATTATTAGCTTGGCCAAATCATCTGGATTAACAGCGTTATCTCCGCCATGAAGCCGTCGTAACAATTCAAAGAACTTGTCCCTCACTTCCTTATTCGTGACTTCTGAGTGTTTGCCCTTAGTATTAGCCAGCAATCTTGTGAAATGATCTCTGCACAGGCTCAATGATGCTGGTGGTATGGGCTGCTGTTGTTTTTCCTTTATCAATCTGATGTAAGAAACATCATCAACGCTTTCTTCATTCAGCGGTAGACCGAATATGACTGCCATATCCTTGACGCTTGGTGCGATTTTAACAGTGGTGCTCAATTCAAAGCACCCGACGCCATCTTCTTCTTCTGTGTAACTTGCAATTAAATTCTCAAGCCCTTCCGTTACCTTGGCCATTTCGGAGATGTGGACTCTGTTTTGGTAGAAAATCTCGACAAAATTCCAGAAACCGGTATTCTTCAAGGAACCAATAACTGGCTCAGGTAAACGGCCAGCATCTCGATTGACCTCCTCCATAAGATTTAGCATTGGCTTGAAGGTAGAACGGAAAAGTCTTGAATCCTTATTCCTGACAGATTTTCTTTCTGCAAAACAAAAAAAAAACAAAAATTAGGTCGGAGAATGGCCATTCTTATGGGTTTTAACACTGGGAACGGCATTCTCCGTTTCAAGTTAGACGGAGAATGACATTATCCGTTCCAAATTAAACGGCGAATAGAATTTAACATTCAAATGCGTTTTATGACGGAGAATGTCATTTTTCTTGAAATATATACAGAATTTGCGAACATAAAATCAAAGTTATACCTTCTGTTTGCACTTCTTCTTGCACTTCTTTTTGTTTAGTAACTTTTTCCTTATTCTTTTTTGCAACTTTCTTAGAATAGGGTTTCCGTTGTTCTCCGTCTGTCGCTTTTGGATTTTCTATAACTGGTGCATCTTCTCTATTTGGTAATGATGCCGGTGATGATTCTGCCGCTGATGCCGACATGGTGTGAATATTGCGAATGGGGAGGAAGGTTGAAGATTTTGGAGGAGAATGACCTAGGTTTGAGTACAGAGTGGAGTATGGAAGAAGAGGAGGCTCCGAAACGGTTTTCTTTTTCCCTTTTATTTTTTTAATAAAAGGGTTCGGGGGTGTTTTGAATTAATTAGAAGGGCAAAAATGTCATTCGATGGAAGGGCAAAATACTCCTTTCTGTTTAATTAAAAAGAATTGAAGCCGTTTGGCAAAAATGTCATTACAACTCAACAAAACAAATGAACATAATACATTAGGGCTTTCCATACATTAAATATAAAAGAAGAAGAAAAAAAATCATCGTCTTCCATATTCAACCAGATTGGACTTCTTTTTTAGCTCTTCATTGTGCTCTGAAGTTGTAATCCATTCAGCAACTATGCGTCTTTCCTTTTCCGCATCAAACTGCATATAACAAACATAACATCAAAAATATTGCTCTAAAAAGTTGAAGTTTTTGACGACATATTTTCATACTTACATCGATAGAACGGTAGTCCAGGCTACATAGGTCTTTCATGAATGCAATTAAAAAAATTCCACAATCAACTAAATTGCCTTGGCGGGGAACATAAGAAGGACGTTTTTAACTTTTCTAAAGATAATATTTTCCGTCCATTCGCCGTATTAAAAGCAAAGAGAATGGTCATTCGCCGTATTCTCCGTCCATTCTCCGTCCTAAATGTACCATTCTCCGTCCATTCGCAGTATTAAAAGCAAACAGAATGGCCATTCTCCGTCCATTGGCCGTATTTACCGTCCATTCGCCATATTAAAAGTAAAGAGAATGGCCATTCTCCGTCCATTAGCCGTATTCACCGTCCATTCGCCATATTAAAAGCAAAGAGAATGGCCATTCGCCGTATTCTCCATCCTAAATGTACCATTCTCCGTCCTAAATGTACCATTCTTCGTGTTAAAAATAAAGAGAATGGCCATTTTTTCTCCAAAAAAATATTCTCCTCGAAAATATTATCTTTAGAAAAGTTAAAAAATAATCCGCCCGACCTCAGAAGCAGGTTTCCTCAGTTCACCACCACCACCATGACATGTAGCTTTATTAACAAAATATTAAATTGTTAAATGAAAACTAAAATTTCAGACAATGGCATGGGCAGTAAAATTAGAGCGGCGCCGCTGGTACTTCTCCTTGTTCGAGGAGGCCTCGACGACGTCCGACGCGAAGGCAGCTGGGACTCCTCGTTGTTCTAGGGGTGCTCGACGACGTTCGACGCGATCCGAACCGTTTCTTATTTCCTTCTTCATCTCCGTTTCTCTTTCCACCACAACCACCAACACCACCACCACGACTACCATGGCCTGTAACCAAAAAAAAAAAAGGTTCAGATTAAATTGGATGGACTTTGAGAGAGTAAATATGAGTTAATTTAGGGTGTTCATTGAAAAAATTAAAGTGAAGAATGACCTGCTAAAGCAAGTTACCAACAGGTCAGAAGTCTAAATCAGCATTAAATGATGTCTCATGTATTATTTTATCTGAATTAAACCTGAACAGTTGGATTAACATCCAACGGTCCAGATTTCGGATGTATCGATACATCCATTTCCAGCGGATGTATTGTAGAATTTTCCTATATATATATATATATATATATATATATATATATATATATATATATATATATTTATATTTCTATTTATATTTATATATATATATATATATATATATATATATATATATATATATATATATAACAGTATATATAATATATATATATATATATATATATATATATATATATATATATATATATAAACACATATATACAAATATATAATAAAATAATTAAAAACAAAAATAAACAAAAAAAAACAACAAAAGGGGGGCTCGAACTCGGCCCGCTGGGACAGGGGGTGGGTCTGAGCGCCATTCGGCTGACCAGGGGGCCAGCTCGAGCTTGCTGTTCGGGTTAGGGCTTGGGTTAGTTTTATAGTGAATTAAGATAATGGGTTTTAAACCCAATAACAGATTATTAAACCCGTTAACCCATAGTCCCGTGTCTTCGTGTTCTGACAGTTAGGGACACGAAGATACATGAGTCATGTGTCCAAAGTGTGCACGACATGCACAACACGAGTTTCTCGTGTCTGAGTCCACCATCAAACTCACCGACATGAAACGAGACATCCACGTGAAAACGAGACACGGGAGTGAAGTAAATACAAAAGGACACGTACGTGTCCGGCGCGAGGAAGCTGTCGGGGGTGTTAGCGACGGCCGTAGGCGTCGGGGTCGGTGGCGCTGGGTTCGTCACGTCGTGGCGAACAATATGGTGGTGGTGGATCACAACGGCGGTGGCTGTAGCGGTGGAGCTAGCAAGGGGCTAACTCCGATGAGCTTTGTCGGAGAAGAAAGGGGGTCGGCCGGCGCTGTGGTGGTCGAAAACTAGTTTTACACAAAGCCCCCCACCGCCATACAGTTTACAAAATATAATTTGCAAACTGATGTAAAATAATTAAAAAAATTGCAAATTGATATTAAAATAATTTAACAAATTGCAAGTTGATATTTTAAGCTATAAAATTATATAAAAATTTATTTAAAAATCCTAAAAAATTCCTAATAATTATAATACTTATTTTAAGGATAAAATGCTATTTAAAATATAATTCCTTATTTTAAAATAGTTAAAATATTTAGGGACTTACAAATCTTTCCTCCTTATTTTAAAATGCTATTTAGGCGGATTTATATTCCTGAAGTCTTGGATTGTCCCAGCTTTGGGTGCAGGAGCGACATCAAGCCTTTCTAGTATTCTAGCTGATGTGGCTTGAACAAGTTGGACTTGTCGGGCATTAGTCTCTAGGACCTTCTGGAAAATTTCAAGAACATCAGTCGTCCGCGGTTCTGAAGATTCAGGTTGCGCCGACTTTTGAGTTGGAGGAGAAGACAATTTCCTGGATATTAAGAATTCACAATTCTTAATACGCGGTTGAAAATAATTAATGACTCAGGAATACTTAATTACCTATTAAAGGAAGATGAATTTGCAAAACTAAGATCAATTGCAATTCGGAAAGATCAGATATAAATAGGCACACTTTTATTTATTTCACAAGAGGACAATATACTTTCAGGGAGTCATCCTTACATACTAACACATTTCTACCATTTCTAACCTTATACAGAGCTATTTCCATCTGCTGATTTACAAAAGTGGTACAACAGTCAAAATGTTTTCCTTACTAAGCCATTTCTTCCTATTAAGTGCATCCTTCTTCCAGCACTAATAATGTCAAGTACCTTATCCTAGGGTTCTTGCTAGACTTCCTAAGAATACAACTTAGGATCTCAACCTATATAGGTCTCTAAATCTGACCTGCATGAGCCACCACTAAAAGACGTGTCACGCTGTCACCCCCAGTTTCTAAAAACAGGGGTATTTTGTCATTTTCTACTTTTAAAATTATTTTGGAATTATTTATTTATTTATTGTATTATTTTGGGGTTATTTGAATCGGGTTCGAATTTCAATTCATTCCGACTTGTTTTGACTTGTTTCGGGGACCCGGGGTATTTTGTCCTTAGCGGGCCCACACACTAGCTAGCCATGGCCCACATGTTAGATATTTTGGTTAGAGACTAGACTAATTTTTTTTAGTTAATATTAGTTAGAGATTAGTGGTTTCGGTTTGACTAAACTACCCCCGGTTTAACCCTTTCCTATTTATTAGCTATTTAAACCATTGGAGGACAAACTTGTAATTATCCAAATAGGACAAAACCCCCATGTGTGGCTGGCCATAGAGTAGGGATAAGGAGGAGAGAGAAAACCACTTTCCATTTCATCCTCATCCATTTTCTTCTTCTTCTCCAAAGGCTCCATCTACTTTTTGAAGCTCCATTGATTTTCCTTCTCCAACCAAGGTGATTTCTTCTCCAAAACTCTTTCTTTTCTCATGTAGATCATGTAGGAACCCTTCATGATGATTCCCATGGTGGTGCCATCATTTGAGACCATTTTTGTGTCCTTTGGACATTTCTAGGAGTGTCCACTTGTAGGTTTGTGTCCCAATAGGAAAAACCCCCTTTTTGGACACTTGGATATTTTCTAATATTGTTTTTGTGATGTTCTCATTTATATTCAGATTTGACATGTTTAGAATGAGTTTCTCCATGTATTTATATGTATCATATCCTTTCCTATATGTATTTATATATATAGTTATATATATATATCATTCTATATATATATATATATATAATATATATATATATATATATATATATATATATGTATATATATATATATATATATATATATATATATATATATATATATGGTGACTATATATTGTGTTGTTGTGTGTTTTTTTGTGAGGGGAATGGGAGCAGCAGGTTCGGCCACAGAAATGTGAGGGGAAATGGTTATGGGTTCATGCCATTTAGTTATATCATCTAGTATTATATATATAGATATATATATATATATATATATATATATATATATATATATATATATATATATATATATATATATATATATATATATATATATATATATTGGTATATATATGTGGTTATATATGGATGTATATATATATTTATGGTGGTGGTTGTGTGAATATTTGTGTGGGGAGAGTGTTCCAGGTTCGGCCACAGGAGGCTTAGAATGTGTGTGTGCTTGTGAGGTGTTAGAGAGGGGAGAGTATGTAAATTAGCATGTGTGTGTGGGGTGTTGAGAGGGGTTTGTTTGTGTGTGTGTTGTGAAGTAGAGGGAGGAGAGAAACCTTAAACCTGTCCATATTTCAGCCCCCTCTTTCCCCTCTAAATCTGTCCAGATTTTACACATTGTGGCTGTCCCTATACCAGCTTTGTTCAGTCCCAATTCAGCCCTCAAAACCCCTTCAAAACAGCCCCCCCTTGCCACCATTTAGCTCCTATACATCCCCCTCTTATAGCCTTAAACACAAGCCTATTAAACCACCCCAAATCAGTCCAATAAAACCCAATGTGCAGCCCACATTTCAGCCCTTAAACCCTTTCAATTTCAGTCCAGTTTTCTACATACTTGGCTGTCCCTTATTGCCCCAACATCAGCCCCTAAAACACCCTATAAAACAGTCCCTTACATCACATATTTGGCAGCCCTATATTACCTCTTATCAGTCCAAGATTTTGGACCTATACTACTGTCCCAAAACAGTCCTGTTATCCCCTTGATTGCTGTCCTATAGTGCCACCACAATTTCAGTCCTTGAACACCATAAATCAGTCCACAACAACCTTCAATTTCAGTCCAAGTACCACTAGATTTCAGTCCATATTGGCCATATGTGTGAGTGTGAAATTGTGAGTTTGTGTGTGAGTGTGTGAGAGCTAAAGAGTGTGGTTAGTAACCTATAGTATAACCTATATCTAAAATAGTAGGAAAACTTGTAGGGAAACCTATAGGAAGACTTATAGAGTGTGGTTTTATGTGAGAATGAGTGGTGGGGTGAGTGTGGTATAGAATAGGGTAAATTCATGACATAGAATAGGGTAATAGGGTAAACCTATACCCCGTATCCTAACATGACCTAGATATCTAGCTACCCTAAGGAGCCTAGGCTAGTTCCATGGGTATTTACAAGGTTTCATTGGTTTTTGGCAAGGTATCGGGATTTACCTTAGAAGGGTAAATCCTAGTTTTGCCTAGAAATATGATACTTGTGCTAGAAGCCTAAGATAGTGTTAGAACTTGATCCCCGTGGTTGGTAATGATCAAATATGGTACTCTAAGACTAGTTTTGACGTCGGTTGACCGTTTTGACCAAAAGTCAACCGAAGGTCAAACTTAGCCTTTAAGCGACCCAATTTGACCGAAACCAACCCAGAGTTGACCAGTTGACTAAAAGTCAATAGTTGGTCAACATTAGACTAGTTTGACCTATGGTTGACCTAGAGTTGACCATAGTTGACCAGGGTTGACCAGAGTTGACTTTTTGACCAAAAGTCAACTGTAAGTCAACCGTTGATCCCGATTGACCTAGTTTGACTTGGAATGACTTCTAGTGACCTAGTATGATCTAGTATGAACCAGTATGGCCTAGTATGACTCAGTTAGACCTAGATTGACCTAGTTTTGACTTAGACTTGCATTCATGGCTTGTATTAGTTTCCTTTTTCAGCATTTAGTCCTGTTTGACTTATAGTATCTTGTCTTAGGTCTGTGATCGCTCTGAGCGTCTGTTCACTCTATCAGCTCAGGACCACAGGCGAGTACATTCACTGATAGTTTTCATTGTCTTGATATCTGCTATATCCGATTCAGTTGTAGTGTTATACTCGATTTCCAGTCACGGCAGTACACGGACTAGTATATGTTGGATCATGACATGGGATATTGTTCCTAGAGTTTCATGGTATATTGATACATGTTCTGTCTTGTTTCAGTGTATTGGTATAGACACCGATTTCAAAAGGAGACTTGCTACCCTCTTATGGAATCCCGTGTCATAACGTGTCATGTCCAGATCCATTGTACTATTCGGGGATGGGGGAGTTATTAGTGGTTGTGTGATCAATTTCCACATGGTTCTATGGTACTCACGGTTCATAGCTATACCCTCACCTCACGACGGGTAAAGCCTTACCCTATGGTTCATAGCTTTCCATGGTGACCGGCCTTATCGTTTCTATTGTATTCATGGTTCATAGTCGGTCAGATGGAAAGCCTTTCCCAAGCCGATCACATGACGCACTAATAATTCAAGGCACCTTTTATATTTATTATCTTAGGGTGACTAAGTTCTGTTCTGGAGAAGGGTTACAACCCCGGTCCTTGTTTGGTTTAAGGGTTGTAACTCGGCTTCCGAATAGTTCCCAAGTCATCCTATATATACATATACATTATCGTCCTTTACAGTATTCACATCATGATATATATTTCCAGTTGATTTTGTCTTGTATTTCATTATACTGTCTCTTATAGCTTTTGTCAATTCACATGGAACTGCTGTTAGTGTTTGTACTTGCTCATTTTCCTGACAGGATACCGTTGACAAATTTTACAGATGATTTAGAGGGTGATTGCCCGACTTACTACGGGGTAGAGTCTGATGGACTTGACTTAGACAGGGGCTTAGTGGTAGAGCCTCTTGATTTCGCTCACCCGGAGTAGCCTAGTATTAGTTAGGTTTGCCTGGCCTGCGAGCCAGCTAGTTCTTTTCTGTTGTAGTATCTTTATACTTAGTATTATTCTGAGACTCTGGATTTTGTGTTTAGCTGTGACTTGTGGATATCTTGGACTCGTTTCCTGTTTATCTATCATATCTCTTTTCCATGCTTTCTACCCTAGTTTTGATTTATGTGATTGAGACAGTATTACTTTGTTCCTCCGTTCGGAGTGTATATACTGTACAGGTACATTTATCTGTTTAGTCGTAGTATTTACAGACCCTATATACAGCGTTCTACCGCCGATTCTGCGACGTAGGCTGGACGTAACCACGTGCTCGTGCCCCTCTTTAGGGTGCGGGTCGTGACACGTTTTTGTGGTGGCCCATGCAAGTCAGTGTCGCAACTAGTACGAACTCGTAATGGTGCTCGACTTAGAGTGCTAATTACGAGCCTGCGATTAGGATATAGGATTAGGGTATGATAGGAGTTACTCAATCACATGCTAGAAAATCTCTGATCTTTTGATTACCATGACAAATTCTTTTGCATTGAATTTAATTGTCCGTCTTTGATATTCCTATCATGTGCCATATTGATCTCTTGGGTTCAATTCATCTTCAGGATGACAATCACTCGTTCTCAGGCAGTGGGTCCTAGTGCAGTTCCAGAGAGGTCAGATCAGGGAGGTCCTCCACCTCCGGCTACGGAACTGACAGTCGAGAGTGCAGTAGCATCAGTTCCTGCCCTTCAGGCAGGAGTAGCAGCGGCAGTTCCCGGAGGTCTTCCACCTCCAGCTGGGGGAGCTGCAGTTCAGGGAGCAGCCACATCAGTTCCTGCCCTACCGGCGGAAGCACCGGCAGCGACGATTTCCGGAGGTCTTCCACCTCCAGCAGCGAGACCGTCTATGGTCATTCCAGACATTCTTCCACTGCTGCCTCAGCTACCGGCAGACACCCAGGGGATGATGGCCCTCCTGCAGCAGATGTTGCAGACGCAGCAGCGCCAGACAGAGGTGCTGAGACAGACGATGGAGAACTCGCACCAGTTAGCTATGGCAGCAGTGGAGAGAGGTGCACCGACTACAGCTGAGGGAGCACCAGCACAGCAGCAGGGCCAGGGGAGGCCCGGTACACATCTCGACTTTCGAAAGATGAACTCGCGAGATTTCAGGGGTACCGAGGGTATCCTATACGCGGATGACTGGCTAGAGGACGTCCAACGGTGTCTGGAGTTGACAGAGGTTCCGAGAGCTCTGTGGGTGACTTCTGCGGCGAGCCAGTTCTTCGACATAGCATTGACATGGTACCGCACAGATCCGCGTGCATCGGTTAGAGGTATATCTTGGGAGGACTTCAGAAAACTCTTTAAGGAGAAGTTCTACCCAGATGTAGCCTTGACAGCTCTGGAGGGGCAGTTTGTTAGCTTGGTGCAGGGGAGCTCGTCAGTGGACGAGTATGTAGCGGAGTTCTTCCGCCTGAGCAGGTTTGCACCGAGTTTGGTTCAGGATGAGGGGTGCAAGGCCCGGAAGTTCAGGAGGGGTCTCATTCATGCAGTGCGCACTCGCACATCTGGGCGACGAGATGCGATATTTGAGCAGATCTTGATGGAGGCTCAGATTACGGAGGAGGACTTCGGCCTCAAGCCGAAGAGGAGCAGTGACGCCTTGGGATCCAGTTCGAGTGTAGGGCCAGCGAAGCGCCCATATTTCCAGCAGAGGCAGTTCCAGCAGCAGCAGCCTCAGTTGCAGTTTCAGCAGGCACCGGTGCGTGCCCAGCAGCATCAGGGACAGGGCCGGAGGCAGGATGTCCAGTGTACCTTCTGCAAGAAGATGGGGCACACCCGGGAGGCTTGCAGGATGAAGCTGGGAGTCTGTTTATTCTGTGGAGCTCCAGACCACCAGGTAAGGGACTGTGCTGTCCGTGCAGCTAGCCAGACAGGCCAGGGCAGAGTTCAGCAGGCTAGAGGAGGCCAGCAGGGGCATGCTTTCACCATGGCAGTTGAGCCCATTCAGGCAGTAGCAGAGCAGAGTGCAGGTTCCAATCTTTCTATCTCGTTTTCGTATTTGCTTTCTTATTAACTGTTTGAAATTCGATTCCATCTGTTCCTTGTCTGTTTGATGAAAGTTGTTCTTGTGATGTGATTTTTCTGAGATAAATCGTATGGGCTAGGTCGCCTCGATTATGAGATTTTAGAATCCTCTAGGGTCTTGCTAGCAGGCAGAGTGAGGACATATAGTCGGACTATGGACGTATTTCTAGGGTGTGGAAATTTAAGGTTTTCGCTGCCAAGCTAGCGGCAATGCGAAAATTTTAAATACCATGATTCTAGAGGTATGTACCGTAGTTGAGGACTCCGTGATTATCGTAGCCTTGCTCACTGGCATGACGGAGATTCTGAGTATCATAATTATTGGACAGACGCATACGATTATCAAATTGCATGAATTTTCTGTGTTGCTTCGTTTTAAGTTTTTGAATGATTCTTTTAAGGTGGATAGACTTAAATTTGTGAGAAATTTTAAAATTTATAAATTTAGTCATTTAATTCCTGCTTTGATTTTGAGTTTTTTTTTTAAAGAACAAATTTGCCATGACTTGTGAATTTGAGATTTTACTATTGTTTGGTTTTAATTTCGAGGACGAATTTTTTTTAAGGTGGATAGATTTGTCACCCCCAGTTTCTAAAAACAGGGGTATTTTTGTCATTTTCCACTTTTAAAATTATTTTGGAATTATTTATTTATTTATTGTATTATTTTGGGGTTATTTGAATCGGGTTCGAATTTCAATTCATTCCGACTTGTTTTGACTTGTTTCGGGGACCCGGGGTATTTTGTCCTTAGCGGGCCCACACACTAGCTAGCCATGGCCCACATGTTAGATATTTTGGTTAGAGACTAGACTAATTTTTTTAGTTAATATTAGTTAGAGATTAGTGGTTTCGGTTTGACTAAACTACCCCCGGTTTAACCCTTTCCTATTTATTAGCTATTTAAACCATTGGAGGGCAAACTTGTAATTATCCAAATAGGACAAAACCCCCATGTGTGGCTGGCCATAGAGTAGGGATAAGGAGGAGAGAGAAAACCACTTTCCATTTCATCCTCATCCATTTTCTTCTTCTTCCCCAAAGGCTCCATCTACTTTTTGAAGCTCCATTGATTTTCCTTCTCCAACCAAGGTGATTTCTTCTCCAAAACTCTTTCTTTTCTCATGTAGATCATGTAGGAACCCTTCATGATGATTCCCATGGTGGTGCCATCATTTGAGACCATTTTTGTGTCCTTTGGACATTTCTAGGAGTGTCCACTTGTAGGTTTGTGTCCCAATAGGAAAAACCCCCTTTTTGGACACTTGGATATTTTTCTAATATTGTTTTTGTGATGTTCTCATTTATATTCAGATTTGACATGTTTAGAATGAGTTTCTCCATGTATTTATATGTATCATATCCTTTCCTATATGTATTTATATATATAGTTATATATATATATCATTCTATATATATATATATATATATATATATATATATATATATGTATATATATATATATATATGGTGACTATATATTGTGTTGTTGTGTGTTTTTTTGTGAGGGGAATGGGAGCAGCAGGTTCGGCCACAGAAATGTGAGGGGAAATGGTTATGGGTTCATGCCATTTAGTTATATCATCTAGTATTATATATATAGATATATATATATATATATATATATTGGTATATATATGTGGTTATATATGGATGTATATATATATTTATGGTGGTGGTTGTGTGAATATTTGTGTGGGGAGAGTGTTCCAGGTTCGGCCACAGGAGGCTTAGAATGTGTGTGTGCTTGTGAGGTGTTAGAGAGGGGAGAGTATGTAAATTAGCATGTGTGTGTGGGGTGTTGAGAGGGGTTTGTTTGTGTGTGTGTTGTGAAGTAGAGGGAGGAGAGAAACCTTAAACCTGTCCATATTTCAGCCCCCTCTTTCCCCTCTAAATCTGTCCAGATTTTACACATTGTGGCTGTCCCTATACCAGCTTTGTTCAGTCCCAATTCAGCCCTCAAAACCCCTTCAAAACAGCCCCCCTTGCCACCATTTAGCTCCTATACATCCCCCTCTTATAGCCTTAAACACAAGCCTATTAAACCACCCCAAATCAGTCCAATAAAACCCAATGTGCAGCCCACATTTCATCCCTTAAACCCTTTCAATTTCAGTCCAGTTTTCTACATACTTGGCTGTCCCTTATTGCCCCAACATCAGCCCCTAAAACACCCTATAAAACAGTCCCTTACATCACATATATGGCAGCCCTATATTACCTCTTATCAGTCCAAGATTTTGGACCTATACTACTGTCCCAAAACAGTCCTGTTATCCCCTTGATTGCTGTCCTATAGTGCCACCACAATTTCAGTCCTTGAACACCATAAATCAGTCCACAACAACCTTCAATTTCAGTCCAAGTACCACTAGATTTCAGTCCATATTGGCCATATGTGTGAGTGTGAAATTATGAGTTTGTGTGTGAGTGTGTGAGAGCTAAAGAGTGTGGTTAGTAACCTATAGTATAACCTATATCTAAAATAGTAGGAAAACTTGTAGGGAAACCTATAGGAAGACTTATAGAGTGTGGTTTTATGTGAGAATGAGTGGTGGGGTGAGTGTGGTATAGAATAGGGTAAATTCATGACATAGAATAGGGTAATAGGGTAAACCTATACCCCGTATCCTAACATGACCTAGATATCTAGCTACCCTAAGGAGCCTAGGCTAGTTCCATGGGTATTTACAAGGTTTCATTGGTTTTTGGCAAGGTATCGGGATTTACCTTAGAAGGGTAAATCCTAGTTTTGCCTAGAAATAGGATACTTGTGCTAGAAGCCTAAGATAATGTTAGAACTTGATCCCCGTGGTTGGTAATGATCAAATATGGTACTCTAAGACTAGTTTTGACGTCGGTTGACCGTTTTGACCAAAAGTCAACCGAAGGTCAAACTTAGCCTTTAAGCGACCCGATTTGACCGAAACCAACCCAGAGTTGACCAGTTGACTAAAAGTCAATAGTTGGTCAACATTAGACTAGTTTGACCTATGGTTGACCTAGAGTTGACCATAGTTGACCAGGGTTGACCAGAGTTGACTTTTTGACCAAAAGTCAACTGTAAGTCAACCGTTGATCCCGATTGACCTAGTTTGACTTGGAATGACTTCTAGTGACCTAGTATGACCTAGTATGAACCAGTATGGCCTAGTATGACTCAGTTAGACCTAGATTGACCTAGTTTTGACTTAGACTTGCATTCATGGCTTGTATTAGTTTCCTTTTTCAGCATTTAGTCCTGTTTGACTTATAGTATCTTGTCTTAGGTCTGTGATCGCTCTGAGCGTCTGTTCACTCTATCAGCTCAGGACCACAGGCGAGTACATTCACTGATAGTTTTCATTGTCTTGATATCTGCTATATCCGATTCAGTTGTAGTGTTATACTCGATTTCCAGTCACGGCAGTACACGGACTAGTATATGTTAGATCATGACATGGGATGTTGTTCCTAAAGTTTCATGGTATATTGATACATGTTCTGTCTTATTTCAGTGTATTGGTATAGACACCGATTTCAAAAGGGGACTTGCTACCCTCTTATGGAATCCCGTGTCATAACGTGTCATGTCCAGATCCATTGTACTATTCGGGGATGGGGGAGTTATTAGTGGTTGTGTGATCAATTTCCATATGGTTCTATGGTACTCACGGTTCATAGCTATACCCTCACCTCACGACGGGTAAAGCCTTACCCTATGGTTCATAGCTTTCCATGGTGACCGGCCTTATCGTTTCTATTATATTCATGGTTCATAGTCGGTCAGATGGAAAGCCTTTCCCAAGCCGATCACATGACGCACTAATAATTCAAGGCACCTTTTATATTTATTATCTTAGGGTGACTAAGTTCTGTTCCGGAGAAGGGTTACAACCTCGGTCCTTGTTTGGTTTAAGGGTTGTAACTCGGCTTCCGAATAGTTCCCAAGTCATCCTATATATACATATACATTATCGTCCTTTACAGTATTCACATCATGATATATATTTCCAGTTGATTTTGTCTTGTATTTCATTATACTGTCTCTTATAGCTTTTGTCAATTCACATGGAACTGCTGTTAGTGTTTGTACTTGCTCATTTTTCTGACAGGATACCGTTGACAAATTTTACAGATGATTTAGAGGGTGATTGCCCGACTTACTACGGGGTAGAGTCTGATGGACTTGACTTAGACAGGGGCTTAGTGGTAGAGCCTCTTGATTTCGCTCACCCGGAGTAGCCTAGTATTAGTTAGGTTTGCCTGGCCTGCGAGCCAGCTAGTTCTTTTCTGTTGTAGTATCTTTATACTTAGTATTATTCTGAGACTCTGGATTTTGTGTTTAGCTGTGACTTGTGGATATCTTGGACTCGTTTCCTGTTTATCTATCATATCTCTTTTCCATGCTTTCTATCCTAGTTTTGATTTATGTGATTGAGACAGTATTGCTTTGTTCCTCCGTTCGGAGTGTATATACTGTACAGGTACATTTATCTGTTTAGTCGTAGTATTTACAGACCCTATATACAGCGTTCTACTGCCGATTCTGCGGCGTAGGCTGGACGTAACCACGTGCTCGTGCCCCTCTTCAGGGTGCGGGTCGTGACACACGCCCCGGGTTCCAAATAGAATTTTTGGAGCACTGTGATACATCTCCAAGCTACGCACCCGTATAACACATGTCGTATCATACCTGCGATTGTCGCCTGTAATTCTAGAATAAGGTATAGACATCAAGAGACAATCTAAAGTAATTTACATTTATTTACACAAAACTCGCATGTTCGATCACATATTTACATTCTTTTTACATCCAAAAAAGTTCATAGCTATACATAGAACAACAAACGACAACTACTCATTCCAACGTCTTCCATTTTCCTTTTCTTATTCATAAAGCTCCTTCTCATTGTAAAGCTGCACTCCTTCATGGTCTTCAACTAAACCTAGTGAACAAAAACTAGGTCGTCAATACGACGAGCAAGTCCTCGGTCAAGGAACGGAATAAGTAAAATAAGTTAATAAAATTTATTGAGATTAAATCGGAATAAAGAAACAAAATTAAGGATAAGTTTTGCTAAAATTTGAAATCTACTAAAAATAAAATTTATATTTCTGTACATTCCAAGACTACGGTTGTATTACAGAAATGTGAAGAGCCTCTAACAGCTCCTAAATGCAAAACGCAATATTTAGAGAAACACTTCTGGATCACACAACTTCTATTATCTCAACAATAATCCCATTTATCCGGGATCAGGTTTATACTTAATGGACGGTGCTTAGATTTATCCATCCCATTAGTATCAGGATCACATATTGATGTGATATAGTCAGGATAACACATGAGTGGTTTTTCGAGTTATCGGAATCAAGTATTATAACAATTGTCGTATGACTTGAAATTTTTTAAGAATATCGGAGCAGGTTACATTGGATATTACAGAGCCGAATTCGAGGATTCGGAATCCAATGGAAAACAGAAAACAAGAAACAGGAAACAGGAAAGTGAGCTAAGCCTCACCTCGGACATCGTATGGCCGTACGAATGCCGATAACAGGAACTGATCAGTTTTATAAAATATAATTATTGTAAAGAATTCGAAGGTGTAATCCAGAGTTTTCTCTCCCATCCCAATGATATCCTAATCTAAATCTAGGTTTTACTTTCCAAAATCTCTCTCTTAGAATTTTCAAAAATTTCGGCAGAGTCTCCTTTGTATTTATGATTCCGAAAAATTCACAAGAGATATAAAATAAGGAAATTAAGAACTCGGGTTCGCCGACCCCTTTGGTGGAGCAACCCTCAACACCGGAACCACGCAATATAATATCACGGGTTCGCCGACCCCTTCGGTGGAGCAACTCTCAACACCGGTACCACGCAATGATGATATATATATAAAGCGTAGTTAAAATTTAGGCTTTCTTACATTAGCAAGCAATTAAGCGAATTAAGCAATTTCTTTGGGGTTTGTGCTAAACACTATCCAAGTTTCAAAACAAAACTTGTTAGTAGCATAATGATATCAAAATTTTATTTCCAAAACCATACGCAAAATAATTTTATAAACCTTGCAACCTTGACATGATGTTATTCTCATACAAGGTAAATCCAAATGTCCAAATTCAACTTATGTTTACTATGTACCATAATTTAACTTCTTAAAAATGCAAGAGGAGGTTTAATATTGAAAATTTATAGATATAGGGTTATGCTAACATATAGGTGCCTAAAAATATCTATTTTAACTAGTTAATCATGATAGCACATGATAATTAAATATAATTCCAATATGGACAGATTTGAAATATAATGTTAAATTGTCATTTATTCATTCCTACATATCCATACTAACACAAGTATACACAACCACGCTAGGAAATATAAAATCTGTATATATTGATTTTTCTTTAAAGTGTAAAGGTTGAATTTCTAAGTTGTCAAGACTTATAGGTATCCATGATCTTGTAAGTTCATAATTGTTGTATCCACATATTGTGTCAAGTGTATATAGGTATATATATTAATACATATATAGGAGTTTATGTTCATATATATACATACATCTCATGGGTTGTATACAATATCCTTCTTGTTATATATATTGTTTCTTCTATATAAATACATATATATATATATATATATATATATATATATATATATATATATATATATAAAGACAATAAATTTAGATTTAAGTGTTCATTTGTATTGTGTTCCACACATTGAGTCCATTTCATGCATAGATACAATAATTGTGTCCACAAGTAGGTTCCTACCAAATTCTTATGCCTATATCCATACTTCAATCTCATAGAATTGGATTTGTCAATGATTTTTATAAATTTCAGAATTGAAATTATGTTAATTCATGATAATAAAAAATAAATTAAAGCAAAATCAAGAGGAAGAAGGGAAGGGGACTTGCCTTGGTATATAGCTGTCGAATTTCAGAACCGATGTCTTCGATTCCCTAAATATCTCCAATTTCTAACCTAATTTCAGAAATAATCAAATATATATAAGAGTTGACCTAGAAAATTGTAAGAGAATTTGGAGAAAGAGAAAAAAATAGTGGTACCTATAATTTAAGGAGGAGGAAATAGAAATTGGAGGAGATGGTGGTGCTAGAGGATGGTGAGCCGGCGGCAGCGGGCGGCATGGCCGGCGGCTGCGGGCAGCGGAGGCAGCAGTGGTTGCCGCAGCAGCAGTAGCGATTAGCAGCAACAGTAACAGGTGCAGTGGTGGTGGTGATTTGGAAGAAGAATAGGAGGAAATGAGAGAGGGTTTGGGAAATGGAGAAGGAATGAAGAAGTAGAGGGAGAAAAGAATAAGAAAAAAATAAATAAAGGAAAGAGGGAGAGAGGGATGAGGTGTCATTAAATGGAGTTCCCTCTCCATGCCATAGGCCATGTGGCATGAAAGAAATGCCACTTAATCCTAAGGTTGACACCTAACCATACTTCATGCCACCTAGCCACATGAGGTGGCACGGCTATTCATGCAATTGCATAAATTTTCTAGGGGTCCCTATGCAAAATTTATGCAAAACTTATGTAAAAGTATTTAATAAATTTATTATTATTCTTATAATTATTAATTATATAATTATTAGGTAGGAAAAGGAAAAAAATAAGGCATAACATTCTACCCTCCTTAAAAAAAATTTCGTCCTCGAAATTTAAGAAAACAAGTAAATTTTTGAACAACAAATACTAAAGTTACATTGGTCATTAAATAGGTAGGGATATTGTTGTCGCATATCTTTTTCTCTTTCCCAAGTGGATTCTCCAGGTGTGTCCTTGTTCCAAGATACTCGAACCAATGAAATAGTCTTGTTCTTAAGAACCTTCTGTCTTCGATCCAAAATTTCCATCGGCTTCTGTTCTAGGCGTAGAGTTGGACCCACTGTGATCTCTGAATGATCGAGTATGTGACTGGGATTTGGCACATATTTTTGAAGTTGGGATACATGGAATACATTATGGACTCCTTCCAAAGAGGGTGGCAAAGCCAGTCGGTAGGATACATCTCCCACTCGTTTCAAAACATCAAATGGGCCTATATATCTCGGACTTAGCTTTCCTCTTGTTCCAAATCTGATTGTTCCCCGAGTTGGCAAAATCTTTAAAAATACATGATCACCAGCCTTGAATTCCAAGTTTCTTCGATGCTTATCGTCCCACATTTTATATCGGTCTTGCGCTGCTTGGAGATGACTTCGAATTGACTTGACCTTGTCAACAGTTTGTGTAACTAGCTCTGGACCCAAGAGTTGACGTTCTCCTATGTCACTCCAACATATTGGTGATCGACACTTTCTTCCATACAAAGCTTCAAATGGTGCCATTTTAATGCTGTTGTCACCCCCATTTCCTGTATTTCGTATTTGTACTCGTCATTTGATTTTTGGCACGTATTTTATTTTCTCGACTTGAGGATTTTGGTTTCTCGTAAATGGGTTTGGACCATGGCTTGGTTTTATTTTGTGGAGTTGGTTTGGTTTGGTTCATCATGAGTGGAACACCTTAGCCTATTCTCCACCTCCATTCCATCACAACTACCCTCATTAAAACCCACCAACTTCTTCTCTCTCCTCCATAACTCTATTAATTTCTTTCAACTTCTTCTTCTTCCTTCTTCCACACAACTCTCCAACCCATAGGCAAGTGCACCTTGCCATCAAATAAGCACTACTTTTTATTTATCCATTAACTAGATTAGGCTATGGAGAACAACTTTAGAACTTGACATTTTGTGATTTGGAGCTTTCATTTTTCTAGATCTAGGTTTTAACCATTTTCAAAAATCCTTGGTTTTGATCCATTAAACTTCGATTTTTGCATGTTTTGATGCTTCCATGTGGAAGAGAATTCAATTTTACTCAAGTTAGACCTTTGAAAATCTAGATTTGGTTTTGATTTTACCAAGATATGAAGTTTTGAACCTTAGAGTTCTTGGAGTCTTCTTCTCGGCCTGGAGAAGCAGACAGCAGCCTGCGCTTTTTAGCGCAGGGCAGGATTGCTCATTCCCCCTCGGCCAGCGCTCCTTAGCGCAATGTCGACCGCGCAGCTTGCCCCCTTGGCGAACTGCGCTCGACCCAAGTGCGCATGGATTCATGCGCAGTCTGCTCATGCGCAGTCTGCTCATGCGCAGTCCGCTCATGCGCAGTCTGCCCATGCGCCATCTATCCCTGCGCACTCCACTCATGCGCAATCTGACCCCTGCGCCAACCAGTTCAGCGCAAGCCGACTCCTGCGCAGCTCACTCCTGCGCAGTTGGCCCCTGGCGCACTTGACTCCTGCGCAACCCGACCCCAGGGACCCTTGCGCAATCTGTCCAATCATGGAGATTTGGTTTATTTTTTCTTAATCTTGGCTCTTCTATAGCCCTGTATATTGGTATTTTATTAGATATTTTACGTCCATTTTATATCCTTACGCCTTTTGTCATGAACTTGATTTACTTAATATGTTTGGAATGACTATTGTACATGGCATGGCATGACAAGAAACTAGCATAACATGACAGTGACCCGTAGTGGTGCACTCCTGACATGACCAACCTGACTTGATAGTAGCCCGTGGCGGTGCACTCTTGACATGAACTTGACTTGACCTGTACTTGACCTGACTTGACTTGTAACTTGTAACTTGACTCGTATAATCAACTTGACACCGTGGGTGCTCCTGCTTGCTTGCTTGTACAATCCACTTATCTTGTCTTGCATCATGACTAGGACGTGACTTCCTGGGTACCACGGCCAGGGACTCGTGCTAAATTGGATTAGGCTAATTATTATATCAAACTAGAACATGGAGAATTCTCAGTCACAGACAATCTCGTTATCTGGGCGCTTTAATGGACTTGTAGCTTGCCGACGAGTAGAGCACATTTCCAGCACACTGTCATGTGTTGCACCCTCTAAGTCACCTAAGGGTACATTTGTCTCCCGGGCAATGTACCCACCTATAACTCTCAACCCGCGGAAGGATAACTGGATGGTCTGCAGGGCTTGGGACTGGAAATTCTCACTTGCATCTTGTTAGTAATTAGGCTTGTGATAACCCTAGTTAGTTAAAGTAGTAAGCCGTAGTACTTGCTTGGCCGATTGTGAATGAATGGTGTCCAGCTCTGTCTAAGTCTTGTCTAGCTCCTGTACCTGGAACTCTTGATCATGATTGTTTTACTTATCTGTAACGATAAATGGGTAGAGACAGTGAGCTATTCAGGCGAAGGGGTACAATCCTGGTCCTTGTTTGGTTTAAGGATTGTAACCTGGCTCCCGGAATGGTTCCACGTCCCTAGTCGTTTATCGTCCTGTGTACTTTACTACTTGTACTTTCTTTTATTCTTTATGTTCTGATATGCTGGCTTTTGTTCTTATTTGTGGCCTTCTTGTGGCACTTGCTCTTTCTGGGGTTTGACCCAGCTAGTTTTGTATGGCCAGATTTCGGAGCAGCTCCCGAGGATCTACCAAGCTTCCAGCCCAATGGTGAACACTAGACGGAACCCGGGCTACGAGTGGGTTTTCCCTTTTTGTTTCACCCACTTATATGTAAATTTATTTTTTTGAGACGTTTAGCCGACGAGCACCTGTTAGCTCGATGCACATTTATTTACTGTCTGTCTACGGGCTGTAAACATGATTAACAAATCCTAGGGTTGATCATGTATGACCGAACTCTTGCTATTCCTATCATTTTGTACGACTAGCTTCATGATCATCCGATATGTAATATTTGGGACGCCTTATATATATATATATATTTGATGCTCTAACATCTTGTAACTCTGTTAATTGCTGGAGATTGAGACAATAGGCTTGACCTTAAGAGACTGCTGGCTTGTAGTAAACCCTCATATCTAGACAGCCGTGACCGTATAGTTGAAATGTATTCTATTTCAATATACGTAGCTGGCTATGTCCACCTCCGCTCTCCAGTATTCTGGTTCTGGGGCGTGACAGCGAGCCTGGTAGCTGTTGTTATATGAGAACTCAATTAAATGCAAATGGTCATCCCAGGATCCCCCGAAGTCTAAGGTACATTCTCTGAACATATCTTCTAGGATTTGGATCATTCTTTCCGACTGACCATCGGTTTGTGGATGGTATGCTGAACTGAATTTCAGGCGAGTACCATGACTATCTTGCAAGCTTTTCCAAAACTTAGAGGTAAACCGAGTATCTCTGTCTGAGACGATACTCACCGGTACTCCATATTGACTAACAATATTTTTCATGTACATATCTGCTAAGAGCTCGGTAGGTTGACCGACCCGAAATGGTAAGAACCTAGCAGATTTTGTAAGTCTGTCCACAATTACCCATATGGCATTATTACCCTTTCTTGTCCTTGGAAGTCCGGATACAAAATCCGTCGTAATATGTTCCCATTTTCATTCAGGTACAGGCAAGGGTTACAAAAGTCCGACGGTCCGTTGATGTTCGACATTTACTTGTTGACATACCAAACATTTTGACACAAATTTGGCTATCTCCTGTTTCATTCCGTGCCACCAAAAATTCTGCTTCAGATCCTTATACATCTTCGTACTCCCAGGATGAATGGAGTACTGAGAACTATGTGCTTCAGACATTATCTCGGTTCGGAGTTCTCCATATGGCACACACAAACGATTTCCAAACCTCAGGGATCCATCGGGATGCTTAATCAATCCAGTTTGTGTTCCAGCCTCAGTCTTGCTCCATAGTCTTTGCAGTTTCATATCATCCTTTTGCGCTTCTTTAATTCTTTCTATTAGGGGTGATTGTATTTGTAAGTTTTCCCAGATTCCGTCTGTTACTGGACATATTACTTCAATCCCCATCTTCCTCAAATCTTCCAATATTTCTTTAGGTGTATTCATAAAGAAAGTTGCGGGTCTTCTACTTAAGGCATCAGCTACTTTGTTTGTTTATCCCGGATGATACTCCAACTCCATATCAAAGTCCTTAAGCAACTCTAACCACCTCCGTTGCCTCATGTTTAACTCTTTTTGAGTAAATATATATTTCAAACTTTTATGATCTATATATATCTTGATTTGTTCACCATATAAGTAATGTCTCCATAATTTTAATGCAAAGACCACAACTGCCAATTCCAGATCGTGAGTTGGGTAATTCCTTTCATGAGTTTTCAGTTGGTTCGGTTTTGCTTGATTTTTATGTGGAGAACCACTCCCACCTACCACCACCCTCATTAAATATCCCACTCTCTCTCTTCCATTATTACTCATTACTCATTTCTTTTTCTCCATCTTTACTCTTCACCTACCAGAAGAGTGGGAGAGCTTAGGCAAGTGCACCTTGCTTCATGGAGGAAGTCTATTTTTATTGTTCCATTGTCTTCCTCGTGTTTCTAACCCACTTTAGTACTTGGCCTTTTTCATTTCCATGGTTAAATTTCGTAGATCTAGCCTTGTGGTATTTTCGGTTTCCAGGACTTTGATCTATCAAACTTGCATATTTTGCTAAGTTGATGATCCCATGTTGCAGAGAATTTCGTTTGATCCAAATTTGACCTACGAGAAATTTGCTGAGCCGCATGGGCATTTTCAGCACTTGGCCGCATGCAAATGACAAGTGAGCCGCATATGCATTATTTAATGCATGTGCTGGCAAGCTTGCTTGCATGCTAATTTTTGAGGCATATGTTTCCCTACATGCATTATTTAATGCGCGGGTTAGCAAGCTTTGCTTGCAAGCACACGAGCAGTAGTGAGCCGCATAGGCATTATATTTTATATTGAATGCATGTTCAGTCGCATGCACATTAACAAGCATGTCCAGCCGTATGCATTAGCTAACAAATGCCTTAGCATTTGTTGCATTACTTATTTGCATTATTCGTTTTGCATGGCAATTAACAGGTTGGCCGCATGGGATGTAACCAGCCGCATATGGTTGGGATAGGCATTATTTAATGCAATATTATCCTATTCTTAATGCTTTTATCCTTATTTGCTTTTGTCCTTATTTGCTTTAATGCTTTGGTTAAAACATTTTGTCCTTATATGCTTTGACTAAATGCAGCACAGCCGCATAGCTTGCTTTAATGCATTGGCTTAAATGCATTTGCTTAAATGCATTTGCTTTAAGGCTTTTTCAAGTGGAGCCGTATAAGGAATTATTTAATATTAGTTGCTTGTTTGCATTTTCATGCAAGCAAACCGCATGGCCATTATTTATTTATTTGTTTGTATTTTCATGCAAGCAATGTGAGGGTGAGCCGCATGGATATTTACAGCATTAATAACTGCTTGATGCAGAGCCGCATGGCCTTGGCCATTAAATAATATTATTATTTGCATGTCACATTTTTGTATGGAATCTAAGGAGAGCCGTATAGGCTCCCTTCCTCCACTATCTAATATTTTGGCCACGTGAGCCACTCTTTTACTGACAGTCATCATTTTATTGTTTGGCCACGTGTCCTTCCTTTGTTTAAGTGGAAGCTCGCATTTATTGTCTTCCCACTCTGTCTTTTCTGACTACATGAATATTTCTTATTAGCATTTACTCTTGGCCGCATGGCCCCCCCCCCCCTTCAGTTATTTTTCTGGCCGCATAAGCTTTGGCTGGCCGTATGGGTGGCCTCCCACTCTCTTTGGCCGCATGTATGTTCTCCCACTTTTGGTCCGTATGGGGTCCACTTTGATTGTTTAAATATTTTATTTACCTGAATTGTGGTCAGAATTTCTTTCCACTCCTAACATGAAAGTTGTAGAGTTTCTTCTTGGCTTCAAGAATATATATTATTAATATATTATTATTTAATTGTACAAGTTTCTCCCCTCCTTGATAATGACATGACTTGATAGTGACCCGTCGTGGTGCACTCCTGACAAGATAACTGACCTGACAATTTTGACATGATAACTTGACATGATAATTCTTGATAGTGGCCCGATGTGACGCACTCTTGACATGATAAACCTGATATGATATATCTCGAATGTTGTTGCGACGGCTAACACGACATGACAAGATTGAATAACCTGGACACCGGAGACGATTGTGCTTGTACAAATGAACCCATCTTGTCTTGTATCATGTCTAGGATGGGGACCCCTGAGTACCACGGTCAGGGGTACCTACTGTAAATGGCTAAGGCTAATAACTAGAATAATACAGTAGTTCATGAAGAGACTTTCCCAGTTACCTGTTGCCCCTTTGATCCCGGCCTTATAGATATATATATACATGGGATTTGTTGCTATCCGTCGAGATGAGCGCACTTCCAGCCCACCGTCGAGTGTGGTACCTTAGGACACATGTATCTTACTACAGTGTGTCTGCTATATCATGCTATCTTTTCCTTTTCTTTGCTGGGATCACTCAGGTAGCAGCAGGCGGGTAACTGGACTTGGGAATCTCTTTGTATCTTGCTAGTAACTAGGCCTGTGATAACCCTAGTTAGTTAAAGTATCAAGTCGTACTTATTGCTTGGCCGTGATTGTTGGATGGAGTTCAATCAGTCTTGTCTTGTCTTGATCCTGTACAAGATTGTTACATGACCTGTTTTCTTATTTACTATGCCGATAAATGGTGGGAGAAGCCAAGTTCTGTTCAGACGAAGGGTTACAATTCCGGTCCTTGTTTGGTTTACGGGTTGTAACCTGGTTAACTGAATAGTCCCATGGTTATCTCATCGTATATCACCTGTCATGCTTGATACGTTTTACCTTGTCAATAGTAATTGAGGCAGGTTTCTATTTAGGCGAAGGATTGCAACCCCGGTCCTTGTTTGGTTTAAGGGTTGCAGTCTGGCTATTTGAATGGTTTCTTCGTGCTCAATATATTATTGTTATCTCAGTTATTATCAGTATCTTTTAATTACCCTTGCTATTCATTTGTGATATGCTGGTTTTAGTTCCTAAGTGAAGCCTTCTTTGTGGCACTTGTTTTTTCTGGGGTCTGACCCAGCTGGTTTTGTATGGCCAGATACCGGAGCAGCACCAGAGGATCTACCGACCTTCCAGCCACATGGTGACCACTAGAAGGAATCCTGGCAACGAGTGGGTTTATTTTGGCTCTCCCACTCTATTGTAAAATTATTCTTTTGAGGCGTTTAGCCGCCGAGCAAGTGTTAGCTCGTATACATTTTTACTTACTGTCTGCCTACGGGCTGGAACATGATTGGCAACCTAGGGTTGATCATGTATGACTAAAACTCTTGCTAGTCCTTACATTTTGTAACGACTAGCTTCATGATCAGCTGAATATGTAATGTTTGGGACGCCTTACTATTGTATATTTGGTGATCTTATCTCTTGTAAACATTTATTTGCTTGCTTATGATTGAGACACTAGGCTTGTCATTGACCATAAGAGACTGATGGATTGTAGATAAACCCTCATATATCTAGACAGCCGTGACCGTATAGTGGAGTGGATCCCATTTCATTATACGTAGCTGGCTATGTCTGCCCCCGCTCTCCAGTGTTCTGGTTCTGGGGCGTGACATGGTTTAAGTGGTGGCCCATGCAGATCTTGTAAATCAAGATATGTGAGGGTTTACCGAGTAGATGTCTCAATCAGTACTCGCCCTTGATCTCTGCTCGTAACCTCTTGACTCTTGAAATTCTTGTCCTGATCACATGCTTGTAATCGTTGATCCATCCTGGTCCTTTCTTATTGTTCCTATGTCGTCTTCTTCAGCGACATTGTTCCCGGACCTGCCGATCAGCAAGGCGACGCACCTCCCGTAGACCAGCAGCAAGCAGAAGATCAAGCCCAGCACTCAGGAGCAGCCTCCCGGGTTATGCCTCCTGGAGATCCAGAACCCCCGGTACAGCCAGCCCAGTCTGCAGGACAGGATGATGGAGCCTTGATGGGACTTATCATGGAGTTGCTTGCATCGCAGGATCGTCGAGGAGATGCCTTGCGTCAGGCAGTGGCAGATGCTCTGGGCAGAGGTAGACATCATGGGAATAGTACAGCGAACAGTGACAGGACCGGAGGTCGAAAGCGATCTCGCGGCCAGATGAACCAGTCGTCAGCCCCAGCCCCGGCAGCTAGAGCTTTGACCATTAGAGCTTCGAGGCGGGCAGCTTCAGTTACGTCGGTTCAGCATTCAACCCCGGCGTATCCTCAGCAGCAGAAGCAGAAGCAGAAGTAGTCTTCCCCCATGGGCTGCTCTTATTGTGGGAAGCCTGGACATGTTGTTTCAGAGTGTCGCAAGTCTCGAGGATTGTGTTTGCTTTGTGGAGCGCCGGACCACAAGGTAGGGTCCTGCCCGTTCAGGATTGACTCATCACCATCCATGACCAGTTCATCCGTTAGGGGACCAGCCCCAGTGCCAGTCCAGCAGCAGTTTTCATTCCCGAGGCCGTTGTCGACGCAGGCCCAAGCTTTTCGGCAGCAAAGGCCTCAGCAGTATGCCCAGGCGCAAGTTCAGTATAGGCAGAGGCAATTCCAGCAGAGACCCCAACAGTATGTCATGACCCCGGCTCAGATTCAGAACCGGCAGAGAGGTTTCTAGCAGGATATCTTCCCTCTTTCTCGTGCCTTCGATTTCCTTGCTTACATACATGGTTGCCTGATTGATTGCTTAGTATAGCTTGTCATTGCAATCTCTAGCCACTCGATTAAATTCCGAGGACGGAATTATTTTAAGGTGGGTAGAGTTGTAATGCCCATATCTCGTATTACGTATTTGGAATACGTGTACATATTTTGACCCGTATTGCATGTCTCACTGCTTGATTTATTTGGCATTTTATTGATTGGTTTATCTTGGTTCGGTTCGGTTTGTTTAGCTTGGTTCGGTTTTGCTTGATTTTTATGTGGAGAACCACTCCCATCTACCACCACCCTCATTAAATATCCCACTCTCTCTCTTCCATTATTACTCATTACTTATTTCTTCTTCTCCATCTTTACTCTTCACCTACCAGGAGAGTGGGAGAGCTTAGGCAAGTGCACCTTGCTTCATGGAGGAAGTCTATTTTTATTGTTCCATTATCTTCCTCATGTGTTTCTAACCCACTTTAGTACTTGGCCTTTTTCATTTCCATGGTTAAATTTCGTAGATCTAGTCTTGTGGTATTTTCGATTTTCAGGACTTTGATCTATCAAACTTGCATATTTTGCTAAGTTGATGATCCCATGTTGCAGAGAATTTTGTTTGGTCCAAATTTGACCTACGAGAAATTTGCTGAGCCGCATGGGCGTTTTCAGCACTTGGCCGCATGCAAATGACAAGTGAGTCGCATATGCATTATTTAATGCATGTGCTGGCAAGCTTGCTTGCATGCTAATTTTTGAGGCATATGTTTCCCTACATGCATTATTTAATGCGTGGGTTAGCAAGCTTTGCTTGCATGCACACGAGCAGTAGTGAGCCGCATAGGCATTATATTTTATATTGAATGCATGTTCAGCCGCATGCACATTAGCAAGCATGCCCAGCCGCAGGCATTAGCTAACAAATGCCTTAGCATTTGTTGCATTACTTTTTTGCATTATTCGTTTTGCATGGCAATTAACAGGTTGGCCGCATGGGATGTAACCAGTCGCATATGGTTGGGATAGGCATTACTTAATGCAATATTATCCCATTCTTAATGCTTTTATCCTTATTTGCTTTTGTCCTTATTTGCTTTAATGCTTTGGTTAAAACATTTTGTCCTTATATGCTTTGACTAAATGCAGCACAGCCGCATAGCTTGCTTTAATGCATTGGCTTAAATGTATTTGCTTAAATGCATTTGCTTTAAGGCTTTTTCAAGTGGAGCCGCATAAGGAATTATTTAATATTAGTTGCTTGTTTGCATTTTCATGCAAGCAAACCACATGGCCATTATTTATTTATTTATTTATTTGTTTGTATTTTTATGCAAGCAATGTGAGGGTGAGCCGCATGGATATTTACAGCATTAATAACTGCTTGATGCAGAGCCGCATGGCCTTGACCATTAAATAATGTTATTATTTATATGTCGTATTTTTGCATGGAATCTAAGGTGAGCCGCATAGGCTTCCTTCCCCCACTATCTAATATTTTGGCCACGTGAGCCACTCTTTTACTGACAGTCATCATCTCATTGTTTGGCCACGTGCCCTTCCTTTGTTTAAGTGGAAGCTCGCATTTATTGTCTTCCCACTCTGTCTTTTCTGACTGCATGAATATTTCTTGTTAGCATTTACTCTTGGCCGCATGGCCCCCCCTTCAGTTATTTTTCTGGCCGCATAAGCTTTGGCTGGCCGCATGGGTGGCCTCCCACTCACTTTGGCCGCATGTATGTTCTCCCACTTTTGGCCAGCATGGGATCCACTTTGATTGTTTAAATATTTTATTTACCTGAATTGTGGTCAGAATTTCTTCCCACTCCTAACATGAAAGTTGTAGAGTTTCTCCTTGGCTTCAAGAATATATATATTATTAATATATTATTATTTAATTGTGCAAGTTTCTCTCCTCTTTGATAATAACATGACTTGATAGTGACCCGCCGTGGTGCACTCCTGACAAGATAACTGACCTGACAATTTTGACATGATAACTTGACATGATAATTCTTGATAGTGGCCCGATGTGGCGCACTCTTGACATGATAAACCTGACATGATATATCTCGAATGCTGTTGCGACGGCTAACACGACATGACAAGATTGAATAACCTGGACACCGTGGACGATTGTGCTTGTACAAATGAACCCGTCTTGTCTTGCATCATGTCTAGGATGGGGACCCCTGAGTACCACGGTCAGGGGTACCTACTGTAAATGGCTAAGGCTAATAACTAGAATAATACAGTAGTTCATGAAGAGACTTTCCCTGTTACCTGTTGCCCCTTTGATCCCGGCCTTATATATATATACATGGGATTTGTTGCTATCCATCGAGATGAGCGCACTTCCATCCCGCCGTCGAGTGTGGTACCTTAGGACACATGTATCTTACTACAGTGTGTCTGCTATATCATGCTATCTTTTCCTTTTCTTTGCTGGGATCACTCAGGTAGCAGCAGGCGGGTAACTGGACTTGGGAATCTTTTTGCATCTTGCTAGTAACTAGGCCTGTGATAACCCTAGTTAGTTAAAGTATCAAGCCGTACTTATTGCTTGGCCGTGATTGTTGGATGGAGTTCAATCAGTCTAGTCTTGTCTTGATCATGTACAAGATTGTTACATGACCTGTTTTTTATTTATCTTGCCGATAAATGGTGGAAGAAGCCAAGTTCTGTTCAGACGAAGGGTTACAACCCCGGTCCTTGTTTGGTTTACGGGTTGTAACCTGGTTAACTGAATAGTTCCATGGTTATCTCATCGTATATCACCTGTCATGCTTGATACGTTTTACCTTATCAATAGTAATTGAGGCGGATTTCTATTCAGGCGAAGGATTGCAACCCCGGTCCTTGTTTGGTTTAAGGGTTGCAGTCTGGCTACTTGAATGGTTTCTTCGTGCTCAATATATTATTGTTATCTCAGTTTTTATCAGTATCTTTTAATTACCCTTGCTATTCATTTGTGATATGCTAGTTTTAGTTCCTAAGTGAAGCCTCCTTTGTGGCACTTGCTCTTTCTGGGGTCTGACCCAGCTGGTTTTGTATGGCCAGATACCGGAGCAGCACCAGAGGATCTACCGACCTTCCAGCCACATGGTGACCACTAGAAGGAATCCTGGCAACGAATGGGTTTATTTTGGCTCTCCCACTCTATTGTAAAATTATTCTTTTGAGGCGTTTAGCCGCCGAGTAAGTGTTAGCTCGTGTACATTTTTACTTACTGTCTGTCTACGGGCTGGAACATGATTGGCAACCTAGGATTGATCATGTATGACTAAAACTATTGCTAGTCCTCACATTTTGTAACGACTAGCTTCATGATCAGCTGAATATGTAATGTTTGGGATGCCTTACTATTGTATATTTGGTGATCTTACCTCTTGTAAACATTTATTTGCTTGCTTGTGATTGAGACACTAGGCTTGTCATTGACCATAAGAGACTGATGGATTGTAGATAAACCCTCATATATCTAGACAGCCGTGACCGTATAGTGGAGTGGATCCCATTTCATTATACGTAGCTGGCTATGTCTGCCCCCGCTCTCCAGTGTTCTGGTTCTGGGGCGTGACAAAGGCTGCTTGACACTTATCAGTCAAATTAAATTTTTCATTCTTCCGGGTCAATCGAGTGAGTGGCTCCGTAATTCTTGAAAAATTCTCCACAAATCTCCTATAATATCCAGCTAGACCAAGAAAGCTTCGAATTTCTGCAACATTCTTAGGAGTAGGCCATGACTTGACAGCTTCTACTTTCTTAGGGTCTACCGATATTCCCTCTCCGCTCACTATATGACCTAAGAAGGAAATTTTGTCCAACCAAAATTCATATTTGTTTAACTTTGCATACAATTTCTCTTGTCGTAAAGTTTGAAGCACTATCCTCAAATGTTCCTCATGTTCCTTTTTATTCTTTGAGTAGATCAATATATCATCAATGAATACAATCACAAATTTATCCAAGTATTGATAAAATATTCCGTTCATCAGATCCATAAATATGGCTGGAGCATTAGTTAGCCCAAAAGGCATAACTTGAAACTCATAGTGCCCATAACGGGTTCTAAAAGCTGTCTTTGGTATATCCTCCTTTCTTACTTTCACCTGGTGATATCCCGATCTGAGGTCAATTTTGGAAAATATTGTTGCTCCTCCTAATTGTCAAACAATTCCTCAATCCTTGGCAACAGGTATTTATTTTTGATAGTTACTTCATTTAAGGCTCTATAATCTATCACTAACCTCAGACTTCCGTCTTTCTTCTTTACGAATAGCACAGGTGCTCCCCAAGGAGATCCACTAGGCCTGATAAATTCCTTAGCCAACAATTCCTTGATTTGTTTATTCAATTCAACCAATTCTTTCTTGTTCATTGGATAAACTTTCTTTGCAACAGGTGCAGCTCCAGGAATTAGATCGATACAAAATTTAACGACCCTATCAGGTGGTAATCCTGGTAGTTCATCAGGAAATACATCCTTAAATTTGTCTACAATCTTGGGCCATTCTACTACTTGGTTCTGAAAATTTCTTCCTGATGGTAATTCGAATTTTTCTAATTCTTTTCCATCAAATTCCTTCTGATCTAGGATAAATTCATGTATATCCTTACCGGGTAGTGAAAATTGCACCTTTTCTGACCTACAGTCTATAATTGTTGAGGCCAAGGTTAACCAGTCCATCCTAAATACCACATCATAGTTATTCATGGGAAACACTAGTCATCTGGCCTTAAAGCTTTTTTCTCCCATTTTAATTAGGCAATTTCTAAGTATTCGGCTAACCTCTACAATACCATTACCCGTAAGGATTTTTAAATTTTTGGCTAGGGGTTGAGTGATTATATCATACATGGATATAAAAGATGCAGATATAAACGAGTGAGTTGCCCCAGAATCAAATAAAACTGATGCGGGGCTAGATGATGCAATTATGGTACCTGACACCACTTCTCCGGCCATTTCTTCTTCGTTAACGTTCATCATGAAAGCTTGTCCATGCTGCTTTTTCTTTTTGTTATTACCCTGACCAGCCTTCTGTGCTTGATGGAACTGATGCGCTTGGGGTGCTAGAGCTTGCCTCTGCTGGTATCTGGTTGGTACGCGAGCTTGAGCTGGAGGTGCTGCATGAGTCATAGGCCTTGGTCCATTCTTCTGAAGTGGAGGTCTTGGCCGGAACCCTTGCGAATTGTTCTGCACCTCAAATCTTCCAGTGGCTTGTCGAGGACAATGCTGTATCTGATGTTCAGACGACCCATATCTGAGACACCTTCCTTGAAGCTTTCTACAGTCATTCCTTGTATGTCCAGGTTTCCCACAATATGTGCAGCTCTGACGATTTCTATTTTGTTCAGTTTGGATATATTTCTGTTGTCCCTGCCCAGGGTTCTTATCCTGAGGAAAGCTGGTTTCCACGTTTCGCTTTTGCCCTCCTATCTTTGAGTTAATCTTATCAATTTGCATCCTTTCTTGGTCTCTAGCTGCTTCAACCACCTCAGCATAAGTCTGACATGTGTAAGGTGCGACCTTCATTTTTAATTTGTCATTTAGTCTTTCTCGGAATCGGGCTATCTTTGCCTTTTCCGTGGCTACCATATGGGAAGCATAGCGACTAAGTCTTGTAAATTCTGCCGCTTATTCATCGACAGAGGTCTTATTCTGCTTCAAATATATGAATCTCCTTCCTAGCTCCATCCTGGCGCTGGCGGGAAAGAACCTTTCTTCAAATCTCCTTTTAAATTCCTCCCAGGATATAATCTCATTGGAGTCTTCGGGGTGCTGAGCACTCCACCAGCGTTCAGCCACATCTTTTAGTTGTATTCTTACTAGAGACATCATATCATCTGGCGTGATCTTGGTGCCCTTCAACAATCTCTCGGTAGTCTTTAACCATTGAACCACTTCCAAAGGAGTTTCGGTCCCTACGAAGTTAGGCGGATTTATATTCCTGAAGTCTTGGATTATCCCAGTTTTGGGTGCAGGAGCGACATCAAGCCTTTCTAGTATTCTAGCTGATGTGGCTTGAGCAAGTTGGACTTATTGGGCATTAGTCTCTAGGACCTTCTGGAAAATTTCAAGAACATCAGTCGTCCGCGGTTCTAAAGATTCAGGTTGTGCCGACTTTTGAGTTGGAGGAGAAGACATTTTCCTGGATATTAAGAATTCACAATTCTTAATACGAGGTTGAAAATAATTAATGACTCAGGAATACTTAATTACCTATTAAAGGAAGATGAATTTGCAAAACTAAGATCAATTGCAATTCGGAAAGATCAGATATAAATAGGCACACCTTTATTTATTTCACAAGAGGACAATATACTTTCAGGGATTCATCCTTACATACTAACATATTTCTACCCTTTCTAACCTTATACAGAGCTATTTCCATCTGCTGATTTACAAAAGTGGTACAACAGTCAAAATGTTTTCCTTACTAAGCCATTTCTTCCTATTAAGTGCATCCTTCTTCCAGCACTAATAATGTCAAGTACCGTATCCTAGGTTTCTTGCTAGACTTCCTAAGAATACAACTTAGGATCTCAACCTATATAGGATCTCAACCTATATTGGTATTTTAACATGGTTTATACACAAATCATTATATGCTGTAAATAAAGTTCGTAGAGGTACTTGCCACTTGCAAAGCAAGGTAGTGAAAGAAATGCTACAGATGTCTGGTGTCTCGTCACTGTAAAAATAATACATAAACTTAGTTTTCATACTAAGTTAAATACTAAAACACTAGTGTGCGATACGACTCTCTGACTGGATACCTAGCCAAATGGTGAACTTTAGCATAGGAGACCAATGTGGGGTGACACAATACCTAAACTAACTTTCTAGGGCCTTTACACTATGGTAGGGTGAGGTCCATTATTACAATATCCCAAAGTCACACAATTCATCGTAAGTGGTAATTAATTAATAATTAAATCAGACTGTGCACTGTGTTCCAACAATTTTAAGATAGACAAAAAGCTCAATTATAAATAAAATAAAGTACCAAAATGATCTTTATTAATTATAGAAATTTATACTAATTTTCCTGGAATTTATAAACCCTCATAGATATCTATTAAAAATCAACAAACATAAGTACTCTGAAAATGAGTTCTGTTTTCCTATTTTTATAAATACCAAAATTACTAATTAAATACTGTAAAAATTATTTTAAATTAGCTAAATTAACATAGTATTTAAATACAATTTTTCCCATATTTTTACAGATCTTAAAATATATATAAAAATTCAAAAACAGCAAGTAACAATTTTTGAAAAATAATTAATTAATTATTTACTATTTTATCCACGTATACGAAATTGAATCGAAGTCCAGATACGGGACCCAAAGTCATGAATCAAGTCCAATATGACTTGTACAGACTTTGAATGTATTAGACATATTTGGGCCCAAAAACCCATGCTAGGTTTGGACACCAAATGGCCATGATTAATAAAATACAGTAATTCAAAAATATATATTAAAGTATTTTAATAATATATATTAAAGTGGTAAAATATACAAGTCACAAAACTATATAATAACTTATGAATTTTATACATAATAACATTTGAAAAAAAATTATTTGAAATATATATATATATATATATATATATATATATATATATATATATATATATATATATATATATATATATATATATATATATATATATATATATATACAACAAATACATTTACATATATACATAAATATATAGATATTTATATATATAATGAATATATATATATATATATATATATATATATATATATATATATATATATATATATATAATAAATATACATATATATAAAAAATACTTTATATATATATATATATATATATATATATATATATATATATATATATATATATATATATATATATATATATATATATATATATATATATATATATATATATACAGTATATATATTATATATATAACAGTATATATAATAATATATATATAAATACATATACATATACATATACATATACATATACATATACATATACATATATACGTATATATAAACACATATATACATATGTATATAATAAAATAATTAAAAACAAAAAGAACAACAAAAGGGGGGCTCGAACTCGGCCCGCTGGGATAGGGGGTGGGTCTGAGCGCCACTCGACTGACCAGGGGGCCAGCTCGAGCTTGCTGTTCGGGTTAGGGCTTGGGTTAGTTTTATAGTGAATTAAGATAATGGATTTTAAATCCAATAACAGATTATTAAACCCGTTAACCCATAGTCCTGTGTCTTCGTGTCCTGACAGTTAGGGACACGAAGACACATAAGTCCTGTGTCCAAAGTGTGCACGACACGCACAACACGAGTTTCTTGTGTCTGAGTCCACCATCAAACTCACCGACACGAAACGAGTCATCCACGTAAAAACGAGACACGGGGGTGAAGTAAATACAAAGGGACACGTACGTGTCCGACGCGAGGAAGCTGTCGGGGGTGCTAGCGGCGGCCATAGGCGTCGGGGTCGGTGGCGAAGGGTGGCGCTGGGTTCGTCACGTCGTGGCGAACAATATTGTGGTGGTGGATCACAACGGCGATGGCTGTAGCGGTGGCGCTAGCAACGGGCTAACTCCGGCGAGCTTTGTCGGAGAAGAAAGGGGGTCGGCCGACGCTATGGTGGTCGGAAAATAGTCTAGAGTTAGAGTTTGGGGTCGGGGTTGATTTATAGGGTCGGGAAGTCGGTCGAATTAGGGCTAGGGTTACGGGAAATTAGGGTTTAGGGTTAGGGTTTCGGTGGATTAGCCGAAGATGGCGACGGGAAAAGGCGGTGGTCGGGTGGTCGTTTAGCAGAAACCCCCCTCCCAAAACTAGTTTTACACAAAGCCCCCACCGCCATACAGTTTGCAAAATATAATTTGCAAACTGATATAAAACAATTAGAAAAATTATAAATTGATATTAAAACAATTTAACAAATTGAAAGTTGATATTTTAAGCTATAAAATTATATAAAAATTTATTTAAAAATCCTAAAAAATTCCTAATAATTATAATAACTTATTTTAAGGATAAAATGCTATTTAAAATATAATTCCTTATTTTAAAATAGTTAAAATATTCAGGGGCTTACACCTCTCTAACAAGATCATCATCATCAATATCAGTTTATCATCTCTACTCAATGTAAATGGTGTGGGAGGCTTCACCCAGTTACCATTGGACCTTTGCGACAGATGCAACTCTGGGCGCTTGCAAAAAATTTCTACGTCCTTTCTTGCTTTAATATTGTCTTTCGTTTTTCCCTTAATATCCATCACATTATTAAATATGTTGTCAAATATTTTTTTTTTTCAATATGCATGACATCAAGATTGTTTCTTATGAGATTGTCCGGCCAATAAGGCAAATCCCAAAAGATACTCCGTTTTGTCCAATTGTGATGTTGTCCGAAGCCTTCAATGTGATGGCCCGATCCCAAATTTTTTATGACAGTTGGTAAATCTCGAACCTCTTCCCAAACTACATCTCCTGTTAATCTCAACGGGGGAAGAGATACTTCCCGTTTACCAGCCCTGAAGTCATTTCTGTTCCTTCTCCACGAATGTGACGAATGAAGAAACTGGCGGTGGCAATAAAAAAACACGTATTTCCTCCATTCTGAAGGCGGAATGTCTTACTCTTCTCCATGCATATCGAACATGACATAATACCATGAGTACTCCACCCCGATAACATCCTGTAAGCTGAAAAATCGTTGATAGTCCACATGAGCATCGCCCTCATCTGAAAGTTCTGTTCCATCGATATTTCAAACGTCTGGACTCCAAACTGCCATAATTGTTTCAACTCATCCACCAACGGTTGCAAGTAGATATCGATATTCTTCTTTGGATTTCTTAGACCGGGTATGATAAGTGTGAGGAACATGTAAGGAGTTTTCAGGCACATCCACGATGGTAGATTGTACGGGATTAAAATCACCGGCCAACAAGAGTATTGCGTCCCCGACTGTCCGAATGGAGTGAATCCATCAGAACATAAAGCCAATCGAACATTCCTAGGCTCCGTAGTAAAATCAGGATGACACTGATCAAAATGCTTCCATGCTTCTCCATCGGCAGGATGAGATAATTCTCCTTCATCCATCTTCCGTTCTTTGTTATGCCATGTCATGTGTTGTGCAGTATTTGTAGACATATATATCCTCTGCAGCCTCTTTGTGATTGGCAAGAACTGCATGTACTTGTACGGGCGCATCCGCGTCCGGACAATTGATTTTCCTTTGCCCCAGATTGGCTTGTACCGGTCCTCGTCACAGAAAATGCATTTGTCTTTATCACTGTTCTCCTTGTAGTATAGCATGCAACCATTTTGACAGCAGTCTATCTTCTGGTAGTCCAATCCGAGTTTTCGCATCATCATCTTCGACTTGTAGAAGCTTTCAGGCAAATCATTTGATCCTTTTGGCAACAACTCTCTTACAAGCTGAATTATTCGGTCATAGCATTCTTGCGGTAAGTTAAAATCAGATTTAAGGTTCAACAGCCACATCACCACCGACAATACCGAATGAGAATCACAACCCGGATATAACGGAGTATCAGCATGCTTGAACATATCGTTGCAATGCCTGTTGTCTGTATTACGTATTTTGGAATACGTGTACGTATTTTATCTTATATTGCATGATTCCTTGCTTGGCTTTTCTTCATGGCTTGGTTTATTCTTGGGTTGGTTCGGTTTGGGATTGCTTGGTTCATTATGAACCAAGGGTGAACCCCCTACCTACCACCACCACTACCATTTATTAACCCATTTCTTCCTTCTCTCTCTTCATTACTCTCTTCTTCTCCACCATTAACTCCTGCACCTACCAAGAGAGAGAGAGAGGTCTAGGCAAGTGCACCTTGCTTCATGAAGGAACTCCATTATTCCTGTTCCAATCTCTTTCTTATGTGTTTTTAGCCAACTTTAGAACTTGGCATTTTTACTTTCCATGGCTAGATTCTTGTAGATCTATATTTACTTTATTTTTGGAATTCTTGGGTTTTGATCTACTTAATCTTGTTATTTCTAAGTTTTGATGGTTCCATGTTGTAGAGCATTTTATTCTACCCCATTTTGACCTATGGAAGTTCGGATTTGGGCTCCGGATGATGGAGTTATGGAGCTTGAGAACTTGGCTCTCATGGTGTTCTTCTTCTCGGAAATTTGGAGAAGATGAACTGTGCTTAGACTTGACTTGACCGTATGGCAATTCATGCGGCAAGTGATTCAGCCGCATGAGACTCGTAGCCGCATAGGCTGAGTCTCATTCTTGGCCGCATGGACTTTTCCCCACTTAGCCGCATATGCGCCCTTGCCTCTCCTGGCCGCATGAACTTGTACTCTTTCTAGCCGCATGAGCCTTGAACTGACCTGGCCGCATGAGCTCCTAACCGAGCTGCATGCACCCCCTTCATATCCTGGCCGCATAGGCGTATAACCTGTCTGGCCGCATAAGGCCTTGCTCCCGAGCCGCATATGCATAAGTACCCTTGGCCGCATGAGGCTGAGTCCATTATCAGCCGCATGCATCCCCTTCACTCCCAGCCGCATAAGCAGCCACGTTGACCCAGCCGCATGGGCTTCTACTAAGCCGCATGCGCCTCCTTCTATACCCCGCCGGCCGCATGGACTTTCTTTCCGTCAACCGCATGCGCCTGACCCAATTAGCCGCATGGGCTGTTCTCTTTCTAGCCGTATGAGATCATTCCTGGCCGCATATGCTTGAGCTGCATGGTTCTCCAATAGCCCTGTGTACTATTATTTATTATTATTTGCCCATGTCTTGTAACCCCTATGGTATATTTTTATGCCCATTTTATATCCTTACGTCTTTTGTCCTGAACTTGATAAATCACGATTTGATTGACATGATTGAAATGACAGTTGTACATGACCTGATAATGACCCGTAGTGGTGCACTCCTGACAAGTAAACCTGACATGACATGATAGTGGCCCGTCGTGGCGCACTCCTGACTAGTACACTTGACATGAATTATCTTGAGCAGCTGTTGCGACGGCTACCTGACATGACATGACCTGTATAATTAATCATGGACACCGTGGGCGTTTGTGCTTGTACAAATAATCCAGTCCTGTCTTGCATCATGTCTAGGAGGAGACTCCTGAGTACCACGGTCAGGAGTACCTATTGAAATGGACTAAGGCTAATAACTAGATTAATACACTAGTCATAAAGAGATCTCCCAGCTACAGGCAATCCCGTTACCTGGGCACGCCTTGGGATCTGTAGCCTGCCGTCGAGTAGGGCACATTTCCAGCACACTGTCATGTGTTGCATACTTCAAGCTACCTAAGGGTACATTCGTTTTCTGGACGATGTACCCACCTGAATTCAACTCTAAATCTTTTAACCCGGGTAACCTGGATGGTCTGCAGGGCTTGTGGCTGTGGAGTAATCTCACTGCATCTTGTTAGTAACTAGGCCTGTGATAACCCTAGTTAGTTAAAGTATCAAGCCGTAATTCTTGCTTGGCCATAAAATGATTGGATGGAGTCTAACCAGTCTAGTCTTGTCTTGATCCTGTTACATGTCCTGATTTTTTTATATTATCTTGCTGATAAATGGTGAGAATTCCAAGTTCTGCTCAGACGAAGGGTTGCAACCCCGGTCCTTGTTTGATTTAAGGGTTGTAACCTGGCTATCTGAATAGTCCCATGGTTATCTCATCGTTTATCACCTGTCATGATTTTCCTTAATTACTGTCTTTCATTTAAATTATATTCTTGTGCTAATTGCTGGTTTTAGTTCCTAAGTGAAGCCTCCTTTGTGGCACTTGCTCTTTCTGGGGTCTGACCCAGCTGGTTTTGTATGGCCAGATACCAGAGCAGCTCCAGAGGATCTACCAGTTTTCCAGCCCGATGGTGAACACCAGACGTAACCAGGACAACGAGTGGGTTATTTTTGGCTCTCCCACTCTATTATAAAAATATTCTTTTGAGACGTTTAGCCGACGAGCACCTGTTTAGCTCGATTGCACTTACTTACTGTCTGCCTACGGGCTGTAACATGATTGACAGATCCTAGGGTTGATCATGTATGACTAAACTCTTACTAGTCCTCATATTTTGTAACGACTAGCTTCATGATCAGCTGAATATGTAATGTTTGGGACGCCTTACTATTGTATATTTGGTGATCTTATATCTTGTAATATTTACTTATTTGCTTGTGATTGAGACACTAGGCTTATTATTGACCTTAAGAGACTGATGGCTTGTAGATAAACCCTCATATATCTAGACAGCCGTGACCGTATGGTGAGATGGATTCTATTTCATTATACGTAGCTGGCTATGTCTGTCCTCGCTCTCCAGTATTCTGGTTCTGGGGCGTGACAATCGTAGAACTCCTTTGTATCAGGATTCGGATCCTCACGTGCCACAGTAAAATCTAATACCATCTCACGTGCCAAGTTTGTTGGTTGTCGATATTCAAAATGATCTCCGAGAGTAGAATCTCTCACCTCGGTATTGAAGAAGGACTGAGATTGCGAAGCCGAAGATTCTTTTTGATTAATCCACACGTTGTAGTTCGGCATGAAACCCTTCTTGTAAAGGTGCTCTCTCACGAGTGACACCTCTCTAAATGGTATATTCTTACATTTGACACAAGGGCACTTTATGAGTCTTCCGTCCATGAAATCGGCATGGCTGCTTGCATATATGAGAAATTGCTCGACGTCCGCCTTGAAATCGTCCGTCAAGCCAATCATACTCTAATGTTGCCGATTGTACATCCACGAACGGTCAAGTAAGTATCGACTCATTGTTATAATCCACGTGAATGGTTCTGCACCAAGAATTAAGATGCTATATATCACTTGGTATCATAAAACAAACCTAGTATAACTTGGTATGACGTACCCCTCACGTACATTCACTCATAAAACAAACCTAGTATAATTAGGTATCACGTTGATACTCAAGTATCAAATTGATACTCAAGTATCAAATTGATACTCAAGTATATATCTCATTGATCAATCAATTACCTTAGTAATCTAAAACTACTACACCTATTTATTTCGTGTCCGTGTCCCGTCAAATTTCTAAAAGTATTATACCGATAAATTTCTATTTATCTACTATACCCACTACTATACCGATAAATTTCAAACACGAAATTGAAATTGAAACCCTAGAACATGTTGAAAAAACACAAACAAAGCATAAATAAAAATAAATGCAAATTAAGGTTTAGGGTTTCGGACCTTGAAGAGGTTGGTCACGGAGGGGAATCTTGGAGAAGGGGGGACGTCGGAGGGGGGGCGCCGGAGGGGGGGGACGTCGGAGGGGGTGGTCGCCGGAGGGGGGCACGACGGAGGAGGAGGAGAGGGAGGGTGTCCGGGGTTTCGAAGGAGGAGAAGGGGGGACAGAGTGGGGGAGCACGCCGGAGGGAGGTGGTCGCCAGAGGTGGGGGCTCGACGGAGGAGGAGAAGAGGGGGTGGTTAGGGGGTTCGATCGGAGGAGGATAAGAGGGAGGGGGCCGGAGTGGGGGAGGGCGCCGGAGGGGGCCGCAGTTGGGGGGGGGGGGCGGAGAGAGGGTAGGAGAGAGAAGGATTTTGAGAGTGAGAGAGAGATTGAGAAATTTTCGAAATTTAAGTAACTTTCGAATTTTCACAGCAAATTAGCGACGAAAATTTTCCGTCGCTACGCCGTCGCTACATGGAAATGTCACTAAGTAGTCGCTCGTTAGTCGCTACCTTTATGGAAAAAAAAATTAGAATAAAAATTAATCCTTCCGTTTCGACATTTACAACAACTTAGCGACGTATATATCTGTCGCTAATCAGTCGGTTGACATATTCCGTCGCTAAATGGTCGTTGATCCGTCGCTAAACTTATAAAAAAATTTAAGTGAAAAAATCCGTCTCCGGTAAGTCGCTCGTCGGTCGCTAATTGGCGACTGATTACGCCGTCGCTAATTTTCAGCCGCTATTTGCCTGTAATTTGGTAGTGTAAAACTAATTAAAAGTAATAAATTATATTTAAAACGTTAACGAAATATTAATTAATTAGATAGTTACTACTGCTTTAATATAAATTAATTATTAGTGTCAACAAGAAAATTTTATATTAATTATTATTACACTAAAAATGTCAATTGATTATTATACTAAAAAAATCATGTTTAAAAAATTAAATAAATATTATACTAATAGCTAACACTATTTAATTTTTGAATAATGTTAACTAAACAATGAAGAAAATAAAAGAATTAAAAACAAATCATGGTTTTCCCTCCCAAATCGGTTGCAAGAAAAGGATGTGGAAGATGGCCAAATCCAAGGGACATGAACTGCCAACATTTCCTATTTTTCCAAACCCATCTCAACCAAACACATGATTCACTAGATTTCGAACCAAATCTAGTATGAAGAGGGATCCAAGCCCACTTAACACTTGATATGTGTAGCAAAACCATCACGCAATTTATGTAATAATTACCTGAGAAATAATAAAATTGTTTTAATATATGACCTGACAACATAATAGGTAAGAAGATTCAAATTTCGGCCTGGTTTATTTAGGCTTGGTAAAAATACCAACCCATTTCGAACATGGCACGCACGACACGAGCCCCATGATGTTTGTTTGGTATACTATACAGTGTTAAGCACTTTAAAATACTAAAACTAGTATAAAATTCACCAACTCAAACCGTTTATTTTTTGCACTTTGAAATGCTCATCACTGTATAGTAATGTTCTCTAATTGATAAATTGTAAGCATAAATCTTGATCTTGTATTTTACCACTTACTTTGTAAGTACAAAAAAAGACTATTGTAATATTCAACAAAGTAAATTATTATAAAATATGTCCAAACAATCACATTTTTTTTTCTTTTTCCCATTTCTTTAGTTAGAGAAACAAAACAAAAAAACATTTTCCAAAGTATCAAATAGTATTATATACCCAATATTAACATTTGGTTTAAAAACTAATAGTTTATTAAATTTTCCAAAAGAAATAGTTTTTAAATTATTGAATAATTTACGATGTTATTTGAAAGTAAACTAATAATGAAATTTTTTGTATTGTTGGTAGAAGCATTTTTGGGATAAACTTTTATGTTAAAATTGTAAGGGAAATCAAACTGAGACTGCACTCGGTTTCCTCGCAGATGAAACTGAGAGCTATTGACTCTTTTTGTACTAAGTTTTGGGGAGTGCATGGTCACCCTGCTCAGCCATCTATGACTGAATCTACCTCTTCTTCGAATCCTCCGGAAATCAAAGTGGACAAAGACAGTTCCGTAGCAATAGAGGTTGTTGTGGCTGCAATATCAAGGGAATCGACCATCCTCTTTGGGCTTTCCGGAACGGTTGAGTGGAGAGAGATTTGGAAGGTGGAACTTTATGCAATCCGCCATACGGTGGAGATGGTTTCGCAAATGGACATTTGGAACCTTTGGGTTCATGTAAATTTGAATTTTATATAATGTCATAGTATTTTGGACAAAATATTTAATTCATATATTTATATACACTTTAAAGTGAAAAGGAAACAAATATCAGTGCCATACATAATTATAAAAAAATTAATAACATTTGTACTTTAGACTTTAAAGTATTAGCAACCCCCTAGCATTTCGAAAACATAAAGTGCTTCAGGCACTCTACAAACCCTAAAATCTCCAAAATCAGAGCGGGGTACTCTTCGACCTTTTTCCAGTTGGCAAAATATTTTAGGACCGGATCATGATACATAGATAATGAGGTTTATTTGAGATCATAATTTGAAAAATGGACATTATGTTCAAAAGTAACGTTCATTGGACTAGCATCCAAAATTGGTCATTTGAGCATCCAAATGTATGTTGCGTATGAGCAAACATCCATTCAGAAAGTATCCACTCTCTCGTTACGTTTGACACCAGCAAAATAAATTTTCTAACTACAATCCAAACTAATTCCAACTATTTATATTCAATAATTATTGGATGAAAAAATACAGTGCAATATTTTTTTCCGAAGAAGGTAAATACATATTTATTGAAAAAAAACCATCAAAAATACGATTTTTGCTAGGACCACCTGAGGCTGCAGGTGGTCATTACCGTTGGCACATTACAAAATCACACATCGCTCACTCACCATGATAGACTTACTTTAGGATCAGGTCAGGGCCGATCCTGGTCCAGAACAGTCAGGGCCATCGTCCAAAGTCCACGAATTCGAAAGGCCCCAAATAATCGATTTAAATATAAATATATTAATACTTTGTATCTAAAACAAACCAGTACGTTTCATGGGTCCTATTTACTACAAAATAATCATGATTTAGTGGTTATTGTGTTAGTCTTGTATATATGAGATCTTAGTTCAAATATTGGTGATTATAGCTATTTTATATTTACTTTTGTTTTATTTTTTGTCATTTCTTTATATTTTGTATGGGAGTCTCATTTTGAAAGTTCGTCTCGAACTCCCATTAGCTCAGGACCGACTTCTGAAACAGGTCCAGTCGCTTGTGAATTATCTTTGTGCTTCGAGAATGCAGCATATATATATATATATATATATATATATATATATATATATATATAATTTCAATTGCACAATTTGCACAAATACACAGCTATATTAAGCTATATTTGTACGTCAATCACCAATATCACATAGCAATACATTCTTACATGCACTTAAAAGAACTCGACACAAATAACACAACCTTAGTAGAAAATTACATAACATTGACTCAAATAACAACACACAAATTGCCATTGGAGATCCTCAGAAATCTTCGTCCCTGGGAATAGGCTCGTGACGGCTCCTGACGATAAAGATTTGGTCATAGACGAACCCGGCCAGGACACCGCCAACAATAGGTCCGACCCAGTAGACCCAGTGGTCGGTCCAGACCCAACTGGCCAGGGCCGGTCCGAACGATCTGGCCGGGTTCATGGACGCGCCGGAGAACGGCCCTCCCGCGAGAATGTTGGCCCCGACGACGAGCCCAACGAGAAGGGGGCCGAGTCCGCCGGTAACTCGGGTCTTGGGGTCGACGATGGTGGCGTAGACGGAGAACAGGAGGGAAAAGGTCAGGACTATCTCCATGATCACACCTTGGGCCGCATCCATGCCCGCTGCAAGAGTGTGCACTGGCGTATCCTGTATCAGACCAGTCAAGATTAAGACATGTGACACGCAATACTTTCTAGCTGCATCAAACTTGTGACACGCAGTTCCTGAGAGTTTGGTTTATTCAATTTTAACCGAATCGAAATAGTTAAAACTGAATAGACCAAAATTATAAAAATATAAAATCGAACCACAATTAATCAAAGTCAAAACTGAACCGAATAATCGATTTGATTTATTAGGTTTATTCTTTTTGTTTAGTTAGATTATTTTTATTATTTAATAGATCGGATCCAAAGTTGAGCTCGTTGTTAAATTATATTAAAAAGTACAATTTTTATACACACATTTGTTGTATTTTAACACTTTGTCCAATTAATGATATTTACATAATTGTACAAATTTTATTTGGTTTTCGATTTTGGACCAAAATCGAAACCTAAACCTAAAACCTAATAAAAAATTGTATTTGCAGAGCTGAAATTGGACAGAATTTTTTCAACCGATCCGAATATTTATTCGAATCGGTTCGATTTTTAGTCCAAATCGAATAATGCTCAACCCTAGAGTATACTTTTTGTTCCATTAATTATTGTGAAGTTTTAAAAATAAGGTTGGTTATCAATGATTGTTTTAAAAAAATTAGGGCTTGTTTGGTAAATGGATTTGGATTTTGGATTTGGATTTGGAAATCCAAAATTCAAATCCAAATCCAAATCATGGATTTCAAAATCTAAATTCAAGTCCAAATCCAACTCCAACCAAACATATGATTTGAATTTATGATTAATAACTAAATTATAGTCATGATCAATAATTAAGCTATTAATTAATTATGATTAATTATAGTTATTATTAATTATAAAATTAATAATTAACGATTAATAATTAATAATTAACGATTAGTTATTATTAATTGTAAAATTAATAATTAACAATTAGTTAATTTTTAAATAAATAATGATTAATAATTAATAATTGACGAATAATAAATTTTAATTAACGTCATTAAAATATTATTAATTAAGATTATAATAAAATAGTTATTAACAAATTATTAATTAATATTATAATAATACTAATAGATTATTAATTATGATTATAATTGGATATTAATTAATAAATTACTAATTAAGATTATGGTTATGATTAATAAAATTATTATAATTATGATTAATAAAAATAATAAATTATTAATTAGGATTTTTATAAATTTATTAAATAATAAAATTATTAATTAATAAATTATTAACTTAGAATATAATTATGATAACTAACTATTAGTTAGTTTTTTTTATTAATTAACTAATTTTTAACGAAATTATTAAAGAATATATTTTAACAAAATTATTAAAGAATAACTAATTTTTAATTTACTAATTTTTAACAAAATTATTAAAGATTGAATATTTTAACAAAATTATTAATGAATAACTTTTTTTTTTCTCCAAAATCCAACCAAATCCAAGTTTTGGATTTTGTCATACTTTCCATATCCAAATCCATCTCCATCCAAACATAGGATTCATGGATTTTTCTCCAAATCCATAAAAATTCAAATTCCACCTCCAAATACGGTTTACCAAACCGACCCTAAACTGACATTTGAATGGAAGTCCATTATTTCCCTCTTTTATTAGTGCTTAGCATCACACTTTTGTGGTACGTAAATATGTTAGAACTAATTTGAATTGTAGTTACATTTTATTCATGTTTGTTTAAATTTTTGACTTAATTGTACTTTGCTACTCTCAACTATTCCGTTTTTTTCAACTTGATACTCTAAACTTTTTTTTTGTAACAAGATGATACCAGAATTTGTTAGCTTCCGAGTTTGGCACCAAATAAATAAATTTCAGGCAACGTACAATCCATAGATGGCAGTTAATTGATACTAGAAAGTGAAATTGGTTTACTCACCAGTCCACCGGTGAGGTACCGGAGCAGGAGGGAAGCCAGCGTCGATCCCAACAACTGGGCAAGGATGTACAGCAACGACCTGAACAAGGTGATATGGCCACCGACGGCCAGTCCCAGCGTCACCGCCGGGTTGAGGTGTCCGCCGGATATGTGCAGTCCGGCCGATATCATCACCGCCACCACCAGGGCGTGGGCCAGCGCCACCGCCGTCAGCCCCATTATCGAGTCGGCTCCTCCCACCATCTTCCCTGCACAATTATGTATAAATATTTTTTTTTTTCCCGACAAGGTAGCATCAACTTTTTACAGAAAAATAATATTTTGTACGCAGTTTATGCCCTTGGACGAAATCGCTGACCCACGTGACAGTCAACCATTAGGTCCTCTACTAATCGGGTGAGTCCATTTTTGTTTAACCACCAAAAGTAGATAGGATGTTCATCTTCCACTTAAAAATGACGCATGTTATTTTAATCCCACACAAACCACTTAGTAAGTAGTTTTGTTCACGGAAAATACTATATGCACCTCCAAAATCTCATTCCTACATGTTCCTTTGCCACGTGATCATCTCTTATTCGCTCATGTATTTTTCCAACCTCTCCTCTATTTGCTTCGGTAAATAAGGGAGTGCCCAATGACGGAACCAAAAAATTAAGTTGGGGTGGAATAGAATAGGCTAGGATGGGCTAGATCTGTACTAATCCATTTATTTATTTTTTTTAACAAAAAGTTATAAGAGGAAAAAAAAGTTTTATTTTTTTGTGGGATGGAGCCCACCCCAGTCCTTGCTTGGTTCCGCCCATGGGAGTGCCACGTGACGGAAAGACATGGAGGGATAGAATTTTTGAGGTACATATAGCATCACTCTTTGTTCATCCACCAAAGTGATTTTGTTCCACGTGCTATTTTTTACCCTCTTAAAATTTAGACCGGAAGGACGGAAGGACAACAGGAAGTGGCTACGTGACCACCGTGAACAAAATAGAAAAAAATAGAGTATCTTTAAAATCCGCTTAAAATGGGCACACTCAGATTGGAAGGGATCATCAATCTATACCTGCGGTCATGGCGGCCCCAACTCCGGCAAAGACGAAGAGGAAGGTGAGGACGACCTCCGCGAGGACCGCCCGGATGCAGTCGGGCTCGGAGGCCTCCCTGTGGTGTCCGACCGCTAGCTTCGCCATCTTCCCCACTTCCGATGAGATCAGGAACGAATGGCTCGGAGGGAGTACCAACTCTTTTGTTTTCTCCGAGTGATTGGAGGGGGTCTCTATTTATAGAGAGTTAAAACGGAGAGGAACGTCGTGAGAGTCTAGATCCCAGGATATCCCTAGGAAGCACGAGGAAAGTGTATTTTAGTGGCGAGTGGCCTCGGAATGATCTGTCATGGGAACAAAATAATGCAATATTTCTCATCAACTTTATGTAATTGAGAAGCCCTGACAGCCACTTAGGTGGAGGTGGACACATGATAGAGATTCCTGCTGCAGCAGGAAAATCTCATGCATACAAACTCAATCATCCCGGATGGTCAGACATGAGCGAAAAGATTATAATCTAAATAAGGTGGTAACAGAATTCCTAGCCGGATGGGCTGGAACATGAAGTGGTCTGACGATGTTGGGATTTATCTAAACAATTATGCTATTTGGCTTCCAAAATATTTGAATGATATCATCTTCTATTATGTGGCATCTGATATGGCAGCTGACATGACAAATTTTAACCCAAAACATTAAATTTTTTTTAATGTTAATATTAATGTTAATGATAATATTAATTTTAATGTTAAGATTAATTTTAATATTCATATTAATTTTAATTTTAATGTTAAGCTTAATTTTAATGTTAAGATTAATCTTAATGTTAATTATCATGTTAATTTAATATTAATTTTAATTTTAATGTTAAATTTTGTCATGTCAGCTGCCATATCAACAATCATATCATATGTCACATAATGGGAGATGACATCACTCAAATATTTTGGGAGCCAAATAGTATTTTTGTTATCTAAATGAGCAATGCTAGAATTATAACCAAATAAGTTAACACCATTTACAACCGTCCACGTAACGGTTGACAATTGGATTCCCTCTTTTCATGAGGTGTAGGGAGGAGGGAAGACAATTGTCGACCGTCACGTAAACAGTTATAAATGGACTGCAACACATTTGGTTGTAAATGGGCAGACACGTCTAAACGAGTTGCAACTTCTGCCAGTTTAATTTTAGCACGATTACCATGGTGTCACTTGACTAGCCATGTCACTAGGTACTGCGCAGACATTTCTATGACTGGTCACTTTTTTTTTTTTTTCTGTCCGTGGGTTGTGGTCTAGTGGTAGTAACGGAGGTCCCGACGCAAAAGGTACAGGTTAGGGAAACCTCAATTTAATTTTTTAACTTTCTTTCTTTTTCTGTTGAAGGGATGCAATTGGTGGCAAAGGTTTGTGGAATTGGCTTTAACGTCCGTTTCCTCGGTCCATCCGATCTCATTCTCCATGCTCTTGTGCCACAGGAAATGTGGAGACGCAGACAGTGATGCTTTTGACGACGGAACAGTTGTTTATTCATTTATTGCAAGAGAAAGGTCTGATTGCGCCAATGCTCTACTGTCCATCATCACTAACGCACTAGCTTCCAATGCTTATAATACTTCCTAGTGATAACGACCACCAACTGCGTGCCAATATGTGACTATTGTGATATGATCATGTCCATCGACAGTATAATATTTCTAAATTACATGTGCTATCAAATTAAGTAGGATTAAGTTTTAGAAATTATAAGTTTCCTATAAATACTTACCGACAAGGCTGGTTCAATGGATTGAATTGTTCTATTTAAAACTAATTTTGATTATACCTGAATTTTTATTGTGGGTCCATCCTACAGAATCATATTTGAGTTTAAAAATTGTCGAGCTGTCCAAATTTATATTCTTGTCGAACTTATCTGTGGACCGGGTCAACAAGGCCTACCCTATAATATTTCTCAAAGTAGGAGTCAACTCTCATCTGCCTTGTGACAGGACAGTAGGATCACAGTTCAGTTTGAAACTTTCTTACTTGTTCGCTAATTTTAATTGCAATCAGCACTGCTATATGTATAATATCCATATTGTGTCACGTCTCATTTGTTTGCCAAAGTTATTGGTGGCTGGCGTAGCAACCACGAAGAAACAGCTACTAAATTATTGAAGCGTGGCTCAATTATTCATTCAGCCAGTTGGGAGAGTTCGTTTACTTTGACAAACCAATGTGGAGGAGATTGCGCATAGCAAGCATTTCAACGTGGATTGTTGTGAATATTCTAGATTTTTTTTTGTATAGAACTAACACACACATATATAAATATACGAGTAAATACACATTTTTATAGTATAATAAGAATATTATTCAATTATAGTTAAATATTTTTTTAACTCATGTGGTTAAAGTATGAGGTATTATTCTTGTTTGTTTGAGTTTGATTATCCATGATGAATATATATATAACAAATTAAAACTTTTATCAACATTTTTTTACATAATTTAAATTTTTTAAATTAAATGGTTGATGATATACATACGGCTTAGACGGCTCAATCTTGAACCGTTTTGAAGTGGAGGTCCGCATCGGGAGTCATGCGGGAACTGTTGGAATTTCTTCGATTTAAATCTGCAAAATAAAAGAAAATATAATTGTTACCGGCCTCCGGGGAAGTCGTGCACGTAGCACTGCCCTAAGAGTTAGCTCGGGTCTATGTGCAGACTGAATCCGAACGCCCCTAGTGGTAAAATCCCCGCTCCACCGGAATCTCGTTGCCGCACACGACACTGAGAGAAGGACCCCGACTTAGCTCTGCCCAGAGCAACGATGATTAGAAGCAGCAACACGAAGGATACGAGAAATTTGGAGAGGTTGAAGAAAAATAATTTCTGTGTAGAGAAGAATGAGAATGGAACAGTATATATAGGCTATACACCAACGGACAGAAATTAAATAGGTTTTAATTCGGATGTTTTAAGAAGACAATTATGTTACGTTTACAGCACATGGTTCATTGAACCTGGACGGATATCAAGATCCAACCGTTACAGAATTTAAAAGGAATAGTAACGGTTAGAATTTTTAATAGGAGCAAAAAAGATTTTTGGGTCTCAGCCCGAACCCGAAGAAGGAATCGAAACGACATTCGGCGCCCGCAGGTGTGAGCACGTGCCCGCACCCGTTACGCGCGCCGAACCGAACCGAACCGAACCGAGCCGGGCCGGGCGGCGGCGGCGGCGCGCGCGTGTGGCCCATGGATCTCCTACACACTACTTTAATGAAACAAAAGAAGAGGAACTAATATATACACAGTGGGGATACCCCCACTATCCGATGTGGGACTATTGATTTAAGGAACTGAGCTTTTGCTTCAAAAAACTGAAGCTTAGCTAACAATCCCCCCCCAAAAGCTCAAGTTCCAGGGTAAAAGAAGACAGAAAGATAAAAGAAGAGTAAGAGAATTTCTGGGCAGTTGTATACTATGCATAAATGAGATGGATTACATCCTTGAATCTCACGTAGTGACTATTGTCTTTGTCTGAAGAAGAGCTTGATGGACTACGCCTTGAATCCGTCTTCTTGAACCAGACTCAAAAAATAGCACACATAGTACGCTAGAGGTACTTGGGTCTATCGGATGGCGCGTTTGGTTGGCCATGCGCACTTTTACACATTCATGAGAGTTGTCTAGGATCGCCCTGTCCTATAGTCGCGGCCCTCACGACCTCTCATATAGGTAAGTCCTTAAGGATTGGTGATAGGAATCAACCCTGCATATTATGCTTGGACTTATTAAGAGTTTTAACTCACCCTATCCATATCACAAAAGGAACACTGTCACCATAGGGATGAGGTATGAATGTACACATGTACAGCCTCCTGGGCTTTATTTTAAAGAGAATTTAATCTCAGGTCAGTGTTCCATAATAGTCACCTAGTCCAGCTTGTTTCTACCCATTGAACCGGCTTCTTGGGATCTCCAGTCAGACTCGGTTGGGTTGCCACTGCTGGTGACTATACTATGGGCTTAACCCTATCCCCCTCGATGATTCTAGGATCAAAGTCCTAGACAGACCCTTCGTCAAGTGGTCTGCAAGGTTCTTTTCTGACTTTATATAGTCAAGAACCACATATTTGCCCAATAGGCTCTTTATTGACTTGAAGCGCAGCTGCAGGTGCCTGTTCATCTTAGCATTCACAGAATCATGCTTTAGTAGTTCTATAACAGATTTATTATCACAGTTAATAGAAATTGCAATAATAGGATGAACAGAAACAGGTATATGCATAATAAGATTTCTCAGCCATTCGGCTTCTGTACATGTAGTATCCAAAGCTATCATTTCAGAGTCTATTGTACTTCTGGCTATGATAGTTTGTTTACATGATCCCCAGGAGATTGCAGCTCCTGCTAGGGTAAAAACATATCCAGTAGTGGATTTCACATCATGTGAATCAGTTACCCAATTTGCATCGGAGTAACCTTCTATGATATCAGGGTGTCTAGAATAATGAAGTTTATAATCTAGAGTACCCTTAAGATATCTAAATACTCTGTCTAATGCAGTCCAATGTGACTGATTTGGGTTACTAGTATATCTACTTAGTCTTCCAATAGCAAATGCAATGTCAGGTCTGGTCCTATTTGTTATATACATAAGGGATCCAATCATTTGTGAATATCTATGTTGTTCTATAGGTGATCCTTCGTTCTTCTTGAGAACAACATTACTGTCATAAGGGGTAAGGGCAGATTTCTTGTCAAAGTACTCAAACTTCCTTAGCATTTTTTCAATTGAATGTACTAAGGATAGAGTATAGCCCTCTTTCCTTTTTGACACTTGCATTCCTAGGATCAGATTTGCCTCACCTAAGTCTTTCATATCAAATTGGTTGGACAAATAATTCTTAGTATTATTTATCAGTTCTAGTGAAGATCCTAGAATAAGGATATCATCAACATACAAGCATAAGATAACACAACTTTCATTTGTACTTTTAGAATACAGACATTTATCATATTCATTTGGTACAAAACCAAATTCTATAATGACTTTATCAAATTTGTTGTGCCATTGCTTGGGAGCTTGCTTTAGGCCATAAAGAGATTTTACTAATCTACAAACCTTCTTTTCTTGACCTTTAGCAATAAAACCTTCAGGTTGCTCCATATAAATCTCTTCTTCTAAATCTCCATTTAGAAATGCTGTCTTTACATCCATTTGATGGATCAGCATATCATGAATGGATGCTAAAGCTAGAAGGGTTCTAATAGAAGATATTCTAGCTACAGGAGAGTAGGTATCAAAATAATCTAATCCTTTCTTCTGGGTAAAGCCTTTGGCCACTAATCTAGCCTTATATTTTTCTATGGTACCATCGGCTCTAAGTTTCTTCTTAAAGATCCACTTACAACCTATTGGTTTGCTGCCTAAAGGAAGGTCTGCTAAAAACCAAGTATTGTTCTCCAAGATGGAGTTATACTCATTGTTAATAGCTTCTTTCCAGAAAGGGGCATCAGGAGAGGATATGGCTTCTTCATAAGTTGAGGGATCACCTTCTATCAAAAATGTGAAGAATCCTTCTCCTAAATTCTTTTCAATCCTTTCTCTTTTACTCCTTCTAAGTTCTATGACTTGTTCAGATTGAGAATTAGTCATTTGGTCATGAGAACTAGTAGACGGAGTAAGAGAAGGGTTAGAGGAAGATGAAGGGGTTCTATCCTTGAAGGGAAAAATATTCTCAAAATAAACTGCATCTCTAGCTTCAATGATTGTGTTATTAGAGATTTCATTTACTTCAGAATGGGTTACAAGAAATCTATTGGCATTACTATCTAGGGCATATCCTATGAACACAGCATCTACAGTCTTAGGTCCTATCTTCCTCTTTTTGGGTTCAGGAATTCCTACCTTAGCTAAGCATCCCCAAACTTTGAGGTAGTTAATCCTAGGGGTTCGACCTTTCCATAACTCATATGGTGTCTTATCATTAGTCTTACTGGGTATCCTATTAAGAATATAACAGGCTGACAATAAGGCTTCTCCCCAAAGGTTATCAGGGACACCTGAGCTAAGAAGCATGGCATTGACCATATTTAAAAGAGTGCGGTTCTTCCTTTCAGCAACTCCATTGGATTGTGGTGAATAAGGAGCAGTTACCTCATGAATAATTCCGTGCTCTTCACAGAAGTTAGTCATTTCATTTGAGGTATACTCTCCCCCACGATCTGATCTAAGGATCTTAATTTTCCTATCCAACTGGTTCTCAGCTTCAGATTTATAGACCTTGAATCTGTCTAGAACTTCATCTTTGGTCTTAAGGAGGTAGGTATAACAATACTTTGAATGATCATCAATAAAAGTAACAAAGTATTTCCTACCGCCTCGGGTCAAAACCCTATTGGAATCACAAACATCACTATGGATAAGTTCTAGGAGTTCAGAATCCCTATGGACAGATTTGAAAGGTAATCTAGTATGTTTAGCTTGAACACATATCTCACATTTGTGTTCATCATCTATAGGAGTCTTAGGGATAAGATCTAAGTTCATCATCTTTTTGATAGATCCTAAGTTCACATGACCTAGTCTACCATGCCAAACATTAGAGGATTCAACATTTGCAATAAAAGAAGGATTAGAATTTTATTCATAGTACTTAAAATAAAAAGTCCATCTTTCAGAAATCCTTTTCCAATAAACAGATCATTCTTAGAAAAAACTACTTTATTGGCCTCCATTACAATTTTGTATCCTGAGGCTACAAGGAGAGATCCACTAACAAGATTTCTCCTGACAGACGGCACATGAAGCACATCATGGAGAGGTAGAATTTTTCCTGATGTCATCTTCAAATCTATTCTTCCTCTTCCCACAACTTGTGCCGTAGAGCCATCTCCTAGGGTCACGCCTCCTCCACCTGATTTCTGATAGGTTGAAAAACATGAGCGATCAAATGAAACGTGAACATTAGCTCCAGAATCCAACCACCAATCATCAGAATGGAAAGACAGGTTTACTACAGGTTGAAAGCTTACAGACCTGAAGGAGCTGGAAGACCCATTCAGAATCATGTTAGCCTCTGGCTTGCCTTTTCCTTTGAAGGAGTTCTGGATAGGTTCTTTCTTCCTTTGGAAGCAGTTGATGGCTGTATGGTTGGTTCTACCACACACAAAACAAAATCTTCTTTGATCCTGAGTCTGACCAAGGTTTCTAGGTTTTTGGGGTTGATGGTTTTGGTGGTGATGGTTTTGATGATGATGGTTTTGGTGATGAAGATTTTTGGGAGGAGGTTGAAAACTCTGCTTCTTTTTGAAGGAGGTTTTCTTGGATTTGAGATGGTTGTTTGACTTAGGTTTTTCATGGCTTTCTACAAGGTTTACCTTAGCTGTGGCATTTGACCTAGCTTTGGTCTTGGATCTATATTTCTCTTCTGTTCTAATTCTCTGTAGAGCTTGAGAATATATAATAGATCCTTGAAGATGTAGAAGGTCTTTTGCCACTTTAGACCAGGAAGGAGGGAGTTTATCTATCAAGCACCCTATTTTGTGCTCAATAGAAAAAACGGTTCCCTTGGCTTGAAGCTGCCTAAGGTGTTCTTGGAACTCATGGATTTGGTCATTTATAGGTTTGTTATCTACCATGACATATTGGTTGAATGTGGTAGAATTGAATCTATCAATTCCAGCATCATCACAACCATACTCATCTTCCAAAGCATCCCAGAGTTCTTTAGCGCTTTTATACTCAAAAAATATGTCGTAGAGTGACTCCGACATAGCGCTTAAGATTCTGTGGAAGCAGTGGTAGTCAATTTCCTTAGGGGTCTTGGGTTTGGTAGAAGAGGAGGACTTGGAAACCCCTACGTCAGACTCAGTCTCATCAGAATCATTTGAGATGGGTGTAGACCCATCAATGGCAGAAATCAGACCTAAAGTGGTAAGCCAAAATTTTATCTGGCTTTGCCACCTCTTGAAGTAGGTGCCATTGAATTTTGCAGGTTTTGCAGAGAAAGTCTCTTCCTTGGAAGTCATATTTCTAAGGACTGAAAAAAAAATTATATTTACTCAATAAGATGGTTTTGAGCTAAAATTAACAATTAAAATAATTTTAGTAATAAACCCTTAAATTTTTTAGTTTTTTCAAGTTTTGATAAGGTTGGGTTAGCTGTAGGGGCCGGATCCCAGCAAGCGGAGGTTCACTAGGAACTCTTAAGTACCGGTCGCTTAGACGATATTTCGTCTTGTTGACAGAAGGGCCCTTTCGGCTTGTTCCCAAACAAATCTTAACTTTTAGAACTTAAAAAAAATAAAGGAATTATTTACTAAATTAATTAATTGTTTGATTTAGCCTACTATTAAAATATTGAGTAAAGAAAGAACTAGTAATATCAAGAAGTACTAACAATTGTTAAAGGAATTTAATTCTGAACAATTGTTAATAAAATTGCTAGTAAATTTTAATACTGAAAAAAAATATACTGTAGGCAAATATATCAACTTGTATCAAAATTGGACAACTTGTAACAAACTTGTAATATTGTAACAAAGTTTTATAGCAAACTTGTGAAGCTAATATTTGTAACAAAGTTTTGTATATCACTAAAAGTAATATCAATGACAGGAAGCTAATCTTTGTAGGATAATATTTCACAGTTAATGACTACTAAATGTGTACACAAATTTTGAAAGCAATAGTAATAATATTGTTGCTTACTGAATGAGCACACTATAAAAATTGGCAGTAACAATATTGTTGCTTACTAAAATGCTTACACTATAAGAAATAATAAATTATTTCGCTGACAGTAATAGATCCTAATAATTATTTCGCCACAAGCTTCCTTTTGTTCCGCTGACAGTAGCAATCTTTTAAAACGAAAATTTTATTTCGCTGACAGTAATAAATTATTATTATTATTTTTTTTTTTCCGTAAGAAAGACAACTATTTAATATGTAAAACCGAATAACTCTTAGATTGTTGGAATTTCTTCGATTTAAATCTGCAAAATAAAAGAAAATATAATTGTTACCGGCCTCCGGGGAAGTCGTGCACGTAGCACTGCCCTAAGAGTTAGCTCGGGTCTATGTGCAGACTGAATCCGAACGCCCCTAGTGGTAAAATTCCCGCTCCATCGGAATCTCGTTGCCGCACACGACACTGAGAGAAGGACCCCGACTTAGCTCTGCCCAGAGCAACGATCACTACTAAAATACCCAACTTTACCGACGGAAGTTTAGCGACGGAAGGATTCCGTCGCTAATAGCGACCAGTTTCCGACTTCTTAGCGACGGATTAGCGACAGACAACATAACATAATTTTTTTTAATTTTAAATGTAACAATTTGTCGGTTTTCCGTCGCTCAGTCGACGAACGTTAGCGACGGATTCAGTTGTCGTCGCTTGTTCGTCGCAAATGTTGGCGGCAAAATCTTTAAAGCATTGGCGGGAACTTTAGCGACTAACTAGCGACGCATATATCCGTCGGAACACTGCTTTTATTTGGCGACGGTTTAGCGACTAATTTATTCCGTCGCTATTCCGTCGCTAGGCTCTGTGCCCTAACTTAAACTGAACCGACGGGGGGGGATTTTTCATTCCCCCCAAAACACTCTCTCTCTCGCGGCTCTCTCTCTCTCTCTCTCGCGGCTCTCTCTCTCCGACACTCTCGCGGCTCTCTCTCTCTCTCTCTCGCAGGTATCTCTCTCTCTCTCTCTCTCTCTCTCACTAATTTTTGGTTTTGGGGGGGTCGGCTTCGCGGGGGGTGGAGAGGGCGGGGGGGGGGGGTGGTGAATGGGGGGGAGGGTCAGGGGGGGTGAGGGTGGCTGGGGGGGTTCGGGTTCGGGTTAGGGTTAGGGGTGGTGGGGGGCTGGGGGGTGATGTGGGGCTGGGGGGGTTCGGGTTCGGGTTAGGGGTGGTGGGGGGGAGGGTCAGGGGGGGTGAGGGTGGCTGGGGGGTGAGGGTTAGGGTTAGGGGGGGTGGGGGGAGGGGCAGGGGGGTGAGGGTTAGGGTTTCTTTCCTTTGTTCAGATATTTATGATCCCGCCCGCCATAGTGTTGAAAATCAACTGCTGAGAACAACCGCATGATATTGAGTCTATTTTTGTTCATCTACTAGAACTAGAATATTTGTTCGTCCTCAAACAAAAAATTGACACGTATTAAATCTATTCAAAATAAACCACTTTGAAAGTGATTTTGTAAGAACATCTCCAACCCTATTGTCTTGTTTTGTGTTGTGTATTCTATATGGCATGAGACACTACTAATAAATTTTATTATCATGTTCAATATTTCTATGCAATTATAGATAAACAACTTTTGAAGATTAAGGATCGATTCAATAAGACCAATTCACCGTTGTCGACATGCAAGTCAGAGAGATCTAACGAGTGAGAGACGTGATCATGGAGGCTTTTTTGTGTTCTTGTGTGTTAGATGTTTGTTTCCTTTTCCTCATTATATATGTTTGAAGTATTAATTAGAAAGAAATCATGTGCATTAATTGCACTTATCTTTTAAGAGAGCCCTCAACATGAACAATGTCAACAACAACTAACACATCAACCCTCTTAGGCCCGCTAATTATTTAATTTTTCATCGATTTGCTTACCAAAACTTTGTTTTAGGAAAATAAAATAAAATTGTACATACGTTAATTGTCCAACGCTCTAATCCATAAAATATGAATAGTCGTAACTGTATTATATAATTTTTGCTTCAACTGGAAAGTTATCTTCTGACCGCAATAAGTAAGCAAAAGAAAGTTATCTTCTGACCGCAATAATTGTACTTACTATTTTGAACACTCACAAACATGTGACACCACACACATTGTTGGAATTACTCACACTCACTCCTTGACACATTGGCTTGACACTTGCACTTGCACATCACTTGACCACATATCACACACATTTTCCTCTACACACACAACACCCATAGGTACACACACATGTCCACTGTTCCCAGATTTTCTCCTTATCCTGTTCTCAGTTTTCAGCCCTTAACCTTTGTGTGTGAGTGAATGCTCTTGGTGAGTTAGTATATTAGATTGGATGTTGAGGATGTATATATATATATATATATATATATATATATATATATATATATATATATATATATATATTGAGGATTTCACATATGTATATAGGTATATGTGGTATGCCATAGACAGTTGACCAGGTTTGACTTAGAGTTGACTTTGACCTAGATTGGCCTAGAAATCATTTAGACTGAGATTCGAATGAGGAATGGTATGTGAAATGTGGACTGAGAATTAACTTCATTTCCTTAATACTTGATATTGATTCATCCCTTTTAGACTGATTTGAAGATTGAGCCCACATGAACACATGCCCACTGTAAGTTGGTTCCTGAAATCTGAGTTTCCTATTTAATGTTTACTGTTTGTTAAATCCTGAGAAATTCTTAATCACTGTCTTGGGTCGAACTGAGAATATAATTTAAGATACAGATTCTTATGTTTAGTTTGTCTTACGATACAGATTTTCACATCCAAATTGAGGATGAGTCGTTATTTTGTTGATCGTACATGGATGTACAAACGGCAACACGAGAGTAGAATTGGTGTGAGTGACGATTTTCAGGCAGGCGTGGAAGTATTTCTTAATTATGCAATGAGCAAAGCTCAGTACATGGACGGTAACAAAATTAAGTGTCCATGTGTTAAATGTCACAATAGACGTTACGAATAAGTGGTGACTGTGAGAGATCATTTGACCCGTAAGGGTTTCGTACGTAATTACGGCCTGTGGTCATCGCAAGGTGAACTATATTCGGAAAGACAGGCTGCGGAAGCTGCTACTTATGCTTTTGATGATAATGCTGCAACGGATGTCATCGAAGACCACGGATGCTCTGTTGATTATGGAGATCTGCAGAACCTTGCACGAGATATGGTGTATGATGCGGCAGGGCCTAATTTTGATCCGGAGGATCCTAATCCCGAGGCGAAGGAGTTCTATGACATGTTTCAGGACGCAGATACTTCTCTATATCCTGGTTGTGAGACTCATTCCGCACTGTCAGTGACGATGCGGTTGTTGAACATAAAGTCTGATTTTAACTTGCCACAAGCTTGCTATAATCGGATCACAGAAGTAATCAAGGAGGTGTTACCGAAGGAATCAAAAGAGCTACCAAAAAACTTCTACAAGTCAAAGATGATGGTCCGACAACTGGGACTGGGGTACGAGAAGATAGATTGTTGTCGCAACGGGTGCATGTTGTACTACAAAGAGAATTGCGTATCAGAAAGTTGCAGCTTCTGTAATGCGGATCGTTACAAGCCAGTACAGGGAAAAGGAAAGTCGACTAGAAAACGACGTCCTTACAAGTATATGCATTACTTGTCGATCACGAAGCGCTTGCAGAGGATGTATATGTCTCTAAATACAGCAGAACACATGACGTGGCACAGCGAAGAACGCATAAAGGACGAAGGAGAATTGTCACATCCTTCGGATGGAGAGGCGTGGAAACATTTTGATTTGTGTCATCCAGATTTTGCTGCAGAGCCTAGAAATGTACGCCTGGCGCTATGTGCTGATGGCTTCGCCCCTTTCGGACAGTCGGGATCTCAGTACTCATGCTGGCCGGTCATTCTTACCCCTTACAATCTGCCACCATGGATGTGTATGAAGACTCCTTATATGTTTCTGACAGCTATCATACCCGGTCCTAAAAATCCGACGAAGAACATCGATATATATTTACAGCCGTTGGTGGATGAGCTGAAACAGCTGTGGGAGATCGGCGTCACGACTTATGATATTTCCAGGAAACAGAACTTTCAGATGAGAGCTTCACTCATGTGGACAATCAATGATTTTCCAGCATACGGTATGCTGTCGGGATGGAGTACGCACGGCAACATGTCTTGTCCGATATGCATGGAAAATAGTAAGACGTTCCGCCTTAGGCATGGAGGAAAAACTTCTTTCTTTGACTGTCACCGTCAATTTCTGCCCGCGACCCATCCTTGGAGAAAGAATAAGGACGCGTTCAGATATGGAAAACAAAAATTTTCTCAACCTCCTGCCAGATTTTCGGGATACGATATTTGGGAAGCTGTAAAGGAATTGCCCACCGCAATGGAAGATCCATCGAACCATCGTGTCGAGGGGTTCAGACAAAGCCATAACTGGACCAAACGGAGTATCTTCTGGGACTTGCCTTATTGGAAAGATAATCTTATAAGGCATAATCTTGATGTCATGCATATCGAAAAGAACGTGTTCGATAATGTCTTCAATACCGTCATGGATATTAAAGGAAAGACGAAGGACAATCCAAAAGCAAGACAAGACATAGCCGAGATATGCAAGCGTCCTCATCTGAACTTGATACAAAGGGGTGCTGGTGGACAATTAAGTAAGCCTATAGCGCCATACACATTGAGCAAGGAAGATAGATTAATAATCTGCAAGTGGATATCTAATTTAAGATTTCCCGACGGCTATGTTTCGAATTTGTCTAGATGCGTTGATCTCAATGAACGCAAGCTAACGGGAATGAAGAGTCACGACTGCCACGTGTTTATGGAAAGATTACTGCCCATTGCTTTGAGAGAGTTGTTGCCTTCTGCTGTATGGGTTCCGTTGGCCGAGCTGTCTACATTATTCAGGGATATCTGTTCAACTAAGCTGACGGTGCAACATATGGTACAACTTGAGGAGAAGATTGTCTTAACAATCTGCAAGTTAGAGAAAATATTTCCACCGGGCTTTTTCGACAGCATGGAGCATCTACCGATTCATCTAGCATACGAAGCCCGTGTCGGTGTATCTGTTCATTATCGATGGATGTACCCCTTTGAAAGGTAAATAAAAACCGATATAATTTAAGTGAAATTTAAGTGGATTTTACAATTCATTGTTAATTCTCAAGATAATTTGTCTCTTTAGGTACCTACACCATCTAAAGAAGAAAGTTGGCAACAAGGCTCATATAGAGGCTTCGATATGCGAATCATATCTTATCGAGGAGGTGTCAAATTTCTGCTCCATTTATTTCGATACTCATGTCGAGACAAATCGAAATAGACCTCAAAGGAATGAAGAAGACGTTGAGGATGGAGGTATATTCAATTTAAGGGGCAAGCCTATTGGGGCTAGTAAGAAACGGTGGTTGACCGACGATGAGTATGATACCGCTCACCGATATGTCTTGTTAAATTGTGACATACAAGAAGTGAGAGATTTGGAGAAGTAAGTGACTACGCCTCGTTATAATCTCTAATTTGGTGAATTAAGTGACTACACTTATTTTTATTCTCTCTAACAGTGTATTTAGAGGTGAAGTCAAAATGAGGACACCATATATTACAGATGAGGGACTTCAAAGAGAGGTTGATTGTACCTTTCCGTCCTGGTTTCGTAAATACGTAAGTAACTGAGATAATATGTTATGCGGCTACCATTAAAATATATGCAGCTAAAATATTTAAATTATCAATACATGTTTACAGGTTTTATTGCCTGAAACAACACTCATAAATGAGAGCATTCGTTATTTGGCATTGGGACCGAAGAAGCATGCAAAGACTTTGTCAGGCTATGTCGTTAATGGCTTCAAGTTTAAGTCAACTCAGCATGCTATAAATGCCGAATTTCTCAATGACGGCTTCGATACCAAGAATTCTGGTGTTTGCATAAGAGGCACCATCTATGACGACGAGCCGGACTTTGACTATTATGGAGTGCTTCGGGAGATTGTAGATTTACAATATAGTGGCCCATATGATATGCATATTGTGATGTTCAAATGTGAGTGGTTCGATACGAGACCAAATATCGGTTGGAGAATCGATAAACAATTTGGATTCGTCGATATAAATTATCGCAGGAGGTATAGAGGGTCCGACACGTTTGCGATAGCAAGTCAGGCTGTTCAAGTCTACTATACAAGCTACCCAAGGCGTCGTAGAGATCGATTTGACTGGTGGGCAGTATGCAAGATTAAATCTAGAAATACATTTAACGTTGGAGACCCAGCATACCAAGAGGACCAGATCGAGAAGCCCCAATACATGGGACAACAATCGGATACCATGGACGTGGAAGATGTCGATATACCTCATGCTGAGGAAAATAGAGGGGAGGAAGAGGTTGATATACAAGACTTAGCTGTCAACCAGGGGAGAAAGAGGCGTCTTGTCCCAAGTATTGAGCCTGAAGAAGAAGAAGAAGAAGAAGAAGAAGAAGAAGAAGAAGAAGAAAAAGAAGAAGAAGAAGAGGATGAGGATGAGGATGAGGATGATGATACAGATGAAGTCGACGATGAGGATGATGATATAGATGAAGTCGACGATGAGAATGAGGATGAGAACGATGACGATGACGATGAGGACGAGGACGATAACGATGATTAGATTAAATATCGGTATATATTAGAAGCACTTACAACTAACTTAGTGAATTCAGTTTAGACGGACACATTCTTATTTCAGTTTATGGTTTTGTCGTTCGATCATCTACTTATTGTATGATTTTCTTTTTACAGATGGCACTCTTAGTTCTCATTGTCTTGACGGCACTCGCCGCCCTGCTGGTATATATATTTTAGTTCAGTTTAATATTCATTTATACTTCTATATTGTTAATTATATTTATGTGTTCTATTTACAGGTCATGGTCACTACCACTCGTGCTGGTGGTAGCCGTGGTGGTGCTGGTGGTGGCGGTACTGGCCGTGGTGGGCGTGGTGGTAGCGGTGGCCGTGGACGTGATGGTAGCGGCCGTGGACGTGATGGTAGCGGTCGTGGTGGTAGCGGTCGTGGTCGCCTTCCACATACCCCGGATATAGAGTCCTCCGATCCCGACCTGGAGAGCCCGGCCACAGACTCTTCCCGCCGTCGATCTATCTCTGCGACCCATCCTTCATCTTCATCGAGGCCTGAGACTCCATCCGCTAGCGGATCCGTTCCGCCCCCGGATGCACCAGCGGGTACACCATCAGTTACTGCAGGGTGGGCTCCGGAGTACCCCCGGATTCAGCTTCATCCTGCTACCGGTGAGTACATCCGCGGAGCCGCGGATCCTCCGACGCCTCCAGAGAGGCCGATAGGCGAGAACCGACGCGAGCTATGGCCCGCGGGTGATACGTAAGTAAATTTAAGTTAATTTATTAAATTTGTTTCATTTATTCAAGTTAATAATCCGGTCTTTGCTTCTTTGTAGGTTTTTCCCGTTTGATGCTGCCCGGATACTCGGGCAAATTATCCGGGAAAACTACCATGGCCCTTACCTCAATTTTTCTGAGGTGCCTCATAACATGCAGTACGTCTGGCTCGAGGAGATGAAGGTATATATATATATCTTTTGGTTAATTATTAATTATTCTTTAATCCACTAATTTTTTAATTACGTGATAATTTTATTTGTATGTCAGACGACGTTCTGGTGGCCCCCCCATCGCGAGGAGTTGATTCGCAAGGCCTACAAAGCCGCCGCCGGGAAGAAGATACGGGATGCGGTGTACGACGTTCGTACGGCGCATTCGAGGAAGAAGTGGCTCCGGGAGGAGTACTACGAGCAGATGTTGGATAAGATGAATACTGCTCAGTACAGGGAGAAATCAGAGAAAGCGAAGGCGAGCAGACAGGTCGCTGCTCTGCATACAGGAGGTTCAAAGCCCCACGCAGCGACGCGTGCAGATTTGGTGAGATACCGCAAATTCATTTCACTATTAAATTCGGTACTATTAATATACGTAGTTAATTAAATTCGACGTATATTTCGTATGCAGGCACGACAGGCGGTAAAGGAGGGGAGAGAGCCGGAGTCGGTCACCGCCTACGATGTATTCCTGCATACACACAAGAGGCGGGCAGACGGGAGCTTCGTCGACGCGAGGGCCCAGGCGACTGATGTAAGTAATTACGTTTATGAGATTTATATTAGAAATATAATTATTGTTAACTTAATTAGGTGAACGTAGGATTCAAATTATAACTTAGGGAAACATAGGATTTAGATTATAACTTAGGAAAACTTATAGTATAAACACATTCATTGGATAGGCTGCATATCGTGAGGCCCTTAGTCAGATTGAGCCCCCTGCCGAGGTTGTCGGCGAAACGACGCCCACCCAGACGCCCTCTTCTATGGCGGCTCGCTACGACGACGTGTTCGTAGAGTCTGTCGGCGGCTTTAATAAAGGGCGCGTCTACGGCGTAGGTTCCATGGCGGCGTCGTTGCAGGGCGCGACTCCGAGATATCCACCGCCCCCGCCTCCTCCCGCGCCCCCGTCGGACGATATGAGGCAGCAGCTTGCGACTCTCACCTCCGATATGTCGGAAATACGGAGTCTAATGTCGGATGTGCTGGAGCGCCTTCCGCGTCCTTCTTCTGCTCCCGGTCCAGATCCGTCTGCTCCCGGTACGTCTACTGCGGTTGCCGGTCCTTCCGACCCTGGACGTTATTCATTTGACCGTAATGCCGAGGTCCGCCTGGTACCGGATACTGCGCTCATTGGGCTCATGGACATGATGTCGGCAGAGCAGCTCCGCAACCTTCCAGAGCATGTGTTGTCCCAGGTGCCGGCGTACATGGTGGAAGAGTACATCCGCCGGGCCGATCGACGACCCCCCCCATCTCAATGATATTTGTATTGTTTTTGGATATTTGTACTGTTTGGATATTATGAATTTGTTTGGATATTATGAATTTGTGTATTTGTGTTTGGATATTTCTGTTTGATATTGGATATTATGAATTTGGATATTTGTTGATCGTACATGGATGTTTGGATATTGGATATTGGATATTGGATATTGGATATTTCTGTTTGATATTGGATATTGGATATTGGATATTGGATATTGGATATTGGATATTGGATATTGGATATTTGGTGAAATAGAATGTTTCTGTAATTTTTTTTTCTTAATGTTGCATTTAGCGACGGACTAGCGACTAACTAGCGACGGATATTTGCAGTTACCGACGGACTAGCGACGGGATTTCCGTCGCTAACTGGGTGATATAAATATTTTGCAGTTAGCGACGACCTAGCGGCTACCTAGCGACGGCGGATCCGTCGCTAAAGGTTTGAAATAAATTTGCAGGTAGCGACGAAACAGCGACAGAATAGCGACCATATTTCCGTCGCTAACTGGGCACAATTAATATTAGCGACGGAATGTCGACTACCTTGTGACGGCGAATCCGTCGACATGGTTCTGGAAATATGGTAGATTTCCAGAGACTTAGCGACGGATAGTTTGTCGCTAATCCGTCGCTAATATGTCGAGGATGACGACGGACTAGCGACGGATTAGCGACCAATTATCCGTCGACATGGTTCTGGAAATATGGAAGCTTTCCAGAACCAGGCCGACGCCCTTGCCGTCGCTAAGCCGTCGCTAAAACGTCGCGGTTAACGACGGTATGGCGACGGACTAGCGACTGATTTTGCGTATCATGACCTTTCTGATACGCTTTTACCGACCTATTTACGACGGCTTCGCGACGTATATTTTAATATTATATGGCATGTAAACCGACGAAAATAAGTCGCTAATCCGTCGCTAATCCGTTGAAAGTCAGCCGTCGGTAATCCGTCGCTAGTCCGTCGGTTAATCATTTGTCCGACGGCTTAGCGACGGGAAGATTATAGCGACGACGCTTTTCCCGACGGCTATTTTCATCAAATATCCGTCGCTAAGCCGTCGGTAAGTCATGTTACCGACGGTCTAGCGACGGATCTGGCCGTCGCTAAAGCTGGTTATTTTGGTAGTGGATGATTAGAAGCAGCAACACGAAGGATACGAGAAATTTGGAGAGGTTGAAGAAAAATAATTTCTGTGTAGAGAAGAATGAGAATGGAACAGTATATATAGGCTATACACCAACGGACAGAAATTAAATAGGTTTTAATTCGGATGTTTTAAGAAGACAATTATGTTACGTTTACAGCACATGGTTCATTGAACCTGGACGGATATCAAGATCCAACCGTTACAGAATTTAAAAGGAATAGTAACGGTTAGAATTTTTAATAGGAGCAAAAAAGATTTTTGGGTCTCAGCCCGAACCCGAAGAAGGAATCGAAACGACATTCGGCGCCCGCAGGTGTGAGCACGTGCCCGCACCCGTTACGCGCGCCGAACCGAACCGAACCGAACCGAGCCGGGCCGGGCGGCGGCGGCGGCGCGCGCGTGTGGCCCATGGATCTCCTACACACTACTTTAATGAAACAAAAGAAGAGGAACTAATATATACACAGTGGGGATACCCCCACTATCCGATGTGGGACTATTGATTTAAGGAACTGAGCGTTTGCTTCAAAAAACTGAAGCTTAGCTAACAGGAACCCCGTCATCCTCGACTGTTGGATTGAATGGGCGCATCGCAAGCCCCCCGATCCGATGGTGAAGGAGGCGGGGCTCCTCTCGCGAAATTTATATATGCAAATGACCTCTAGTCTAGTGGTTAAGAGAGATGCATGCGGCCCAAGTGGTTGGAGTTCGAGCCCTAGTGGATGCGAGTTCACCACAATTACCCATATATATATATATATATATATATATATATATATATATATATATATATATATATATATATATATATTAGTCTACATGTACCTACTTTGTACGTATTTTAATTAGAATATCATAAGGCCAGTTGTCGTCTCTTCGTCTTTTTCATGTGATTATTCATGTGTGTGTGTTTTCTTTTTACACTGCCAAGAGATTCAAAGTACAAATTTTGTTCTTTTTTTAATTTTCTACTGAGAATAATAATCTTTGGAAAATGGTAAGAATAAAAAATTTTTACCATTGGAACATGAAAAGTTATATGGTAAAAGAAAACTTGCATGTAAACTTTATTGCTTTGACTCTTAAACATAAATGACATGCAAGTTGATATACTAATATCATATTTATAATATACTCAAGAATATTTTAGGAATTCAAAAGTTTCACCACCAAATTTTCCTATTATATATACTAGCAGATGATCTCTAGCCTAGTTGTTAAGAGAGATGCATGCGGGCCGAGTGGTCAGGAGTTCAAATTCCAGTAGAAGCGATTCCAAAAACATTTACGTGTGTGTGTTTTCTTTTTACAATGCCAAAAAATTCGAATAACGATTTATTATTATTTTTTTAATTTTCTATTGAGAATAATAACCTTTGAAAATGGTAAGGATAGAAAAATTTATTACCATTGGAACATGAAGAGTTATATAGAAAGATGCAGAAAATTTGTTCCAGAGTACCAAATTTGAGCTAAATTATGCTGAGAGTAACAAGTTTCGTAAAATTGCAAGTAAAGAAACATTCTGCCAGACCGACTGGCAGAAATTGGACACGTCTAATTTTCGCCAATCAGTCTGGCGGAAATAGTGCATCTTTGACTTCGTGAGAAAAAAAAAAAGATCCACATCAAGCAGCAAATCACAACTTCACGTGTGCAAAAACCCACACTCTGCGAGATTTTTGCCAGACTGACTGGCGGAAATTGGACATGTCCAATTTTCGTCAGTCCATCTGGAGGAAAGTATCTCCATTGACATTTTTTTCAAATATGTTACCTTTACCATAATTTTGTCAAAATTTGGTACTTTGAAACAAATTTTCTGTAGAAAGATGAGACTTCATAGCATGCAAACTTTATTGCTTTGACTCTTAAACATAAATGACATACAAGTTGATATAATAACATCATGTTTATAAAATACCTAATGGTATTTTAGGAATTCAAAAATTTTACCACCAAATTTTTTATTATATATATATATATATATATATATATATATATATATATATATATAATAAATTAATTATATTCATGAATAATTGAACAAAATACAAAGCCTCCACTTATCCCACAATAACACTCTCCACACCCTTGCTTCTCAACCCATACTGACATCAACATAGCTACACACATATCCATTCTAACAAGACTATTAGGCACCTATGTCAACTCAATATTATACACAATTCCAATAGGCGGAGTAGCCACTCCTTCAAATATCCTTTGGTTTCTCTCACGCCACACTTGTCGTACCGTCAAATGTAGCCGAAGCTTAGCCATGCGTAACCAAACTTGACCCATATTCCTATTTTTGATCGATCTCCTTCGTATTAGCTACCACCCCCTCTTTCGCATCTTCTCGCAACTGAAGTTTTAGACTTTTGGAGGCTCCAAACAAACTTAGACATCCAACACCCAAAGAACAGATGATTAGTTGATTCCCTTTCACAACTGCACCAAAATACACATGTCCGATGGGAGAGGAATACCAAATTTGGTAAGGCGATCAAGCGTGAGTAGCCTCCCCATGACAGCTTTATACAAGCAATATTGACATTTGGTAGCCACTCCCTTGGTCCAGACAAACGAGTACCAATTAATCCACCTGCATTTGTGTATGCCAAACCTTGTAGAGGAATTCCATTGTCAGACATCAGTCCCTTGTTGACCGATCTCCAAGTGTGATCCGGATACGGGTGCGGTGCAGTACGGCTCGTATGGTGTACAAAAACAGTACGGGTGACATACTTGGCTGTTAATTAACTTAGTACTCCTCCATGGTTACACAATGGTCATGTGAAGCACAAGTGACATAAAATCACATAAATACACGTGTTTTGTATGTATAATAATGTATAATAAGAATATTATTCAATTATATTCAAATATTTTTTTTAACTCATGTAGTTAAGGTGGGAGATATTCGTCTTGTGTGGTTGAGTTTCGATTCCCTAAGTTGAATATATATACTAATTTTAAACTTTTTTTAAACATTTGTTTACATAATTTATTTATTTTTAAATAAAATGGACCACGATGTACAAACAGTTTAGACGGTACACTTTTGAGCCGTTTTGAAGCTTCACTATATAATAGTGGAAGATATACTTCGTGCTCGGAACAAGCATGGGGCTACTGCATAAGCCAGAAGTTGGTTGGTTTGTGCATACAATGCTATATATTGATCAGTTCATGTGTGCAGTGTGCCTATGCATTATACCGTGCCACTAACACAAGAAATGTTGTCGTGATCTATGCATGTATAGTAAATGTATTATGATGATGTTATTCCACCATCAGAAATGTTGGTTTGATTTGTAGATATTGAATTAATGGATTTTTCTTTCTTTTTTCTTTTTTTACTTGTGGTTCGGGTTGATGAATTCGTTCTTCTTTGATTTCTTTTTCACCTCCATATATGATCACAATTGATCACAATGAGTGGCAGAATAAGCGTTCGGTTATTCGGACGTACGTCAAACTTAATTGAAAACTAAGAAATATTTTAACATACTTTTAGGATAGATAAATTTTATCCGCTAAAGTTAGATTCCAAGAAATATTTTAGCAGATAAGTTCGTGAGTTGTGGCCTAGTGGTAGCAACAGAAGCTCCAACACAAAAAATACAAGTTCTTATTTCTCTTTGACATTTGTCAAATCGAAAAAAAAATGACGCACAATTTTTTATTAGCAGATTACTCTAACTAATCTTTTTTTGACTCAACTATTCCAATTTATCCTTACTCTATATAGTCTATGGACTAAAACCTTCCGGTTGATTCGAGAAGATTAACTTCTTCTTTTTAACAGGACTCTCATTTTTTTTTTCTACTTTATCCTAGATCTTGGTATATGTGCATTTAAATATTTTAATTGATTAGATACTACTATATTAAAATATTATTGTCTAATTTTTTTTTTTGAAATCTCACTCACACACACAATTGGGAGACTCGAACTTTGCCAGTCCCTCCTGATGTCCGCTCTAATACCACTAGGCTAGAAAGCTCGGACTTATTGTCTAATCATTCGTTTTATGTTAAAATAAATTTTGTTTATTATTAATATTTTCTTATTGTATAACGGAATGAATTTTAATTCGAATGGTTTTTTTTTTTTTTTCTACGTCCGTCCTCGCTCACTCATTTAATTTTGATCGTCTACCAACCATTTACAACAAAATGAGAGAGAGAGAGAGAGAGAGAGAGAGGGGGAGGCATCATATCGACTGAAATCACGAAAGTTAGTGGTGGTGTGTGTAGCCCACACAGCCCGAGTATAATTATGAATTTTTCTTCCGTGAATTCTAGAAGCGTGACTCAAATTTTTTTTTTTTAATAGAAAGAAAATGGGAGACAAGTCAACCCAGAAAATATATAACAAAATTACAATATACCTCACGAAGTAGATGACTCAAATATTATATGAACAATAAGGGGGAAGGTAGTTGAACATAATAATCATGAAGGTTTTAGTTATCATTTAAATTGTATACATAGAAAATGTTCTCCAATGGTTCTCCATTTCTATCATATGTGTCACATAGTAAAAGGACCAATTTAATAATGTGGGATCCAATAATAATTGTCATGAGAGATAGAAAAATTTCTATGAGAGTTTCTACCCTACTAGAAAGTTTCCATCCTACATTATTGTCACCTATGATAGAAATGATAATAGATACTATCATTAAAAAAAAATTCTAAAATAGATTTTTTCCATAAAAATAGAGAAGATAGAAACTCCCTTTGGAGATGGTCTTACACCGTAGGTACAATCATAGGAAAAACCCTACCCCAGTTTTGATGTGAACTCTTTTAGTCGTTTTCACAATGTCAACTAAGGAAATGCTCATTACAAATGGTTACATTGTCATCATCACCATCAGTATCACTATATCAACATCATCAGCATCACCCAACCCAAATAGGAGTGATAATTCGGTTTCAACCCAATCGAATTAGCCAAAATCGAATAAACCAAAATTATATAAATACATAACCGAATCGAATTAGCCAAAACCGAAATCAAACTGAACCTAATAATAAATTCGGTTTGTTCGATTTATTCGGTTTGTTCGATTGATATTAATGGGTCGAACCCAGAGTTAGGATTGTAGTTAAATTATAATAAAAATTATAATTTTTATACGCACATTTGTTGAATTTTAAAGTTATGCACAAAGATAGACTAGTCCTTAAATTATCAAAGTTGAAATTCAAAAAATATATATATAATTATTAGTTTTAAAATGTACACATTTTTAAATTGAGGGCATTTACACAATTGTATAATTCTTATTTGTTTTTCGATTTTTAACCGAAATCGAAATCCAAAATCAAAACCAAAACCAAAACCGGATTAAAAAAATTTGTATTTTGAAAATCGAAACCGAACCGAATCTTTTTGAAACTGAACCAAATCTCTTATTCAATTTAGTTCGATTCGATTTTCGGTCCAAAACCTAATAATGCTCACCCCTAAACCCGAACCCTTCCGGCTTTTCTCTGCTCTCATGACCGAACCAAATTTCATTCTAAAATCAAAAATTTTCATATATGGTAAAGAATTTTACCGAACTTATAAAAAAGTAAGAAGTTTAGGAAAATTTTATTTTGGGTAATGAAACGACAAGTCCCATGGCGCGCTAGGGGAGTCGCGGGGGTTAGAAGATGTCACGCCCCGCTCCCGTATGAGCGATCGTCCTCGCTAAGACGTGATGCCGCACGAGCCTAGATTGCGCTCATGCAAGGCGGGTTCCATAACGGCCGATTTCAGCGGCTGCGACGGGGTCGTCGCACAGAAGTCCCAAGCAGAGACATTGAACACGCAGCGGAAATTTAGAACAAACACAAGTTATTCAAAGAAGCTCTTTTATTGATATTGAAACAACGGTTACATTGGGGGCGCAAGGCCAAGATTACAATCACTCAAATTCACTCGCCTTACATTACAAATCACTCTGCTCTCTCTCATCTCTCGATACAATACTTGAATCCAGCGGAAGCTTCGGAAGGCGATGTCCATACATTATGTCCCGTATAAATCTTCGATTCCATGCGGCCGCACGCTTCGAATCGCCAAGGAACTCCGTGCCTCGACGCATCCAAGCGAGCTCCGCGCCACGAGCTTCTACCTGTGCCTGCACATAAACACTGTGTGGGTGTCAGTACCACTGTACTGGTGGAGTGAGCTCCTCGCCCACCCATACAAAACCTACACGTTTCATTTACTTTGTGCAACATAAACCCCTTTACGATTGTCTTTCTAATCTTGCCTTAGGATCGATTTTAGGACCGACGCTCGGCCTATTTAGTGTCTTTAGACCATCTTCGTGCCTTGCACTAATAATGTACCCATACCTTGCCTCTAGGCCTTTCTCGTGCTTGTATTGACAACGTACCGACTCATACTTGTCTTTCGTACCATACTCTTGGACGTAACGACTAGGTCGTGTCAAATACTTGTCCTACGGCCCTTCTCGACTTAACTCGAAACGTATAACCCAACTTGTGAAACCGATGTTGAGAACTCAAGTACGACAACGTATCTCGTGCCGAAGCACGTGTCTTTACGTATAACCGAATAATAGGCTTTATAACACTTTGGTGCAACCGAGCATACATTTCACCATTCAACGCATACCGTGCTTACACTTCCTTTGTTATGACCGATACCGTGCATGCGGATTCGCCGCTTAGCACGCCAATTATCTATATGAAAGGCCACTGGCATGACAAGCCATCGCGGACATAGCTCGGGTAGGCGGCGGGTCCTTCGATGCAAGGTAGCTAGCCCCATGGATAGCCCCCGACTACCCACGCAATAAAGGCATGCGCTGCTATAACGTCTACCTCCTAGGACGACTGGGCCCGGTGCCCCGGCGTATAACCAGTCTAGGCAGAAATCCTTGTCGACAAGGTGTCCAATGACCACGCACCTACGAGACATCTAAACTCACGTAAATGCATAGCCTACTTGTTGGTACGACTGGATCTAATACTTAGCAACTCGTGCTCTGAACCACCCTTTGCATTACGTGCATCGGGGCCGCGAGACTCCCAACCGAGGGACCGCCTCGAACTTCTTAACGTGGATAGGAATGCGAGACTCCCAACCGAGGGACCGCCTCGAATACTTAACGTGGATAGGAACGCGAGACTCCCAACCGAGGGACCGCCTTGAAACACCTTAACGTGGATAGGACGCGAGGCTCCCAACCGAGGGACCGCCTCGAACTCTTTGAACTCGAGGGAACGACTATTACGTAGCCTTCCAACTTAACTGAACAAAATGTGTTCCTTAAGTGCCATGGGCCGTGGCTAACTTCACATCGTACCAACCGTGGCTCGTGCCTGTAACTGACTTCTGTCTTACGCGACGCTATCACCCAAATCATACGTTATATGATGGCCCATGAGATCGTGGAACTATTTGACTTGACAACCGCAGAACGAGCGGGACGGCACTTAGAATGACTTAAGTCGACCGGCATAACTTTGCCTAACTTACTCAAGCCTATAACTTAACCCGAGGGACGAGCCAAGGCTATGCCAAGCCTTGCGCAGTGGAACGTGCATGCTTTATTGAGCATTTACGCGGGCGACGCCTATGACTTAGGCTAACTCATCGTTTGTGTCAAATACCAACTTTCTTTCTCCCAAGCCACGGGATGAAGGATCGAGTGTCAATTTAAAGCACGCTGAGCCGACTTCTATTGAGACCGTGGGACCACTTTTCATGTTCTAAGACATTCCGACGGGTCGGGATTATTCCCTTAGCTATGTGCGTTCGTAGCTTTTATATTAGCCTACTTGTGCAAGTTGAAACCACACGAATTATTAAGTGAAGGCAGAGATGAGGCAAGTTCACCGAAACTCCCCCACCTGAGCGATGTCTTCGAGTCGCCGTTGTAAGGCCAAGTCCGAACGCCGTCGGCGTTTCGATTCCTCCGATTGATTTTGCGGGACGGGGCACTACATCATACACCACTCAGAACAAGTCTCGTCCACGAGACTTTCCTGAAGGCAAACCATCCTACCGTTTCTATAGCCAAGACTTAATCGTACACATTCCGCCTACGCGTTTCTTCGATTTGGAGCCACGCTCGTGCTATCGCTAACTTAGTCGTAAGGCACACTAATCGATCAACCAACATTTGAACTCGTTTCAAATCAATGATCGCATTACCATCAATATTTCTTCGAAACTCACGATTCTAAAATCCTTGACACTTTCCCGTTTCTCAAGTCTCACTTGATTCAACGTATCACTTAGTTGGATCGTGCACATATTCTAGGCGTCCCTAAAATACATGCATGTCAGCCAAGCCTCGTGATAGAGAATCCGCCATCACCACTCGAGTCGGATCGTGCACATATTCGGGCGTCCCTGATATACGTGCATGTCAACCAAGACTCGCGAGTGGTGCCTCCGTAACACCTATCGTTTCACGCTCGAACGCCTGCCTAACCGCTAGGCTATGTCTCTTTCGTCAGTACTGGAATCATAGTTCCCAAACGACGATATCAACACTGACCCCATCCTAAGGTCAAACCAAATCGTTGGTACGAGATTTTCTACCCAAGCTCGCATCACTCCGATTTTTTTTTTTTTTTTAAACATCGAGCATCGATTTCCTACGCACATCCCAATATTCATAGCACGGGGTCCGAGTCGTTTTTGTAAAACCATCCTACAATAACTTACGTTTCAACAAATTTCACGTCATATCAATATCGTTCGTTCATCAAGCCGTTTCGTATAGTCTATCTCTTCGAACACGTTCGACATAATCCGCCTATCAATCTTTCGAAGTCAAGCACGCTACGACACGATTCATCGCAAAACCATAATTCACATTTCATGCTTCCAAAATCATCTATTCCAATTCATGAAATCGATCACAAGGTCGTCTGACTTAACAGTATGCCACGCTCCGATCTCACGCGAGTCCGATCATCCACGGTGGGCATGAATCACCATGCACGCTCCCGCGAGATAATCATTCTCATCGGGACGTAACACTTGTTTTGGGTCAAGACTAGTTCATTCACGATGCGCGGATTGGACCTACTCAATCCTCAAGTTTCATTCAATCACCAATCGCAAGACCTAACATTCTCGAGTTCTCCTTCGCATCAAGCCAACAAGTCGAGACAATCAAAGTTGTCGCGTCCTGATTTTCCAAGTTCAATCATTTCCGCGACATGAATCACCATGTCAGCGCTCACGCGGAACGATCGCCCCAAATCCGACGCAACGCATGTACGAGGCTAGAGTTGCGCTCGCACAAGACAAGACCGTCGACGTTGTGGTTATCAACGCAACCATCAAAACACGATCACTTTTATCCAACATTCATCTCAATCAAATCCTAAGTATTGTATCCAACCGAATAATAGCACTTGCACGATCGTCATTCACCGAGTCTGAGTACCTCCGAGTTATTGTATATCATCTTTGATACGCCTCAATACCATCGACGATATACGTAACCTGACGATCTTCGTTTGCAACGAATTCTGAGTCGTGCGAATGATGCTATCGTCCGACTGGATAATCTCCTCCAACCGTTCACCACATCAATTTCTTCAACCCAAATTCACGTATCGTTTATCCTTCTATCTCAAGTCATCGACTAACGTATTTTCTCAATTCGCATCATTCCTTGCTAATTCAAACCATCGAGCAACATCGATTTCAATCCTCAGAGTCGTTTGCGTAACTTCAAAATCGAATATTTCATGCACGCTACCTACCCGTCATGTTAACTTTTCGTATACGATCCGTATCAATTTCCTCGATTTGACTCAATCGTTTTCGCATTTCATACTCGTGCAATCCTCAATCTCTCGCTCGAATACTTTCCAAGACAGACCATACACCACTCGGGATTCGAGTCATCCAATCTAGACCAAATCACGTTCGTGTTATTCGCTAAGCCATGTTTCGGATTCATTCGACAAATCCCTAGCGTAATCGTTCACGTCGCACCGACGCACTAAGTCCTTCGCACTATTCCTTAAAATCCAGAACCCTCATCCGTGCACGCCTAAGCGTTAGTCCAAAAGCGCTTCTATCGATATATACTCTAAGTGTATCCCTGATCCCGACCAAGTGGTACTTAATATTGTTCGCGACTCGTTTGCACCAAAAGGTCGAGGTACGCGATACGCGGACTAAATTGTGCCGCATAACCATCCCGTATGGACTATACTCTGAGTTTACACGCTCATTTGCTCATGTCGACGTAGGACTCGTTAGGCACGCACGCGACTTGCTAACTTTAGCACGTATCTTCTATCGACTCAAGGTCGGCACCGTTCGGCCCTAAGGCCATCGCCTATCGATACGTTCGACTGAACACATGTACGAGCTTTTGAAAATATTAGACTTATTGTATGGACATGCCGAGGGACGTTTGAGAGAGAGCGCACCAACGATATCACGTTGCGGAAGCACAATTCAGAGTTTGCGAAACAACGGAGTTAAAGAATTCATCGACAATCCAAGGACGTAAAGCCGTGCTCTGATACCATTATGTCATGCCCCGCTCCCGTAGGAGCGATCGTCCTCGCTAAGGCGTGATACCGCACGAGCCTAGATTGCGCTCGTGCAAGGCGGGTTCCATAACGGCCGACTTCAGCGGCTGCGACGGGGTCGTCGCACAGAAGTCCCAAGCAGAGACATTGAACACGCAGCGGAAATTTAGAACAAACACAAGTTATTCAAAGAAGCTCTTTTATTGATATTGAAACAACGGTTACATTGGGGACGCAAGGCCAAGATTACAATCACTCAAATTCACTCGCCTTACATTACAAATCACTTTGCTCTCTCTCATCTCTCGATACAATACTTGAATCCAGCGGAAGCTTCGGAAGGCGATGTCCATACATTATGTCCCGTATAAGTCTTCGATTCCATGCGGCCGCACGCTTCGAATCGCCAAGGAACTCCGTGCCTCGACGCATCCAAGCGAGCTCCGCGCCACGAGCTTCTACCTGTGCCTGCACATAAATACTGTGTGGGTGTCAGTACCACTGTACTGGTGGAGTGAGCTCCTCGCCCACCCATACAAAACCTACACGTTTCATTTACTTTGTGCAAAATAAACCCCTTTACGATTGTCTTTCTAATCTTGCCTTAGGATCGATTTTAGGACCGACGCTCGGCCTATTTAGTGTATTTAGACCATCTTCGTACCTTGCACTAATAATGTACCCATACCTTGCCTCTAGGCCTTTCTCGTGCTTGTATTGACAACGTACCGACTCATACTTGTCTTTCGTACCATACTCTTGGACGTAACGACTAGGTCGTGTCAAATACTTGCCCTACGGCCCTTCTCGACTTAACTCGAAACGTATAACCCAACTTGTGGAACCGATGTTGAGAACTCAAGTACGACAACGTATCTCGTGCCGAAGCACGTGTCTTTACGTATAACCGAATAATAGGCTTTATAACACTTTGGTGCAACCGAGCACACATTTCACCATTCAACGCATACCGTGCTTACACTTCCTTTGTTATGACCGATACCGTGCATGCGGATTCGCCGCTTAGCACGCCAATTATCTATATGAAAGGCCACTGGCATGACAAGCCATCGCGGACATAGCTCGGGTAGGCGGCGGGTCCTTCGATGCAAGGTAGCTAGCCCCATGGAAAGCCCCCGACTACCCACGCAATAAAGGCATGCGCTACTATAACGTCTACCTCTTAGGACGACTGGGCCCGGTGCCCCGGCGTATAACCAGTCTAGGCAGAAATCCTTGTCGACAAGGTGTCCAATGACCACGCACCTACGAGACATCTAAACTCACGTAAATGCATGGCCTACTTGTTGGTACGACTGGATCTAATACTTAGCAACTCGTGCTCTGAACCACCCTTTGCATTACGTGCATCGGGGCTGCGAGACTCCCAACCGAGGGACCGCCTCGAACTTCTTAACGTGGATAGGAACGCGAGACTCCCAACCGAGGGACCGCCTCGAATACTTAACGTGGATAGGAACGCGAGACTCCCAATCGAGGGACCGCCTCGAAACACCTTAACGTGGATAGGACGCGAGGCTCCCAACCGAGGGACCGCCTCGAACTCTTTGAACTCGAGGGAACGACTACTACGTAGCCTTCCAACTTAACTGAACAAAATGTGTTCCTTAAGTGCCATGGGCCGTGGCTAACTTCACATCGTGCCAACCGTGGCTCGTGCCTGTAACTGACTTCTGTCTTACGCGACGCTATCACCCAAATCATACGTTATATGATGGCCCATGAGATCGTGGAACTATTTGACTTGACAACCGCAGAACGAGCGGAACGACACTTAGAATGACTTAAGTCGACCGGCATCACTTTGCCTAACTTACTCAAGCCTATAACTTAACCCGAGGGACGAGCCAAGGCTATGCCAAGCCTTGCGCAGTGGAACGTGCATGCTTTATCGAGTATTTACGCGGGCGACGCCTATGACTTAGGCTAACTCATCGTTTGTGTCAAATACCAACTTTCCTTCTTCCAAGCCACGGGATGAAGGATCGAGTGTCATTTTAAAGCACGCTGAGCCGACTTCTATTGAGACGGTAGGACCACTTTTCATGTTCTAAGACATTCCGACGGGTCGGGATTATTCCCTTAGCTATGTGCGTTCGTAGCTTTTATATTAGCCTACTTGTGCAAGTTGAAACCACACAAATTATTAAGTGAAGGCAGAGATGAGGCAAGTTCACCGAAACTCCCCCACCTGAGCGATGTCTTCGAGTCGCCATTGTAAGGCCAAGTCCGAACGCCGTCGGCGTTTCGATTCCTCCGATTGATTTTGCGGGACGGGGCACTACAGAAGAGAACGCGCCAACGTAGTTGGCGCGCAGCCAGACGACGCGTCATTCAGTAATGACGCGTGCAGTGCACAGCAAGCGACGCGCCACCAACAATGACGTATGCAGTAGGCGATGCGCCACGTGCGTTCAGCCGCGCGCCACGGGGAATGACGCATGCGCCATGCGTTCAGCCGTGCGCCACGAGAAATGACGTGTGCAGAGCCAGCTTCGCCACGCGTTCAGCCGTGTGCCACTTGGAATGATGTCACGACCCATACCCGCTATAAGGGCACGTGTACGTAACAACGCCCAGCCCTCACCGTAAAAACGACGTGGAACGCTGTAGGTTTTCTACTCTAACAACAGTTTATATTTATATATCAAAACCTGTCGAGAATATGGTCAACTCCGAACGGAGGACAAGCAATAAATATATATGAATACTCAATCACAACTCTAAGATAAGTAAAGACTGAAAGATAAAGACAACAAGACTATAAAATATAACCTGTCAAGTCCATCACAAATAATATACAAGTCTAAGTCCAAGTCTCTAATACAATCCCAAAATATAATATAAGAACAAGTAGTAAGCTGGAGACAAGGTCCAGTCCAAAATGTCTAGTCTAACTAAACTAAGCTAGAGGCTCGTCGGGCGGAGCTAAGCCCTGCTGAACCAAGGTCTCCAAGTCTACGCCCACTACGTCAACCGGACCGTAGTAGGTAGGACAATCCTCCTCGCCATAATCTGTAAAATTTTGTCAACATATCCAGTCAGGATGGAACGAGCACAAATCTCAAATAACAATTCTAGTTAGACGATATTGAAAATATAGCGGTAAATAGAGAGAATCTACGAAGTAAATAATGTGTACATGAATCATGGTAAGGCATGTCAAGGCTGTAATCTGAATGTAAGAACGAGAAAAACAGTATAAATCATGTACAAAAGTCTGGAACCATATCTATGTGAGTTTAGTATTAGTTTCAACATGTGATCGGCTTAGAACTTGATACAATGTTTGGCCTAGCTAATCATACATGAGTGTATGATTAACACTATACAATAAGAATACTATAGTGATACAATGATGATACAATATAATACTATGGGATATTGATCACATATCTACGCTAACACCCCCATCCCCGACTAATATAGTGGATCCAGTCATGACACGTCATGATACGTATTCTCTGAGGAGGTCGCGAGCCTACGCAGGAATCGTATCTATACAATGAACAATAAACAATGAAGACTTGCCCAGTGTATACCATATATAAGAGGAATAACATCTTATGACGGGATCCAGACAAATATCAATCCGTGTGAACAATGTGTCAAGAGAACAAGGATAATCTACACTAAATGCTAGAAATAAAGACGATATCATAAAACAGAAATATTATCAGAAAATATACTCACCTGAACTGTGATGGATAAGTCGACTGAGTCCAAGATCAGTGCCTCGAGGACCTATAGATAGAATACTGTATCAATATAATGGTTTAGAAGTGAAATTAAGTCATACTGAGTCAAAATAGGTCAAGACACGTCAAACTAAGTCAATCTAGGTCAAACTAGGTCAAACTAGATTGTACAGGGTCAATCTAAGTCATATTAGGCCTAATAAAGTCATACTAGGTCAATGCAAGTCCAAACGAAATTAATCTAGGTCGATTTGAGTCAACGGTTGACTTACAGTTGACTTTTGGTCAACTGGTCAACTCCGGTCAACTCTGGTCAACCCTAGGTCAATCCTAGGTCAATGGTGACTAATAGTTGACTTTTGGTCAACTACACAAGTCTAATAGAATTTGGGACTAAATTGGGTAAAGTGTTGACCCATAGTTGACTTTTGGTCTAAAAAGTCAACTGTGGTCAACCGTGGTCAAGACTAGGTCTAGGCGACTATTTCTAATCATTACCAACCCTTACAACCCATATCCAAGTCCATCTTGGACTTGAAAACTCAAATCTTGCCCGTAGGCCAATATCCTATTTTACCCTTAAAAAGGGTAAAATTCTAACTTAGGCAATTATCAAGTTAGCCTACCTACGCTTGGTATTTTGACCCGTGCTCCCTAGGGTAGTAGGATACTAACCTATACATACGTTACCTACCAAAATACCTAGGTAAAGTGGACATCCAGTCCATGATACGGCCCATTGCCGGTATCTTGAATATTTCAAGATACGTAATGGTACGGCACGATACCGGCGCCCTACGACCCCGATTTCCACTCGGGAACCTACCCGCAAAATCTAATTCACGTATTCTAGCTCCACGCCAAGTTTCAACTCATTCCGATGCTCCGAGCTCCGTTTCACCCTCTAACTCGATCCCCTCTAAATGGATTTCCCACTTTCCCTTCCTATTCTTCTCCTTCTAATTCCTCCTCTTCAATTTCTCCTTCTCAAATTCTTATTCTCCTAATTCTTTTCATTCTACTTCTTCTTCCTAACTTCTCCCTTACTTCTTCTAATTCTAAATTCTTCTTATCCTTTCCCTTCTTCCTATTCCTTCTTTCTCCTTACTCTCCTTCCTCTCATTCTTCTTATTATAATCCTCTTCCTCTCTAATTCTCTTCTAACCTCTTCTAATTCTTCTTCTAAAACATCTATTTAACTACCTAACTTTCTAATTATTTACATATATATATAATGGGGGGTACATAGGGGTATATGGGGACTATGGGGGGCTTAAAAGGAGCTAAAAGGGGGGGGGGAGCTGCTACTGCAGCTGCTACAGCTGCTGGCTGCTGCTGCAGCTAGCATGCTGCTGCCACTGCTGTTTTTTCTTCTTCTTCTTCTTCTCTAATTCTTCTTCCTCTTCATCTTCCACTCTCTCTCTCTCTCTCTCTCTCTCTCTCTCTCTCTCTCTCTCTCTATATATATATATATATATATATATATATATATATATATATATATATATATATATATATATATATATATAGTTATCTAGAGATGTATCTACATATCCATCTACCTATCTATCTATATATATCCATATATATCCATCTATATATCCCTATACACACACACACATATAGATACATCCATCTATATATCCCTATACACACACACATATAGATACATATATATACACAAACGTATATATATATATATATATATATATATATATATATATATATATATATATATATATATATATATATATATATATATATATATATATATATATATAAATACATACACATATCTATATGTATATATATATATACAAACACACTCACACCCTCACACAAACACACACACACACAAACACTCTCACACAAACACACACACACACAAATACTCTCACAAAAACACACCACCACCACCATCTCATGACACTCATTCCCACCACCACTCTCACACACTATCACTTCTACCATTTCTCTCTACACACACACACACACACACACACATATATATATATATATATATATATATATATATATATATATATATATATATATATATATATATATATATATATATATATATATATATATATATAAATATATATATATAAAAAAAATATATATATATATATATATATATATATATATATATAAATATAAATACACACACACACTCTCTCTATCACACAAACACACACCCTCACACACAACCACCACCACTCTCATTCCTCTACACACACACACACACAAATTCAAATATATATATATATATATATATATATATATATATATATATATATATATATATATATATATATATATACCACACTAATTAGAAAACCCCCAAATAATCCCTAACCTAGATTTCTAGGGAAAACCTACAAATTCTAGGGCAAAGTGTAGAGAATTCCATTCTCTACATTTATTGTGAAGACATCAAATGGTAAAGAGGAAATAAATGGAGAATAAAAACATACCTAAATTGGTTTTCATGGAGGAAAGAAAGCTTGGGAAGAAGAAGGAATTTTAGAGAGAGAGAGAGAGTTTGACTTAATGAAGAAGAAAGGGGGGATTGCCTCTTGGCCGGCCATGGGGGGGGGGGGGAATATTGGGTTTGGGTGAAGCCCATTAAGCCCCCATACCCAATAGACTTAGGTTGGGTTGGTTCGGGTTTGGTTCGGTTTGTTTCGGGTTGACTCTAATTAACTAATTAAGCTCTAAAATGACTAATTAAGCCATGAAAATAGGGTTTATGATTTCTAACCTAATTAAGATGGTATGTGGGCCAAGTCCAGCTAGTATGTGGGTCCCACTAGTGTCCAGGCTACCCGGGTCTCCAACTTGAGTCCAAATTGGATAAAATCTAAACCAAACCAAATAAATCCCAAAAAATCACATAAAATCAAATAAAATTTCTAAAAAATTATAAAACTTGAAAATGATGAAAATATCCCTAATTCGAAAACTGGGGGTGACAAATCTACCTTCCTTAAAAAATTTCGTCCTCGAAATTTAAACGGTCGTACTCTTCTCTAAGTCAAGCACCCAACAATCAAGGTCTACTAAATTTATCCTAAGTTATATAACATGTAATCCAGGAAATGATAACACATGCATGGTTTTAAATCTCTACAGTATCATGTTATTGCAGTCTTCATTGGGGTGTTCTATTTATCTAGCATGATCATCACATATGCAACTAAAGGTACTAAGAAAGCAATCAACAATCAATGGATGGAAAGAAACAGGTAAAAAAAAGAGCAAGATCCTACCTCATAGTCCAATGCCTGCAGGATCCTCAACTGTCATCGCAAAAGCCCTGTCCTGGCGGGGTATATCCCGCTGCTGGTGGAGGGCGTGGTGCGGTGCCATAGGTGGCCTACCCTGTGCTCCCTGAGCTGTACGGCGATGGTTCGAAGGACAATCCCTCGCCTGATGTCCCTCGGTGCCACAGTATAGGCACACACCCAACCGTCTCCTGCAAACCTCCCAGAGATGTCCGAACCTCTTACAGTAGTGGCAAGTAGGTGCCTGCTGCGTCGGTCCCTGCTGCTGCTGCTGGGGTACCTGCTGAACTGGTGTCCTAATCGGAGCAGGAATCTGCTGCGAGCATTGCGAAATAGAATGATGCTGGAGTTGAGGACGCTTAGCAGCCCCCGCGCTGCTAGTAGTCCCCAAAAACAGATCACGGTCCCTCTTGGGCTTCAGGCCCCACTCCCGCTCTACCTTGTGGGCCTCCGCATAGATCTGGGTATAAGTCTCATAAAATGAGGGAATGTGATCTTGATGTCCCAGATCAGCCCCTCTCTGAAACGGCTCACCCTGATCTCCGGGTCACGAACCATGTACTCTGCGTATCGGCTCAGACGGCCGAACTCCGCTGCGTACTCCTCCACAGATAGACTGTCCTGCTGCAGATCCTGGAACTGTCGCACCAGGTCAATCTTGTCCGTAGGTGAAAAGAACTTCTCCTTGAAGAGAAGCTTGAACTCTGCCCAAGTACGGCCCTCTCCAGCTAGAGCTGGTTCGTTTCTAAACCAGGTGCGTGTAATGTCTAGCAACTGCAAACCTACCGCCTCGACCTTCAGGTCGTCTGCCAGGCGGGAGGCCCTCATCTGCCGCTCGATATCCTCGAGCCAATCATCTGCATAGACCACACCCTCGGTCCCGCTAAAGTCACGGGGCCCGAGCTTCTTGAAGTCCTGGATATCTCCGTACCTCGGACGCGTCCCATGATGCGGAGCCCTCTGCTCCACGGCTGCAAGGGCCAACTGATGGGCATCCTCCATGCCCTGACACATCGCGTCTGTCTGCCTCTGCTGAGCCTCGGCCTGGGCTCTCTGAGTCTCCAACATCTGCTGGAGGAAAGTAAGCATCTGCCCCATATCTGTAGGCAGAGGAGGTGGAGGTGGAAGTATGTCTGCAACTAGCGGAGGAATCCGCTGCTGAGGAGGAAGAACGCCCCCGACAGCTCCCGCCGTGGCCCCCGGCACTGCGGGAAGAGCACCCGCAACCCCAGGGACGGTCATCGAGAGCGCTGGAGGAGTATCCCCGAGAGCCCCAATAGAAGTCCCATCTGCAGGGGAAGTGACCGGAGCCTGTCCGCCAGAGGTTGCGGACCTCTCCGTCTCCCCTTGCTCCTCACCAGGAGAATGAGTCATAACTATCCTGGTGACAAATTAAAAAGAGGATATCAATATGGCACATAAAGGCAACATCAAAGGAGGTCAGCTAGAATGCAGTAAATCAATATCAAAGACGGTAAGCAAGATAAGCAAGAAAAGATCCTACTGTGATTGAGCACTCTTAGCCTATAGCCTATATCTTCTAAAACAATAGCAGGCTCGTAGCAGCACTCTAAGTCGAGCACCACTACGACATCGTACTAATTACGACTTCTGACCTGCATGGGCCACCACTAAAACGTGTCACGACCCGCACCCGCTATAAGGGCACGTGTACGTAACAACGCCCAGCCCTCACCGTAAAAACGGCATGGAACGATGTAGGTTTTCTACTCTAACAACAGTTTATATTTATATATCAAAACCTGTCGAGAATATGGTCAACTCCGAACGGAGGACAAGCAATGAATATATATGAATACTCAATCACAACTCTAAGATAAGTAAAGACTGAAAGATAAAGACAACAAGACTATAAAATATAACCTGTCAAGTCCATCACAAATAATATAAAAGTCTAAGTCCAAGTCTCTAATACAATCCCAAAATATAATATAATAACAAGTAGTAAGCTGGAGACAAGGTCCAGTCCAAAATGTCTAGTCTAACTAAACTAAGCTAGAGGCTCGTCGGGCGGAGCTAAGTCCTGCTGAACCAAGGTCTCCAAGTCTACGCCCACTACGTCAACCGGACCGTAGTAGGTAGGACAATCCTCCTCGCCATAATCTGTTAAATTTTGTCAACATATCCAGTCAGGATGGAACGAGCACAAATCTCAAATAACAATTTTAGTTAGACGATATTGAAAATATAGCAGTAAATAGAGAGAATCTACGAAGTAAATAATGTGTACATGAATCATGGTAAGGCATGTCAAGGCTGTAATCTGAAAGTAAGAACAGAAAAAGCAGTATAAATCATGTACAAAAGTCTGGAACCATATCTATGTGAGTTTAGTATTAGTTTCAACATGTGATCGGCTTAGAACTTGATACAATGTTTGGCCTGGCTAATCATACGTGAGTGTATGATTAACACTATACAATGAGAATACTATAGTGATACAATGATGATACAATATAATACTATGGGGTATTGATCACATATCTACGCTAACACCCCTATCCCTGACTAATATAGTGGATCCAGTCATGACACGTTATGATACGTATTCTCTGAGAAGGTCACGAGCCTACGCAAAAATCGTATCTATACAATGAACAATAAATAATGAAGACTTGCCCATTGTATACCATATATAAGAGGAATAATATCTTATGACGGGATCCAGACAAATATCAATCCGTGTGAACAATGTGTCAAGAGAACAAGGATAATCGACACTAAATGCTAGAAACAAAGACGATATCATAAAACAGAAATATTATCAGAGAATGTACTCGTCTGTACTGTGATGGATAAGTCGACTGAGTCCAAGATCAGTGCCTCGAGGACCTATAGATAGAATACTGTATCAATATAATGGTTTGGAAGTGAAATTAAGTCATACTGAGTCAAAATAGGTCAAGACACGTCAAACTAAGTCAATCTAGGTCAAACTAGATTGTACAGGGTCAATCTAAGTCATATTAGGCCTAACAAAGTCATACTAGATCAATGCAAGTCAAACGGAATTAATCTAGGTCGATTTGAGTCAACGGTTGACTTACAGTTGACTTTTGGTCAACTGGTCAACTCTGGTCAACTTCGGTCAACTCTGATCAACCCTAGGTCAATCCTAGTTCAATGGTGACTAATAGTTGACTTTTGGTCAACTACACAAGTCTAATAGAATTTGGGACTAAATTGGGTAAAGTGTTGACCCATAGTTGACTTTTGGTCTAAAAAGTCAACCGTGGTCAACCGAGGTCAAGACTAGGTCTAGGCGACTATTTCTAATCATTACCAACCCTTACAATCCATATCCAAGTCCATCTTGGACTAGAAAACTCAAATCTTGGCCGTAGGCCAATATCCTACTTTACCCTTAAAAAGGGTAAAATTCTAACTTAGGCAATTATCAAGTTAGCCTACATACGCTTGGTATTTTGACCCGTGCTCCCTAGGGTAGTAGGATACTAACCTATACATACGTTACCTACCAAAATACCTAGGTAAAGTGGATATCCAGTCCATGATACGGCCCATTGCCGGTATCTTGAATATTTCAAGATACACAATGGTACGGTACGATACCGGCGCCCTACGACCCCGATTTCCACTCGGAAACCTACCCGCAAAATCTAATTCACGTATTCTAGCTCCACGCCAAGTTTCAACTCATTCCGATGCTCCGAGCTCCGTTTCACCCTCTAACTCGATCCCCTCTAAATGGATTTCCCACTTTCCCTTCCTATTCTTCTCCTTCTAATTCCTCCTCTTCAATTTCTCCTTCTCAAATTCTTATTCTCCTAATTCTTTTCATTCTACTTCTTCTTCCTAACTTCTTCCTTACTTCTTCTAATTCTAAATTCTTCTTATTCTTTCCCTTCTTCCTATTCCTTCTTTCTCCTTACTCTCCTTTCTCTCATTCTTCTTATTCTAATCCTCTTCCTCTCTAATTCTCTTCTAACCTCTTCTAATTATTCTTCTAAAACATCTATTTAACTACCTAACTATCTAATTATTTACATATATATATATATAAAGGGGGGTACATAGGGGTATATCGGGACTATGGGGGGCTTAAAAGGAGCTAAAGGGGGGGGGGGAGGAGCTGCTACTGGAGCTGCTACAGCTGCTGGCTGCTGCTGCAGCTAACATGCTGCTGCCACTGCTGTTTTTTTTCTTCTTCTTCTTCTCTAATTCTTCTTCCTCTTCATCTTCCACTCTCTCTATCTATCTATTTATCTATCTATATATATATCTATCTATCTATATATATATATATATATATATATATATATATATATATATATATATATATATATATATATATATATATATAATTATATATATATATATATATATATATATATATATACATCTAGTTATCTAGAGATGTATCTACATATCCATCTACCTATCTATCTATCTATATATATCCATATATATCCATCTATATATCCCTATACACACACACACATATAGATACATATATATACACAAACGTATATATATATATATATATATATATATATATATATATATATATATATATATATATATATATATATATATATATATATATATATATATATATATATATAATATATATATATAAATACAAACACACTCACACCCTCACACAAACACACACACACACAAACACTCTCACAAAAACACCCCACCACCACCATCTCATGACACTCATTCTCACCACCACTCTCACACACTATCACTTCTACCATTTCTCTACACACACACACACACACACACATATATATATAAATACACACACACACAATCTCTCTATCACACAAACACACACCCTCACACACAACCACCACCACTCTCATGACAACACCACCACCACTCTCATTCCTCTACACACACACACAAATTCAAATATATATATAATACATACACACACACACACACACACACACACACACACACACACACACACACACACACATATATATATATATATATATATATATATATATATATATATATATATATATATATATATATATATATACCACACTAATTAGAAAATCCCCAAATAATCCCTAACCTAGATTTCTAGGGAAAACCTACAAATTCTAGGGCAAAGTGTAGAGAATCCCATTCTCTACATTTATTGTGAAGACATCAAATGGTAAAGAGGAAATAAATGGAGAATAAAAACATACCTAAATTGGTTTTCTTGGAGGAAAGAAAGCTTGGGAAGAAGAAGGAATTTTAGAGAGAGAGAGAGTTTGACTTAATGAAGAAGAAAGGGGGGGAGGATTGCCTCTTGGCCGGCCATGGGGGGGGGGGAAATATTGGGTTTGGGTGAAGCCCATTAAGCCTCCAAACCCAATAGACTTAGGTTGGGTTGGTTCGGGTTTGGTTCGGTTTGTTTCGGGTTGACTCTAATTAACTAATTAAGCTCTAAAATGACTAATTAAGCCATGGAAATAGGGTTTATGATTTCTAACCTAATTAAGATGGTATGTGGGCCAAGTCCAGCTAGTATGTGGGTCCCACTAGTGTCCAGGCTACCCGGGTCTCCAACTTGAGTCCAAATTGGATAAAATCTAAACCAAACCAAATAAATCCCAAAAAATCACATAAAATCAAATAAAATTCCTAAAAAATTATAAAACTTGAAAATGACGAAAATACTCCTAATTCGAAAACTGGAGGTGACAAATGACGCGTGCAGTCAATGCTCCATCGCCATTGGCGCGCAGAACGGTATGCCACCATCGGTGGCGCGCGCAGCAGTACTCGTGGTAGAGGAAAAAAAGGGAGAAAAGGGAGCTGGTGTTCGTTGGGAGGGGAGAAAGTATGCTTTGGTGAGGGGAAAAGTATGCTTTTGGGGGGAGGGAAAGCTGATGCTTTGGGGGGGAGGGAAAGCTGACAGCAGCATTGGAGACCGTCCTCCTACGTTGGAGACTCCCCTCCCTCTTCTTCATAAACTCCTTCTTTCTTCTTCTTCTTCTTCACATATTTTTGCAGAACCTCTTCTTCTTGTTCTTCATCTTCATATTCATCTTTCTCTTTTTCCCGTAAGTAATTTTCTTACAAAATAAAATTTTAATTTTATTTGAATATTTGTATTACTAATCGTATTTTTGTAAAAATTTAATCGATGGCTCAACCGAATGACGGATTTATTTCCGGTGGACCGGTTACAGAAGTAGTCAAACAGGAAAGAGAAATTCATATATGTAAGTTGGTTTTTGAGGGGAAGGTAAATTTAAAAATGGTAACTCTCGTTATTATTTATTTATTTTACATAAATGTAACAAATATAATTCGCTTGTAGTTATATGATTATCCTTCCGAGGCTCGAACACAGGAGCATGGAAGTTGGAGGATTCAGAGAGGGTATCAGAAATGGGAGTTAAATGCTGCTCAAAAGCAGTTGGTGCATTCATTTAGGTTTCAATATATGGATGAAATTCAAATTTTAGTCCACGATGTTCACCTCATATTTAGTCTCGCTGAGCGTTGGTGGCCTCAACGCAACACATTTCAGTTGCCAGTTGGTGAAATGACAATCACACTTTGGAATGTCGCAAATATTCTAGGATTACCTATTACAGGTGAACCTATATATTTTGATACACATTTAAATTCGTCTGAAATAATCAGGAGATATCTAAGTATTATAACCCCTTCAGACCTAGGAGGAAAGAGTTTTGTCACGATAACTTGGCTTCGGGGTAACTTTATGGATTTAGATGAGACTGTCGACGGTACAGTCGCGGTTGATGATTACAGGATACGTATTTATTTGCTAATTTTGGCTAATATTTGTTAATTTTAATAGCGAGTTAATTTTAATATGTTAGTTTCAAAATTTGCAGATACTTTGTTGTACTAGAGCATATTTGCTCTGTTTGTGTTGGGCAATGTTATTTTTCGACGGACAAGAAAATAGAATAAACGTACGACTACTACCTTTCTTAGATGATCTTAAAGTACCTACTCGTCATGCATGGGGAGCTGCTACATTAGCATATCTATATGCCAGCTTGACGGAATTTGCTAGATCGAATGGTTCCAAAAATTTGTGTGGGTGCATGACGCTGGTTCAGGTAATGAAAAATCAATACCTAAATTGATTTCAATTATATACATTTTCTTGAATATCGAATCATTTTTGTCGTAGATATGGTGCTACGAGCATTTTTTTATTGGTCGACCTGTAACCAGCATTCCAAGTGATGTTGGAACTTTTTCGCTTGCTACGCGATGGACCACAAATGTAGTGGATCCGCATCATAATTTACACAGAGATATTTCACTGTACTGGGGAGAATTTTATACATTACAGTGGAATGAGGTGACTAATGAATTTAGTAAAGTTTCTTATACTACAATTGTCAATCTAGTTAATAAATTTGTACAAATTTATCGTGAATAATTGTCATCTAATAGGTTATGTGGATACCCTATTAGGATGATGAAAATGGTCCAAAAATAAAAAGGTCCGCGTACGATCTAAGCCTACACAAATCTTTCATTATATACGAACGTTACACTATGTATCATCCAGCAGACCGTGTTCTACGGCAATTCGGTTATCGGCAGATAATCCCGGCTGACCCTCCTTGCATGAGTTATGATATAGCCAATGCAAGAAACAGAATTGATACTACTAGAGCTTCCTGGTATAGGCGATTCCATGATTATAGTGTGGAAAATCTTCCCCGGATAAGGCACAGTGATGAATGTAAGTTCTAACTTGGTAGTATACTTGGACGGATAGCGTACACTAGGACTGGGCATACGGTTCCAGGATCCGCGGTTCCGATCCGGCCCGAACCGTATATTGGTCAAACGGGTCGGGTCCTAAATTTTGTAATTAAAACGGGGCGGGGCGGGTCGTGTCATATAAACGGTTCGGGACGGGTCATAATCTAAAAACAAACGGGGCCCCGGCCCGGCACGTTTGTAGGGATAAATTAAAAAATTTACTTAAAATTCCTAAACTCAAAAGTAAAAATCTAACAAAGTTACTGCTACCAAATCCAAAATTTACTTAAAATTTATATAACACTACAGTCTACAGATACAGGTGGTTTTTTTTATTACAATTTTTTGCCTTTTTTCTATAATTTTTTAATTTTGTTCACTTTGGTATAAGACCCGTTTGGACCCGCGGGTTTTGGTGGATTGGATCCGTTTCAAACGGGTCGGGTCGGGTCCGGTTCCAAAAAAAATTAACCCGTCCCGCTCCGCCCCGCCAAAGAACGGATCCGGTATGGGTCCACAAAAATTGGCCCCGGCCCGACCCGTGCCCATCCCTAGCGTACACAAATGTATTTATCTTATGATTGTTTTTACGAAATGCAGATGAAGGTGACTTGGCTTATAGGCAATGGTGGGGAGCGCCTCGTATAACTAACAGAGCGTACAAATTTGAGGAGCCACGGTTCAAGCCTAAAGTCGTAGATGAAGCTAGTCTGCGAGCTTTTGTTGATGGCAGATCTGGAGCGGTACGCCTTTGCCACGAATCCAAAATGAGAGTTATATATATGATCACAAATTTAATTTACAAATTTCAAATTTTAGGCAATTACGGGCCGACAATATATCCAAGAACCAGGGAGCTATTTGTGGCCGCATGGGCGGGAGTGGATGCACGATATTTTAACTCGTGTAGATTCACTGAGTCTTGGACGGGATCCTGGTATGCCTCCATTGCATACACGTATCCCAGCCGATTATTCGGGTGCCATTGTACCCCTGGGGCGTTCACGACGTCAGAGGGCGGATGATCCAGAGGACGAGGCGGAAGAGGGCGCTACTGGAGAGGGCACCAGCCAGCAGTACCGTGGAGAGGGCAGCAGCCAGCAGTACCGCGGAGAGGGCAGCAGCCAGCAGTACCATGGAGAGGACAGCAGCCAGCAGTACTATAGAGAGGACGCCAGCCAGCAGTACCATGGAAAGGGCGCCAGCCAGCAGTATGCTCCAGAGTACACTAGCCAGCAGTACGCTCCAGAGTACACTAGCCAACACTACGCTCCAGAGTACACTAGCCAGTAGTACGCTCCAAAGTATACTAGCCAACGCTATGCTGGAGAAGGTCTCAGTCAGCAGTATACGGGCATGGGCACTTTCTCAGCCTTTCAGCCATATGATCGTTGTACAGCGACTGAGCAAATCAACACTGCCGCAGCGTATTCGTTTGAAGGCATGTCATATTACTCACAGTTGATTTCATCCCCGTCTGCCCCGGTGCCTACTCAGGAGGTCGAGAAAGAAAATAGAGAGGAAATAGGAGTGGAAGAAGATGAAAGAAGAGTGGGAGAGAACACAGATGAAAGGAGAGCCCGACTAGGCCTCAGACATGTAGAACGACGGCATTACAAACGACTTGCCCGGATGCGTTAAAAGTTAAAATTTAGAATATTTGTACTATAATAAAAACATAAAATATTTTATTTAATATTTTGGTACTATAATATTTTACTCTCTTGGTAGACTTGTACATTTTCTTCTGTTGTGTCCCATCAAACCACAATTGTCGCAACGAAGTTCTCTTGTCGATAATTCACGTAGTTTGATATGATTTTTCTTCGGCCTTCCAGCTTTGTGCCTGACATCTGGAACTCCAATTTCTTCCCTAACCAAAGCTGCTTGAATGTTGTAAGAAACTGGAATTGGTTCCATCTGTGGCTCGTATACACTCCTCAATCTTTCAGTAGAAAATATTATCGGATAATAACTTTCAATATCATGACTGCAACATTGGCAAGCAAAACATGCATGTATACATGGCATGTAAGTATGATTCCGCCTTAAACATGAACAAGATCTTTCATCTAACCGTACAATATATGTTCTACTCGATGCACGGTCTAATATTTCAAACAGATAACTATCAATGCGTAATATTTGAAGTTGATGTCTCTCGTTGGTAATAGATGTCATAGTCTTCAACATCTTTGGACAATAACTCGTGTCTAAATTTCTAGCGTGATTTCTGTTTTTGTCATGAAGTGTTATAATCTTGGCTCTAATACCCTCGAGAAGTGTCGTTATTGGTTTATCACGTAAACTTTTAATCCAATTGTTAAAACATTCAGCAAGGTTAGAAGTATTTGTCACGCCACGGTCTAATATTTCAAACAGATAACTATCAATGCGTAATATTTGAAGTTGATGTCTCTCGTTGGTAATAGATGTCATAGTCTTCAACATCTTTGGACAATAACTCGTGTCTAAATTCCTAGCGTGATTTCTGTTTTTGTCATGAAGTATTATAATCTTGGCTCTAATACCCTCGAGAAGTGTCGTTATTGGTTTATCACGTAAACTTTTAATCCAATTGTTAAAACATTCAGCAAGGTTAGAAGTATTTGTCACGCCCCGCTCCCGTAGGAGCGATCGTCCTCGCTAAGACGTGATGTCGCACGGGCCTAGGTTGTGCCCGTACAAGACTAAGTCCAGAAACGGCCGATTTGAACTAGGCCACAGAGTCGCACAGAGTGTCCCCATTTGCAGCAGAAAGTAAATGAACACAAATTGAAGCAAATTTAAACTCTTTATTAATTTTCAAGAAGTTTACAAGCGGTGCTAGGCCGAGTTTACAAGTCTCTCAAGCCCTCTCTCTCTCTGAAACATAAAAGGCATGCCAAGTGGCTTACAAGATGGAATGATTCATGGCGATATTCTGATACATTATGTCCTGTATATGGTGCTTCAGCTCCTTGCAACGCTCCAAGGCTCCAGAGTTAGCTCCGTGCCTTAGCACATTCTAGGAAAGCTCCGCACCCGACGACATCTCCTACGTCCTGCAAACAAACTGTGGGGTTATCAGTACATTATTATGTACTGGTGGGGAGGCTAGCTCGCCCACAATACTATCATTACCAAACACGTTCTATTTACTTTTGTGTACCGTCTATCATTCATTGTCTTTCTAATCTTTTCTTAGGGTCAGTTTCATGGCATATTTCATGACCTATCTCGTGTTACCGATTTCAATGTGTTGCATGGAAATACATGCATGACTTACCCATACTTACCGTCCGGCCTTCCCTGTCCAAAGTAAATCAAGTTAGTCAACAATTCATATGTAATAACTTAACGTGATTCTCGTAAACATTCAGGGTCGAGGGCGTGTCCTTGCCTCAGATTCTAGCGCATCGTAGACGTGTTTTCTAACTCATTTGCATGAAGTACTCTTTATCATTTGGTGTGTTACATTCAAGCATGTTCAGAAGGCTCTTCATTCAGTTAACTTAGACTACTTTATTTTAATACAAGGACTTGCACGTGGATTGCCACCAGCAAAGCCTACTTAATCTATATGCACCGGTCGCTGGCACCACAAGCCAATTTGGACATATTCTCTTTTGGTATTTTCACCTATCATAGCGTGATGGCTGGTATCACCTTGATAGTCTCTTGAAATACTCCTGCACTTACGTCCCCTGGGTGGCCAAGCCCGCACCCAGGCCAGCACCGTAAGCCCCCTTGATTTTTGCCTAGGCCGGCCACGATCCTTCCTTTGATCGTACCGCGGAAATCCCTTATTCTGCCTACCTTCCGTATACGAGGGAATTGTCCACGACCATTTCGTATTGACTTGTCATTTTAACTTAACGGCTGTCTCTGAGCCATAGGCTAACCCTTAGCCATAATGCGTTATCGACCAGGTTGGCGGCTGCGTCCGTACAGCACGGGTAGCAAGCCCCGTTGCACGTCTCCCGTCATACCTGTCGCTAACCATTCCTTCCTTTTTTTCTTATTTTTTATTCATTCTTTCTTTTCTTTCTTTCACTTGTTCATTCGTTCATTGATTCATTCACGTATTCATTCATTCATTCGTTGATTCATTCATTCACTTATTCGTTCATTCATTCATATATTATGCAACTCCCCATGCGGGAGTCGCCTTGGCGACCCATCGGTCCCGAAGTCTTCCAATGTTGCTATACTCTACTCGGAACGACTATGTCGATAGTCTTCTGTTTCATTATTGTAAACCATTCATTATTTCATTGATGAACGCATAAGAAACTTGAATGTAAGCTTGTGCCTTAGCACGAGCATGGAGCGCGGTGCGAGAGTTCCTATATTTTCTGAGTTCTTTTCCATGTTCTAAATAAGCATACAAGATGGGATCATTTCCTTAACTAGGTGCGTTGAGTCATTTATTAGCATGTGCGGTGTTATCGCCTAGCGATTCTAGCAATAGTGTTCGTATTGTTATGTGTCTAGGCTAAGCAAATACAGGTTCATCGGAGCCACCCACCTTAGCGATGTTCGCATCGGCCGAGTGATACTCCGAGCGAGTAGTGCCCCGTCCCGCAAAGTTAATCGGAGGAATCGAAATGTCGACGACGTTCGGTCTTAGCCTTACAACGACTGCTCGAAGGCTCGCTCGGTCGAGGCGACTCCTCGCTCAGGTGGGGTAGTTTCGGTGAACTTGCCTCATCTTAGCCTTTACTTAATAACTCGTATGGTTTTCAACTTGCACAAGTAGGCTAAACTAAAAGCTACGAACGCACATAGCTAAGGGAGTAATCCCGACGGGTCGAAATATGCTAGAACTTGGAAAAGGTACCACGGCCGTCTTAGAAGTTTGTTCAGCGTGTTTTGAAAATGACACTCGATCCTTCGTCCCGTGGCTTGGGAGAAGGAAGCTTGCCTAAGTTGCTAAGTTGCCCCGACACTCGAATGAGCCTAAGTCATAGTCGTCGCCCGCTTGAATGCTTGAAAATGCATGCACGGTCCCGTCGTCTAAGGCTTGGCATAGCCTTCGCACGTCCCGCAAGTTAAGTCGTCTTGTACGGCTTGTTGGCTTAAGTCTAGGCACAAACTTGGTTGTTCAAGTTGACCCCGTGCACAGTACGTTCCCTCGATGCGTAGCTCGGCATAGCCTTTGCTCGTCGACTCGTTGCCCAAATAAGTAGACAAGAGTTTTGCTGGGCTTTGTGCTGGGCTATCAAAGCCAATTCTAGCACTGTCCCGCTCTATCTGCGGTTGTCAAGTCGTGTAGTCCCTTGAGAACAAGGCTCGTCGTATAAAGCATATGACTTGAGCGTTAGCATCGCCTAGAGAACCAGGTCTGTCTAAGGCACGAGCTACGGTCGGTTTAGTGAAAAGCTTGCCATGAACAAAGGAAGTCCACGCGACTGGTTGTCGCCAAGATCGGTCCCGCTACTTGGGAGTCTCGCTAAGTCTTGATAAGTCCCGCACACGAGATCGGTCCCGCGGCTTGGGAGTCTCGCTTAGTCTTGATAAGTCCCGCACACGAGATCGGTCCCGCGGCTTGGGAGTCTCGCTATGTCTTGAAAGGAAACACATGAGATCGGTCCCGCGGCTTGGGAGTCTCAATAGAAAGAGGGAAAATATGGTCATGTTAAGGAAGGACTGGATAGATCGAGTCAAAACTTACATGGTCATTGGACAACTTGTCGACAAGGTGTAGTCTTCTCGAATGATCGCCGGGGCACCGGGATCATGTCGTCCCGGGGGAAGCGCGTTGCGGCTCAAGGTAGGATGCTGGATAACCGCATGGGAGATTTGGCACCTCCGGGGATAGCTACCCGCAGAGGGACGGTCTGATATCCCCGAGCCAGTCCAAGATAGCTTGACATTACTAGTGACCACTCATATAGTTATGTCGGCAAGAGCGACAATCCACATGTTTGCCTTTGGATAGCGTCAAGTACTAGCACGGCGTCGGTCGAATCATGAGACAGTCTAGCACGACATGTATCAAGTCAGCAAGATGTAATCCCGTTAGTGCTAGCCTTGTATCAGCACGAAAGGAATGAGTTATAGCTTATGTCAGCGAGACACGTGCTTCGACACTAAGCAAGGCTTTCGCGTATCAAGTGTTGGCTTTCGCGTATCAATATTGGCATTCGCGTATCGGCATTGTTGGCCTAAGTTTGCATAAGTTAAGTCAAGTGCCATCTCTTTAAGTCGAAAGGACCGTAATATAAAAGTTGGCTAAGTCAGGGAGTCATTAGGCACGACCTCATCTTGAAGCACGGATAAGTCTAGGCAAAGTCTAGAGGCACTTGGGTTTGAGTAAAGGTCTTGGCACGGCCGAGTTCGCATAAGTGGCTTCTCGGCGAAGTACCGTCTCGAATATGTTTAAGTTACGAATAGAGTATGGCACGACCCTGCCGTCCCGAGTCGTAGTTCGGTCAAGTGCATAAGCGATGAGGCACTGCCTCGATCGAAATACACGTTAACATGATAGCACGACTATGTCGTCGCATAACGAGTTGGTTAGATGTCAAGTCTTAAAACTGATCCTAAGGCAAGACTAGAAAGACAATCGAAAGGGACTTAAGCTGCACAAAGTAAATGAACGTGTCGGTTATGTATGAGTGGGCGAGAAGCTCACTCCACCAGTACAGTTGAGTACAAACACCCACACAATTTCCATGTGCAGGCACAGGTAGAAGCTCATGGCGCGGAGCTCGCTTGTATGCGTAGAGGCACGGAGTTCCTTGGCGAGTCGAAGCGTGCGGCCGCGTGGACTCAAAGACTTATACAGGACATAATGTATGGACATCGCCTTCCGAAGCTTCCGCTGGATTCAAGTATTGTATCGAGAGATGAGAAAGAGCAGAGTGAATTGTAAATTGAGAGAAAAGTGAGCACGAGAGACTTGTAATTTGGCCTTGCGCCCACAAATGTGATCTTGTATTCAATATCAATAAAGAGCTTCTTTTGAATGACTTGTGTTCATGTGTGCTTGTTCTAAATTTTTGCTGCATGTTTCGATGTTTTTGCTTGGGACTTCTGTGCGACGACCCCGTCGCAGCCGATGTAATCGGCCGTTATGAAACTGCCTTGCACGAGTGCAATCTAGGCTCGTGCGGCATCACACCTTAACGAGGACGATCGCTCCTACATGAGCGGGGCGTAACAGAGCGCGCCTTTGAAAGTCTAAGTCTGGATTCATCTTCGATGGGCCAATGTAAGTCTTGCATCGATTCTTCATCAGGTCAATGCCAACTCTTCGGGTCGACGACTCATTTGAGTCGTTGCACTTGCCGTTTGCATCGGCGTTCCGCTAGGGCGGAGCGGGTCATTACATAATACACCACTCAAAATAAGTCTCGTCCTCGAGACTTCCTGAGTGCAGGTCATCCTATCGTTCCTTAACTCATGTCGTGTACGTATCTTAGACAATTCCTATCGAATGGCTTTACCGTTCGATGGCATCGAACTATACTCGATACCTTTCTAAGTTTCGTATTGCATACGTTTGGTCAATTTTATTGAATAACTTTTTACTCATTTTAGAGTTGATGGTACTTATTCAATTGTCGTGTTTCTTCGACTTGGTTGCTATTTTGACGTGTCATGGGACTGAAATGGTCGCACGAGGCGCGTTGTAATTTATCAAACTCAAGAGTCGTAAGCTGAGGCAAACTTACTCATTCGTTCATGCGCATCTCAACACCCACTTGCAGCTGCATTCGAGTTCATCATATCGCTGAGTTTGGATCGTGCACGTATTCAAGGCATTCCCCGAATACGTACATTTCAACCAAGCTTAGCGATTAGCGAAGTCGGACAAGCTACTCGTGATAGTTTCGATTTGTCGATCGTTTTACTTTTACTTCGATTAAAATCGAACTCATGTGTGTATCACTATCGTTTATCTCGGTCCTCGAGATGATCCAATTCGCTTCTCAAGCGTTCTTGTCTACGAAATCAATATGATTTCTTCTTAGCGGAGTCGACCAAGTCTAAGTAAATTTTCTTCCGATTCAAAACCAAGTATTGCACTATCATCGAGTATATCTTCCTATCAATGATTCAATTCGTTATCCCAACTTTACTTGCGCATCATCCATTCCTATCATTCACTTCGTTTGGGGCCAATCTCGTTGTCGTTCACGCACACTCCCAGTTCTCCGTCCTACTCTAAGTCTTGTTGCCCCAAGTCTATCGTCCGTCAAGACGATATTGTAAATGTCAGTCACACAGGTTCAGTCACTCGGCATAGGGTCGTCTGCCTATCCGCTAGGTCATAGTCACGAGTCAAGTCCGTGGCTTATCGTGCAAGGTCGTTGCACGACGCTCACCCCAAATCCTATGGTCAAACCATTTTGTTCGTTCGTACGGGAGTTTCTACCCAAGTTCGCTTCACTCAAATTTCTAATCATCAAACAGCGTTCACCCTATTCGTATCAACACATTCTCCGTTCCAAGTCCGAGCTCGTTTAGGAAAGTCATCCTACGATAGGTTGTCCTCAATCAAATTCTTGACATGTCAATATTGTACGTCTGCACTAGCAATAATCATAGTTTATCTCTTCAAGTATGTTTGATACAATTCACTTATCCATCCTATCCAATTCACGTAGTCGATCACAAGATCGTCTAGCCTTGCAATATGTCGTGCTCCGATCTCACGCAAGTCTGATTATCCACGGTGGACATGAATCACCATGCCAACATTTCTGCGAAATAATCGTCCTCATCAGGATGTAACTCTTGCGTTGAGTCTAGACTTACTCATTTTCAATACGCGGATTGGGTCTACTCAATCCTCAAGCTTTCTTATTCTTTAATCGCAAGTCCTAGCAATCCTCGAATTTACCTTCGCTTCAAACCATAAGTCGAAGCAATCAAAATTACCATGTCATGATATTCTGAGTTCGATCATTACCGCTGGACATGAATCACCATGCCAACGCTCATGCGGAACGATCGTCCTAAATTCGACGTGACGCATGTGCAAGGCTGGAGTTGCGCTCGCACAAGACAAGATCGTTGTCGTTGTGGTTATCACCGAAAAATCAAGTCACTTCCCTTCTTCATTCCAAACATTCATTTCTATCCAAATTCTCCAACATAGCATCGTTTGAAATAATAACTTCTAACACGATCATCATCCATCGAATCGGAGTACCCCCGAGTTATCGTACATCGATCTTTCGATCGTGCTATCTTCGATCTCGTCCATGGGTATTTCACCTTAACTCAAGTTTCAATCCCTTCGACTAAATTCAAAATCGTATGCACAATCTTCTATGTTTTCTCGACCAAGACCTCCATTCGTTTTATCGTTCCGACTCTCTATTCAACTTGTTTTGTACTTGCACTACACATTCATATTTCGTTCCAACAATATCTCGTTTGAGACTCCCGAATCATGACCAACTAAGCGTTACTCATTCTAAGGCTTGCGTGATATCATCGCTTGCCGACATACTCGTTCTATCCGTATATCCTTTAGTCTCGCTCGAACAATTTCTATGACGTCCATACACCACTCAGGGTTCGAGCCATTCGACTAGTTGTCGACACTCATTCTTATTCTTCCTCGAAGCTATCACATACACCACTCGGGGTCAAGTCACTCTACAAATTCTCAAAAGGTCATTCGATTCCCAATCGATATGTTCAATTGCGCGTTCGCCCGTTCCTCAAAGTCAAAGAACCACTTCTCGTGTTTGCTTTAGCGTTGGTCAAGTAGCGTCTCTATCAACATACGTTCTAAGTCTCACTTATTCTCGTCCGAGCGATAGTCGGTCTCGCTCGCAAACTCGTTTGCACCAAAAGGTCTAGGTGTACGACACTCGGCACAACTTAGCCAAAAGGCTGCGTGCATAATCATCCCGTTCGAACTATACTTTGGTCTCGCGTACTCGTTCGCTATTATCAGCGTAAGGTTATTCAAGCATGCAATGCGTTTGCTAACTCTTAGCATTAGTTTTCTCTCAACTCAAGTCCGTCGTGGTTTGGCACAAAGGCCTTCGCCTATCGATCATGTTCAACAGAGTACTTGTACGAGCTTTTGAAAATATTAGACTTATTGTATCGAACTTCCCAAGGCATAACGAGAGAGAGCGTACACTTCTTTTGTTTCAAAACGAGCTTTCAAAACTGAGAGAATCAAAATGAAGTCCAAGGACGTAAAGCCGTGCTCTGATACCAATCTTTTACGCTCCACTCCCGTAGGAACAATCGTCCTCGCTAAGGCGTGATGTCGCACGGGCCTAGGTTGCTCCCGTACAAGGCTAAGTCCAGAAACGACCGATTTGAGCTAGGCCACAGAGTCGCACAGAGTGTCCCCATTTGCAGCAAAAAGTAAATGAACACTAATTGAAGCGAATTTAAACTCTTTATTAATTTTTAAGAAGTTTACAAGCGGCGCTAGGCCGAGTTTACAACTCTCTCAAGCCTTCTCTCTCTGAAACATAAAAGGTGTGCCAAGTGGCTTACAAGATAGAATGATTCATGGCGATGTTTCGATACATTATGTCCTGTATATGGTGCTTCAGCTCCTTGCAATGCTCCAAGGCTCCATAGTTGACTCCACACCTTAGCACGTTCTAGGAAAGCTCTGCACCCGACGATATCTCCTGCGAGCTGCAAGCAAACTGTAGGGTTATCAGTACATTATTATGCACTGGTGGGGAGGCTAGCTCGCCCACAATGCTATCATTACCAAATACGTTCTATTTACTTTTGTGCACCGTCTATCATTCATTGTCTTTCTAATCTTTTCTTAGGGTCAGTTTCATGGCATATTTCATGACCTATCTCGTGTTACCGATTTTAATGTGTTGCATGGAAATACATGCACTACTTACCCATACTTACCGTTCGGCCTTCTCTGTCCAAAGTAAACCAAGTTAGTCAACAATTCATATGTAATAACTTAACGTGATTCTCGTAAACATTCAGTGTCGAGGGCGTGTCCTTGCCTCAGATTCTAGCGCGTCATAGACGTATTTTCTAACTCATTTGTATGAAGTACTCTTTATCATTTGGTGTGTTACATTCAAGCATGTTCAGAAGGCGCTTCATTCAGTTAACTTAGACTACTTTGTTTCAATGCAAGGACTTGCACGTGGATTGCCACCAGCAAAGCCCACTTAATCTATATGCACCAGTCGCTGGCACCACAAGCCAATTTGGACATATTCTCCTTTGGTATTCTCACCTATCATAGCGTGATGGCTGGTATCACCTTGATAGTCTCTTGAAATACTCCTGCACTTACGTCCCCTGGGTGGCCAAGCCCGTACCCAGGCAAGCACCGTAAGCCCCTTTGATTTCCGCCTAGGCCGGCCACGATCCTCCCTTTGATCGTGTCGCAAAAATCCCTTATTCTGCCTACCTCCCGTATACGAGGGGATTGTCCACGACCATTTCATATTGACTTGTTATTTTAACTTAACGGCTGCCTCTAAGCCATAGGCTAACCCTTAGCCATAATGCGTTATCGACCAGGTTGGCGACGGCGTCCGTGCAGCGCGGGTAGCGAGTCCCGTTGCACGTCCCCCGTCATACCTGTCGCTAACCATTCTTTCCTTTCTTTCTTATCTTTTATTCATTCTTTCTTTTCTTTCTTTCACTTGTTCGTTCGTTCATTGATTCATTCACGTATTCATTCATTAATTCGTTGATTCATTCATTCACTTATTCGTTCATTCATTCATTCATACATTATGCAACTCCCCGTGCGGGAGTCGCCTTGGCGACCCATCGGTCCCGAAGTCTTCCAATGTTGCTATGCTATACTCGAAACGACTATGTCGATAGTCTTTCGTTTCATTGTTGTAAACTATTCATTGTTTTATTGATGAACGCATAAGGAACTTGAATGTAAGCTTGTGCCTTAGCACGAGCGTAGAGCGCGATACGAGAGTTCCTATATTTTTCGAGTTCTATCTATGTTCTAAACAAGCATACAAGATGGGATTATTCCCTTAGCTAGGTGCGTTGAGTCATTTATTAGCATGCACGGTGTTATCGCCTAGCGATTCTAGCAATAGTGTCCGAATTGTTATGTGTCTAGGCTAAGCAAAGACGGGTTCATCGGAGCCACCGACCTTAGCGATGTTCACATCGGCCGAGCGATACTCCGAGAGCGCTTTTGAAAGTCTAAGTCTGGATTCATCTTCGATGGGCCAATGTAAGTCTTGCATCGATTCTTCATCAGGTCGATGCCAACTCTTCGGGTCGACGGCTCGTTTGAGTCGTTGCACTTGCCGTTTGCATCGGCGTTTCGCTAGGGCGGAGCGGGTCATTACAGTGTTAATATCCAATCTAGGACAAGGAGCATATATTGTAATCCAATGTACAAAATAACGATTTTTATCATTTGTACCAATAAGCCAATTGTGCATCGTCATGTTCTCAGTTTTAATTATTTTGAACAAGTACTGTGTATCTGTTTGATTATACGATCTAGCAAGCGAGTCTAACAATCGATAAAATTTTTTATTTTTACAATAGACTTGATATTCTGCTTAAAATGTTGAATGCAAAAAAATGAGGCAATTCTGGAAAAATATCTCGCATAGCATGTATTAATCATTTTTGCTTGTCAGATATAAATAAAATTCTACTCCAATTATTAAAATAACTTTCAAATGCACACCTTGAAGCAAACATTCTCTCAATTTTTTTGCTTTCGGAAGTCTTAAGAAAACACCGACTACCTGGATTCGACTCCATAATTCTAAAACCATATTGCTCAAGGCCAGCATATGCCTTAACATAACTACCATTTATTTCACGTAATGCCATCTTCCGGTCTCTCTATGCTTTAGAGTATGTAATATATATACGATGTTCCCTGAATATATCTTTCACAATCTGTGACGCACAGTAGGACTGATTATCTCTAATTAAATCAACTATTTTTGTCTTAACCCATGCAGCAGTAGCTAGTCGATGACGTCCTGACGTAAGTCCACACATACAAGAATGACGACTTTCTAGTGTACTAATTTTAACTATTTGTCCATTTCCTATGGATTTGGCATATACTCTGCAATTACAATTCTGTTGATCACAAGTATATATAATTCCATGAGAATTATTCATAGCACTAGCTGAACAACTAAAATATGCTGAATTGCTAAACTACTTACAAAACTTCTAAATTTTGAACGGTTGTCGAATGTTTGTCCTATAACTAACTCAGGAGTGTTAGAATTTTTATTATCATCATCTATCTCGTAACCGGTATTTTCAATTAAATCGTCACTATGTTCATTGTCATCATCATCATCATCATCATCTAGTAAGAGAGCAATTGTCTAAGAAGAAGAACTAGCACCCGTGTTAACATGTTGATAATTAGAAACAAATTTATCATTTGTTCTATTAGCAAATGATGATACTTGAGTAACATATAAAGTTATAAACTAATATACGGTGATTGCGAATTAATCTCAAGAATAAAATTCCATGCTTCTTCACCATCTATCAAAAAATATGTGGAACCAAATACAGACTTTAAAATAAATTGATAATTAATAGAAAAATTGCTAAAATTAAATTGCTTAAATTTTCTAAAGTAATATGGCGATAAGTTGTAAAAAATTGGGTGTCACCTCCTTCATAAGTTAACCCATTTACTCTATCACCATGTGAGCATACTAGTTTTTCGTTATACGTATTCCAGTATACGTGTACGGGATTCTGACCCGTACCATAACTTGTCATTTGCTAGCTAATCCTGGTTTAATCTTGTTTAGATTCATCATGGCATGTATTGGCTTGGTTTGGTTTATTTTGGTTTAACTTGGTTAGACCCTCCTTGGTTCATCATGATAAACCATCCTTTATAACTCACCAACCCTTTCTCTCTCTTCATTATTTCTTTTTCTTCTTCATTTACTCCTCTCCACCTACACCCAAGAGCCCTAGGCAAGTGAAACTTGCTTCATGATGGATCTCAAGTTTTATTGTTCCATTTTCTTCTTTATATGATTATAAGCCTCTTTAGAACTTGGAGTTTTTGATTTTTATGGATAGATTCTTCTAGATCTACATTGTAACTTTGGGGTTTCATGAGTTCATGGAGTTTTCTTAATTTTTAACCTACTAAAACTTGTTATTTTCGAAAACTAATAGTTCCATGAGCAAGAGCACGGAATTTTGTATGAATTTGGTTTTTGATTCACCTCATTTCGAGTTAAAATGAAGTTTTTATGGCCAAAATAAGTTTTCTGAATTTTTCATGTCGGCTGAAGAATGTAGTGCTGGCTGAATGTAAATTTTATGCAGGGAACCCTGTTCATGCGTATTTTATGCAGGATTGTATCCTGAATGTAAATTTTACGCAGAAAACCCTATTTTTACGTATTTTACGCAGGATTGTATCCTAAATGTAAATTTTACGCAGGGAACCCTGTTTTTGCGTATTTTACGCTGGATTGTATCCTGAATGTAAATTTTACGCAGGGAACCCTGTTCATGCGTATTTTACGCAAGATTGTATCTTGAATGTAATTTTTACGCTGGAACCCTTCTCTTTTTGCGTATTTTATGCAGAATTAAATTTTTGGCATAAAAAGTGCACAGAATGACTGTTTTTTTTTGCCAAGTTTAGCTATTTTTTAGCTAGAATTTCTGTCACGCTCTGCTCCCAGAATTATGGCGGGCCGGGTACGTAACATCATCCCCAGGCTATACGACATACGAATACGCCAGTACCCATATTCGCGATTGTCGCCCATAAGGTTCGTGCATAGGTAAAAGCAGGTCATACTTACACATAAATTTAAGTCATCAATAATATAAAACTAAGACATTCTAACTAATTGCACATAAACATAACTATTTCTACCCAGTACAATTTTGAGCCCAACTATAAATAATACAATTATACCTTAAATAAGTAGATAAAAAGAATTCTTGTTCCTACTTGAACGTCTCCAATGGTATCATCACGTCCTTGATCTCCAGTTGTCCTTCAGTACCTGATAGCGGCTTTACTTGGTACACTGCTACAAAGCCTAGTGAACAATACTAGGTCGTTTAGAAATGACAAGCAAGTCCTCGGCCAAAAAATGCTTAAGGAAAAATATAATAAGGAATGAAACATAAAGATTTTCTATTAGAAAAATAGGAATATGCAATTTTACATTATTATAGTTCCACTCATTTAAGTAGTATAAACGTTCTTTTGGCTTTAATTAAAATGGAATAATTTCCTCCTAGAATGAAATAAAATTTGAAGGATATGATACTGTCGATGCAGAAGTAAAAATTTCCGAGCTTCCCTTGAGCTTATCATAAATTTTGCCTTCCTTGGACAAAATTGAAATTTACCTCCCTTGGACAAAATTGAAATTGCCTTCCTTGGGCTAATTCTAAAATGTAATGCAATTTGGAGAACAATCCCTGAATATTCATCTAAATAATTTTCCATCAACAATCCCGTTAACCTGGAATCAGGCTGTGAATTCGGCGGCACGGTGCTTAGTATCCGGCCTGGAGCCTCCCTTGGGCTTAACAACCATCTATTCGATGTTACTGTCGAAATAGATGTAATAATCTGGAGCCTCCCTTGGGCTTAGTTTGCCTCCCTTGAGCAAACGAAAATAAGAGCCTCCCTTGGGCTTAGTTTGCCTCCCTTGAGCAAACAAAAATACGTGAGCTAAGCCTCACAAACTCGATTCGCATGGCCCTACGAACGAGTAGAATATTTTACTGATCAGCTTTTAATTTTATTATGCTATGGGACTATTTAGGAATATCCATGTTGTTCTCCCCCGTCCAATGCTTCCTAGCTGTTTCTAAGTATCCTTCCTAAATGATTTTAGGTATTAAGGAATGACCCGATTTTTCTGAAAGTAAAAAAATTGACTATCTCTTGAATTTTCTAAAAATTTCGGCAGAGTCTCCTTTGTATAGGATGACTCCGAAAATCCACAAGAGATAATATATATATATGTAAAAATATGAATCTCGGGTTCGCCGACCCCTTCGGTGGAGCAACTCTCAACACCGGAACCACGCAAGTAATATATCGGGTTCGCCGACCCCTTCGGTGGAGCAACCCTCAACACCGGAACACACGCAGTTTATATCTATATGTCAAACATAGCAGAAAAATAAGCATTGCTTATTACCTCGACAATTTTATACCTTAATGCTAGTAATTCATCAGTTTTGCAATTCCACGACAAAATCCTACTAAATCAGAATTGTTAGAATACCAAAATTTTGTAATAAGAAATTATCAAGAGATAATATCACCAACTGAATGTATGAGATTATATAAATCTTCACCCAAATAACCTATTCGTAACGTATTGATTATTCAAATATTTTTATTAAAAACCTTAAATAAGGAGAGATCTTATACTTTCGACTATGGGTTATGAACATATGAAAAGTTTGGTTTTCAAAAAAATACTAATGCATAGAGTACTAATTTTTCATTCACCATACAGCCTAGAACCCATTTCAAATATGCTAAAGCTGAATTTTATTTGGGCCAAGCTTAAATAGATCATCATGACTAATTCAATATCGTCACGGTCCTAAAAACTTGGAATATGAGCCTATAGACTTTTTAACTAATTTTCTTACTTTATGAACTCAATAAATGGCTCTCTTTTTTCTCTTTTTCCCTTTTTTTCTCCTTAAGGCTGAAAGATAAAAATTTACTTGGGTTCATTAGTTATAATTCACTTTGGATTAGTATTATCGGTTATCGATACTCTAAATATCCTCTTATTCATTTTCTAAGAACTTCCGGTCCACGAATTATAGTATTTAGCAATATAATTATTTTCACACTTGTGAGAAGAATCTAGACCAAGTATAGATATTTGGAGCTCAATACGGGAAACCCAATCTGATTTATCCCTAAACAAGCATACTATAGTTATTCACCAATTTCCCTATATTAATGCTAAAGACAACTAACTATGCACACAATTAATTCCGGACAACATGATATGTTATCTAAAGTACTAATTCAATTAGTTGTTTAAATATTCTCACTAACTAGGTATTGCTCATTTTTACTTTAAATCGGATATTATTTCTTAGCAAAAGATTGTGTCAAGTAATTAGGTCATGCTTACATATTTTATACTCCAATTTCCAAAAGAAATTAGTCTCATGTTTCACCAAATAGTAACGAGTTATATATAAACAGATGATCAACCATTTCACAATTTACAAATTCAAACTATATCAAGTATCATACCGTATCCTAGTCTTCCATGTATGTAACGTATCTAGTTCAGTGTGTCAAAATTACTTCCAACGCTTGTGTCCATACTACAATCCCTAATTAACCGTGTCCACGTGTCCGAATCATATCCGATTTGCGTGTCCATGATACTACTTCGTGAAATCTATATAATTCAACACTGATGCATAGTAAACATTATTTAATTCAAATTGATCATAGCAACTTGACAAAATTGAACAAATTGAAGTAGGGACGAGGAAGAGGACTTGCCTTGGAAAATTAGGGATTTAAATCTGGAAAATAGGGTTTGATCTCCTTTTCTTCCAACTCCTTCTTCGAGCTTCTTCTTCTTCCCCCTTCTTCTTCTTCTTTTTTTTGAAGGGGTTAGGGTTTTTTTTTTTTTGAAGATGGTGGTGGTGGTGATGATGGTGGAGATGGAGATGAAGATGGTGGTGTGGGAAGTGGTGATGGAGGATGAAGATGGAGATGGAGATGATGGTGTTGGAAGTGGCGGTCAGGAGGGGGCCAGCCGGCCGGGGCGGTCGGCGGTGGCGGGCGGCGCCGGCGATGGCCGCAGCAGCGGCGGCAGCAGCAGCAGTGCAATAACAGTAGCAGCAGCGGCAGTAACAGCACCAGTAGAGAGAGTGAGAGTGAGTGTCGAGAGGGAGAGAGATGGGGAGATGAGAGTGAGAGAGGAAGAGATATATAGAGAGGGAGAGAGTCCGAGAGAGGGAGAGAGAGATCGAGAGAGTGAGAGAGGTTTCGAGAGAGGGAGAGAGAGGCGGTGGAGGTGAAGGGGGCTGCTCCTCTCTCTCTCTATTATATATGTATATATATTTTTTTTCTTAGGGTTAACTAAATGAAAATCTATTAAAAAAATAAGAAAGAAAACATTATTATTATTATTATTATATCAATTATTGTTTATAAAAAAAATTGAGCAAAATATTTAATTAGATGAAAATATAATAAAATATTAATACATTAATTATTGAAAAACAGCTATGACAATTTCGAAAAACTTAAAACATGAAAGTTTTAGATCTTTGTCTTGCCTTTCCAAATATCTTTGGAGCACCTCCTTTAGAGTTCGTATGTGGAAGTTATGCCTATTTTTCTGAGATGTGTTGAACCTTGGATTTTAGGAAATACCATTGGATCTTGTGTTTTCATGCATTGAGCTATGACCTTATATGAACTAGACCTTGTGATAAATGACTCTCCAACTATGTGCATAACATAGGCTTTTTGTTACCAATGATAATGATTCATAAGAAAGTTATGTTCAGTTTTACGCCAACGATGTTATGTTCCGATTTTACGCCGGGCCGACCCTGCGTATCACACAGAGTATTATAAGATATTTTTTGCGTAAACTCTTATACAAGAATTCTTCTCCTATTGTCATGAGGGTGCTCTTGTGTTCTAATTTTACGTCTGAACATTTTTGTGTACTTTTTTGAATATTGAGAATTGATGTGTTATGACAACTCCCATGCATGTTTCTCCTAGTTCTTGTATATATGCTTGTGATCTCACATGTGTCCTGTACTTGGCCTAACTTGTGAGGACCCCACTTGATAACTTGTTAATATGGAGCATGATGGCCTTGAGCATGGTATGACTTGATAACATGAACATGAGGTGATCATCCTCGATAGTGGACCGTCGTGGTGCACTCTTGACAAGTAACAAGTAAACATGGCATGTACCAGCTTAATAGTGGCCCGGGGTGGCACACTCTTGACAAGTAATCTTGACAAGTAATATGTAACTCTCGTCTTGACACCGTGGGTGATTTCTCTTGATTGTCTCTATACAAGTTATATGTCCCGTCTTGCATCATGTCTAGGACATGAATCCTTGATTTTCCACGGTCAGGGATTCATACTGAATCGGACTAGGATAATGACTAGATTGATCAAGTAGTTCATATAGGGAGATGTTTCTAGTTACAGGCGATCCCGTTATCCCGGCCACACCTGAGGGACTTGTAGCCTGCCGTCGAGTAGGACACATTTCCAGTCCAATGTCATGTGGGGCACTCCATGAAACAAGTTCTAAGCACACTGTTAGGTGTTGCACTCCAAGTTACCTAATAATTCTTGATAACTCTTAAATAAATCTCGTCTGGATAACCTGGATAGCTGTAGGACTTGTGACTGCTGGAACATCTCATTGCATCTTGCTAGTAACTAGGTTTGTGATAACCCTAGTTAGTTAAAGTATCAAGCCGTACTCTTTGCTTGGCCGTGAGTGTTGGATGGAGTCCAATCCTGTATAGTCTTGTCTAGCCCCAGTACATGCTATCTCAGGACATGCTTGCTTATGTTTTACTCTTGTCGATAATTGGTTGGAGATTAAGCTCTGTTCAGGTGAAGGGTTACAATCGGGTCCTTGTTTGGTTTACGGGTGTAACTTGGCTACTGGAATAGTCCCTTAGTTGTCCTATCGTTTATCACCTTGTTTTCTTTAACTCATGTCTTTATTATTGTTCTCATGTGCTAATATGCTGGTTTTAGTTCTTAAGTGAAACCTTCCTTGTGGCACTTGCTCTTTCTGGGGTCTGACCCAGCTGGTTTTGTATGGCCAGATTTTGGAGTAGCTCCCGAGGATCTCTCCGTCTTCCAGCCAGATGGTGAACACTAGAAGAAACTATGGCAACGAGTGGGTTTATTTTGCTCTCCCGCTCAAATTGTAAAATTATTCTTTTATGGCGTTTAGCCGTCGAACAAGTGTTAGCTCGTGTTGAAACCTATACTTTTGTCTGCCTACGGGCTGTAACATGATTGACAAATTCTAGGTTTGATCATGTATGACTGAAACTTTTGCTAGTCCTCACATTTTGTACGACTAGCTTCATGATCATCTGTATATGTAATGTTTGGGGCGTCTTACCTTTTATGCCTGTTGATCTGATATCTTGTAACATGTATTACTTGCTTGAGATTGAGACACTAGGCTTGTTCTTGACCATAAGAGACCGACGGCTTGTAGATAAACCCTCATGCATCTAGACAGCCGTGACCGTATGTCGAGGTGGATTACACTTCTATATATGCAGCTGGCTGTATCTGTCCCCCGCTCCCCAATATTCTGGTTCTGGGGCGTGACACGGTTTAAGTGGTGGTCCATGCAGGTCTTATAAAACAAGATGTGTGTGGGTTTTACCGAATAGATGTCTCAATCAGCATCCGTCCTTGATCTCTACTCGTGTCCTCTAATCTTCCTGAAATCTTGACCTGATCACTTGCTCATATCCTTGATCTATCTTGGTCCTTCCTTAATGTTTCCCCTGTCATTTTCTTCAGTAGAATTGTTCCTGGTCCTGCCGATCAGCCATGCGGAGCACCTCCAGTGAACCAGCAGCAACCCGGAGACCAAGCCCAACACTCTGGAGCGGCCTCCCAAGTCATGCCTTCTGGGGATCCAGAGCCCCCAGTTCAACCTGTCCAGTCTGCAAAACCTGACAATGGAACCCTGGTAGGACTTATCAGGGAATTACTTACATCCCAAGATCGTCGGGGTGATGCCCTGCACCAGACAGTACAAGATGCCATGGGCCGAGTTGGTTATCAAGGGAACAGTGCGGCCAACAGCTTCAAGCGCTTGAACCCTCCTTTCTTTGATGGCAGTGAAGATGCTATCGCGGCTGATGCATGACTTCAGGATATAAAAATTATCCTGGTGGCAGCCAGGATTCTCGAAGGAGAGAAGGTGGTCGTGGTGCGCCTTCAGTTATTGGACTTAGCCCGTACCTGGTGGGCGATGTTAGCAGTTGGATTTGCGATGCCTGTTTTGTGGGCGATATTCAGCGACAAGTTTCAGACGAAGTATTTTGATGTTGTAGCTCGGTATGATCTGCAGACAAAATTCACTAATCTTAGGCAGATGGAAAGAACGGTCGACGGTTATACGGCCGAGTTTTCAAGACTAAGTCGGTTTGCTCCCACATTGGTGGCGACCGAATTGGACCGAGCCCAGCGATTTCAGCAGGGGCTCCACCTAGAAATTATTTTAGCTGTGGAGCAGTTTGAGCACCAGACGTTTGATGCCGTCTTGCGAGCAGCGAAGAGGCATGAGTATACGTCGCAGAGGATCGTGGACCGAACCGGAAGTAGGAAGAGGTCCCATGGGCTGATGAGTTTGTCCTCCGCACCAACCCCGGCAGCCAGGGCTTTGACTATTGGAGTTCTAGGAGGGCGAATTCAGTTTTATCGGTTCAGCACTCAACACCGACGTACCCTCAGCAATAGAAGAAGAAGCAATCTTTCGCAATGGGCTGCACTCATTATGGGAAGCCAGGACACGTAGTATCTGAGTGTCGCAGAGCACAGGGATTGTGCTTAGCTTGTGGGGCACCGGATCATAAGATTGGGTCCTGCCCGAATAGAGCCAGTTCATTATCGTCGAACCTAACCAGTCTATCGGTTAGGGGTCCAGCACCAGTACAGTAGTAGTACCAGCCTCCGTGGCCATTGTCGCCTCAGGCTTAACAGTTTGTCCAAGCTCAGAATCAGAGCAGACAGAGAGGTTTCCAGTAGAGGGGACCAGCACCAAGAGGACAAGGTCAGGCTATGGCTCTGACGGTAGCAGAAGAATTGGCATCAGGTGAGGTGGTGGCAGGTACCATTTTCGTCAACTCTTTTCCAACATCAGTATTATTTGATTCGGGTGCATCGCATTCACTTATGTCTGCATGATTCGCTACACGGATAGGACTGGAGCCCGAGTCATTATCAGTAAGACTCAATATACTTACTGGTAACGGCCTTGTGGGAGTAGATAGAGTATTTTTTTTGTGTCGAATCGTAGTTAGCGGTAAAGAGTTTTTCGCTAGATTGATAGAATTTTCGATGGCCGACTATGATGTAGTCCTAGGAATGGATTGGTTGAAGGATCAGTATGCAAGAATAGACTGCTATCTCGGCATGATTATTTTTGGTATTCCAGGCGAACCAGAGTTTTTATTTTCCAGAGGCGAAGTAGAACCTTCTTCCCCAGTATTGCATATGGCAGTAGCAGCAGCAGTTCAGTTTTTCAGAGTAGTAGAAGAGTTTCCTGATGTATTTCTCAAAGAGCTTCCAGGCATGCCTCTAGAGAGAGAAATAGAGTTCACCATCGATTTGCTTCCAGGGACGGCACTAGTGTCAGAGAGAGTCTACATGATCGCGCCATCAGAGTTGGAGATCTTGTACAAGATGATTGAAGAACTCAGAACCAAGAGATTCATTCGTGCTAGTTGATCGCCTTGGGGAGCCCCAATGCTTCTTGTAAAAAAGAAGGATGGTACGTCAAAATTATGTGTTGATTATCGTACCTTAAACTCTGTAACAATCAAGAACAGGTATCCTCTACCGAGGATAGATGTTCTGTTCGATCAACTCAGTGGAGCTGCTGTATTTTCGAAGATTGATTTGCGATCAGGATACCATCAGATCAGAGTCAGAGAGCAAGATATCCCGAAGACAGCGTTCAGATCAAGATATGGACATTGGGAGTTCCTTGTTATGCCATTTGGAGCGACCAATGCACCAGTCGTATTCATGGACCTCATGAATCGTATCTTCATGCCCTATTTGGACCAGTTCGTGGTAGTATTTATAGACGACATCTTGGTCTATAGTAAGAGTGAAGCAGAGCATGAGCAGCATCTCCGTGTAGTCCTTCAGATTCTCCGAGAGCATCAGTTGTATGCGAAGTTCAGTAAATATGGGTTCTGGCTTGATCGTATTTAGTACCTAGGACATATTATCACCAAGGTGGGGTGGAAGTTGACTCCCAGAAGATAGTAGCTATAGAGACATGGCCAGTTCCCAGCACCGTCGCAGAAGTTCAAAGTTTTCTAGGATTGGCCGGCTATTAACGGAGGTTCGTATCAGATTTTGCTCGGATTTCAGCACCCATGACTCAGTTGACCCGCAAGGATGTGCAGTTTGCTTGGACGACAGAGTGTCAGATTTCGTTTGAGAAGTTGAAGCAAGGATTGATGACGGCCCCCATTCTTACGCTTCCAGATGGAACTGAAGGATTTTCCGTTTATTGTGACGCTTCCGGCAGAGGATTGGGATGCGTCTTGATGCAACATGGTAAGGTAGCAGCTTATGCGTCACGTCAGCTTCGTGATCATGAGAGAAATTACCCAATCCATGACTTAGAATTAGCAGCTGTAGTTTTTGCACTTAAGTTGTGGATGCATTACTTGTATGGAGATCGGGTGGAGATCTTCACCGACCACAAGAGCCTTAAGTATGTGTTTACTCAGAAAGATCTCAATATGCGTCAGAGGAGATGGCTAGAGCTACTTGTGGATTACGATATCAACCTGCAGTATCATCCTGGGAATGCCAACGTTGTTGCAGATACATTAAGCAGAAGAGCCGAAGTTTATTTCCTAATAGCACAGCCAGAGTTGTTAGCGGATCTTCAGAAGATGGGTATTGAAGTTGTTCTTTCCACCAATGGGGCATTGATGGCCAGCCTGCAAGTTCAGTCCAGTATAGTTGAGAGGATTAAGATGGCTCAGTCAGCAGATTCTAAGCTTCAGCGGCTTAGAGCAGAGTGTGAAGCAGGACGAAGATCAGAGTTATGCATTCACGAAGATAGTACACTCCGACATGGAAGACGTCTTTGTGTACCTAGTAGTGATATCAGACAGAAGATCATGGCAGAGGCTCACAGTTTGCAGTATTCGATTCATCCCGGTGGCATGAAGATGTATCGAGACGTCCGTCAGTATTTTTGGTGGAATGGCATGAAGAGATAGCCCGGTTTGTTTCTTGTTGTTTAGTTTGCCAGCAAGTTAAAGCTGAACATCAGAGGCCAGCTGGACTTCTTCAACCTTTACCAATCCCAGAATGGAAATAGGAGCATATTACCATGGATTTTGTAACTTGGTTACCTAAATCCCCAGGTGGAAGAGATGCTATCTGGGTTATAGTTGATCGTCTCACGAAGGTAGCTCATTTTCTCCCTTTCAGAGTTGGTCAGTCGACGGATCAGCTTGCAGAGATGTACCTCAGGCAGATTGTCAGATTTTATTGGGTGCCAGTTAGTATCATATCAGATAGAGATTCAAGATTCATATCGAACTTTTGGCGGAGTCTTCAAGAGAGCTTGGGGACTCGTCGCAAGTTCAGTTTAGCTTATCATCCGTAGACAGATGGTCAGGCAGAACGCACGATATAGACTCTTGAAGATATGTTACGATCTCGTATGCTCGACTTCGATGGTTCATGGAAAGATCACCTGCATCTCGTGGAGTTCTCTTATAATAACAGTTTCCAGGCCAGTATCCAGATGGCACCCTTTGAAGCACTGTATGGCAGAAAGTGCAGATCGCCTTTAGCCTGAGATGATATAGACGAGAGGCAGATGCTTGGTCCAGAGATGATTACGCAGACAATCGTGGTGGTCAGACAAGTCAGAGATCATCTTCGACTTGCCCAAGATCGCCAGCGCCATTGGGCCGATTCTCATCGGCGATCCCTTGAGTTTTCAGTCGGCGACCACGTATTCCTTAGGATCTCGCCTACCCGTGACGTCATTCGTTTCGGCGTACGTGGAAAGCTTAGTCCTAGGTATATAGGGCCGTTCGATATTCTCGAGCGAGTAGGTGATGTGTTCTATCGTCTCGTTCTTCCACCGTCGTTACGTGAGGTACATGATATATTCCATGTATCCCAATTACGACGGTACATCCCGGATCCGAGCCATGTCCTTGATCATTCGGAATTGGTTGTTGGTACCAACCTTTCGTATGAAGAAAGGCCCGTATCCATATTGGTCCGAAGAGAGAAGGTACTCAAGAACAAGACTATTAGTTTAGTCCGTGTCGCTTGGGGTCACCACTCTTTAGGTGAGTCAACGTGGGAGCGTGAGGATGATATCCGATCACGATATCCACACATGTTTGACTCATAAGGTATAATGTCTCTCTTATGCCTTATACTTTTACTTCATTGCTTGTATGAATGATTGCTTGATTGACTGCTAGTCGTAGATTGTCCATGTTAGATTAGCTTGCCCTGATATCTCTAGCCTCTTGATTAAATTCTGAGGACAGAATTCTTTTAAGGTGGGTAGAGTTGTCACTTTCGTTTTCCGTTATACGTATTTCCAGTATACATGTACGGGATTCTGACCCGTACCATGACTTGTCATTTGCTAGCTAATCCTGGTTTAATCTTGTTTAGATTCATCATGGCATGTATTGGCTTGGTTTAGTTGATTTTGGTTTAACTTGGTTAGACCCTCCTTGGTTCATCATGATAAACCATCCTTTATAACTCACCAACCCTTTCTCTCTCTTTATTATTTCTTTTTCTTCTTCATTTACTCCTCTCCACCTACACCCAAGAGCCCTAGGCAAGTGCAACTTGCTTCATGATGGATCTCAAGTTTTATTGTTCCATTCTCTTCTTTATATGATTATAAGCCTCTTTAGAACTTGGAGTTTTTGATTTTTATGGATAGATTCTTCTAGATCTACATTGTAACTTTGGGGTTTCATGAGTTCATAAAGTTTTCTTGGTTTTTGACCTACTAAAACTTGTTATTTTCGAAAGCTAATAGTTCTATGAGCAAGAGCACGGAATTTCGTATGAATTTAGTTTTTGATTCACCTCATTTCGAGTTAAAATGAAGTTTTTATGGCCAAAATAAGTTTTCTGAATTTTTCATGTCGGCTGAAGAATGTAGTACTGGCCGAATGTAAATTTTACGTAGGGAACCCTGTTCATGCGTATTTTACGCAGGATTGTATCCTGAATGTAAATTTTACGCATGGAACCCTGTTTTTGCGTATTTTATGCAAGATTGTATCCTGAATGTAAATTTTACGCAGGGAACCCTGTTTTTGCGTATTTTACGCAAGATTGTATCCTGAATGTAAATTTTACGCAGGGAACCCTGTTTTTGCGTATTTTACGCAGGATTGTATCCTGAATATAAATTTTACGCAGGAAACCCTTTTCATGCGTATTTTACGCAGGATTGTATCCTGAATATAATTTTTACGCTGGAACCCTTCTCTTTTTGCGTATTTTACGCAGAATTGAATTTTTGGCATAAAAAGTGCACATAATGATTGTTTTTGCCAAGTTTAGCTATTTTTTAGCCAGAATTTCGAAAACTTAAAACATGAAAGTTTTACATCTTTGTCTTGCCTTTCCAAATATCTTTGGAGCACCTCCTTTAGAGTTCGTATGTGGAAGTTATGCCTATTTTTCTGAGATGTGTTGAACCTTAGATTTTGGGAAATACCATTGGATCTTGTGTTTTCATGTGTTGAGCTATGACCTTATATGAACTAGACCTTGTGATAAATGACTCTCCAACTATGTGCATAACATAGGCTTCTTGTTACCAATGATAATGATTCATAAGAAAGTTATGTTCAGTTTTACGCCAACGATGTTATGTTCCGATTTTACGCCGGGCCGACCCTTCGTATCACGCAGAGTGTTGCTAGATATTTTTTGCATAAACTCTTTTACAAGAATTCTTCTCCTTTGTCATGAGGGAGCTCTTGTGTTCTAATTTTACGCCTGAACATTTTTGCGTACTTTCTTGAATATTGAGAATTGATGTGTTATGACAACTCCCATGCATGTTTCTCCTAGTTCTTGTATATATGCTTGTGATCTCACATGTGTCCTGTACTTGGCCTAACTTGTGACGACCCCACTTGATAACTTGTTAATATGGAGCATGATGGCCTTAAGCATGGTATGACTTGATAACATGAACATGAGGTGATCATCCTCTATAGTGGACCGTCGTGGTGCACTCTTGACAAGTAACAAGTAAACATGGCATGTACCAGCTTAATAGTGGCCCGGGGTGGCGCACTCCTGACAAGTAATCTTGACAAGTAATATGTAACTCTCGTCTTGACACCGTGGGTGATTTCTCTTGATTGTCTCTATACAAGTTATATGTCCCGTCTTGCATCATGTCTAGGACATGAATCCTTGATTTCCCACGGTCAGGGATTCATACTGAATCGGACAAGGATAATGACTAGATTGATCAAGTAGTTCATATAGGAAGATGTTTCTAGTTACAGACGATCCCGTTATCCCGGCCACACCTGAGGGACTTGTAGTCTGTCGTCGAGTAGGCACATTTCCAGCCCACTGTCATGTGGTGCACTCCATGAAATAAGTTCTAAGCACACTGTTAGGTGTTGCACTCCAAGTTACCTAATAATTTTTGATAACTCTTAAATAAATCTCGTCTGGATAACCTGGATAGCTGCAGGGCTTGTGACTGCTGAAACATCTTATTGCATCTTGCTAGTAACTAGGTTTATGATAACCCTAGTTAGTTAAAGTATCAAGTCGTACTCTTTGCTTGGCCGTGAGTGTTGGATGGAGTCCAATCCTGTATAGTCTTGTTTAGCCCCAGTACATGTTATCTCAGGACATGCTTGCTTATGTTTTACTCTTATCGATAATTGGTTGGAGACTAAGCTCTGTTCAGGTGAAGGGTTACAACCGGGTTCTTGTTTGGTTTACGGTTGTAACTTGGCTACCGGAATAGTCCCTTAGTTGTCCTATCGTTTATCACCTTGTTTTCTTTAACTCATGTCTTTATTATTGTTCTCATGTGCTAATATGCTGGTTTTAGTTCTTAAGTGAAGCCTCCCTTGTGGCACTTGCTCTTTCTGGGGTCTGACCCACCTGGTTTTGTATGGCCAGATTTTGGAGTAGCTCCCGAGGATCTCCTCGCCTTCCAGCCAGATGGTGAACACTAGAAGAAACCATGGCAACGAGTGGGTTTATTTTGCTCTCCCGCTCAAATTGTAAAATTATTCTTTTGTGGCGTTTAGCCGCCGAGCAAGTGTTAGCTCGTGTTGAAATCTATACTTTTGTCTGCCTACGGGCTGTAACATGATTGATAAATTCTAAGGTTGATCATGTATGACTAAAACTTTTGCTAGTCCTCACATTTTGTACGACTAGCTTCATGATCATCTGTATATGTAATGTTCGGGACGCCTTACCTTTCATGCCTGATGATCTGATATCTTGTAACATGTATTACTTGCTTGAGATTGAGACACTAGGCTTGTTCTTGACCATAAGAGACCGACGGCTTGTAGATAAACCCTCATGCATCTAGACAGCCGTAACCGTATGTCGAGGTGGATTACACTTCTATATACGCAACTGGCTGTGTCTGTCCTCCGCTCTCCAGTATTCTGGTTCTGGGGCGTGACAATGAGAAAGAAGAAGTAGTTTGAGAATGTTTAGCTAATAGAGAACGAGAGCTTGTAAGAGGGAGAGACTAGCTTCCGTGAGGAGTTGGAGCTTCCAAGCTTCAGAGAAGTGCTTCTGTGAGAGAGAGAAGAAAGTAGTGTGTTTGTGTAGAGAGAGAGTTAAGTATTACAATAAATAGAAAGAGAAAAGAGACGTTGAAATGTAGCCATTGGAGGAAAAGAAAAGAGACGTTGGAAAGTAGCTGTTGAACCTGCGCGTGCCGCCAATGGTGGCGCATCATGTTGGGCGCCAACAACGATGGCGCGTTCCCTTTCCCCTTTCCCATGGGTCCACACGAAGCAGCACGCGCCATGGGCCTTGGCGCTCACCCCCGCGTGCGCGCCATGAGCCTTGGAGCTCCACCCCGCGCGCCATGGACCATGGCGCTCCCCTATTGCGCGCCATCATCAATGGCGCGTACCACCATTCCACCAACGCGCCATAGGAATTGTCGTTTCATTACCCAAAATAAAATTTTCCTAAACTTTTTACTTTTTTTTATAATTTCGATAAAATTCTTTACCCTATATGAAAATTTATGTTCTATAATTTACAAGAAAGTAATGTCATTAGCTACGCAAACTGCAATCATGTGGAGAGTGCTGTACTGAGTTCCAGCTTTTGCAAATTTTAATTGAAAAACCCCGTAAAACAATTTTAAATGCACTTAAAATTAAAATTTGTCAACAATACAATTCTTAAAAATAAAAAATAAATAAAATAAATATCCTTTTACACAAGTGTCGACTTACAAGCTGCAAGCATTGATGGAGGAAAAATAGGACAAATGTTGTCAGCTGACCCATTCAACTTTTTTCTTCTTTATATATATATATATATATATATATATATATATATGTATATATTATTTTTTTAGGTAAAAGATAGTTTTTTTCATACATATAAATTTATTTTATAATAAAAAAGCTAAAATTTTAAAAAATATTTATGCGCACAACACAAATCCTTCCTCCCTCAATACTCCCTGGTGACTCGTGAGTCGATTTCTACTGAATCATTTATAGTCTTTCTCTCTCTCTCTCTCTCCCTCTCTCAACTGTTGAATCACGTAACACCTCTAATTTTATTTGATTCATGTTCTAATTCGTTCTAATTGATTCCTAAATGCATCATTGTCCTAATTTGTCCTAATTGATTCCTAATTCATTCTTGCCCTAACTTGTGTTTGTCTTGATTAATTTTGTCGCAATTTACTTTTGTTCTAATTTATTTGTATTTTTTCTAATTGACTACTCCCTTATTGTGTATATATGTCCTGGTTTTGTTTTAGTGATTTGTTTCCTAATTTACCTCTCTCTTTTTTTATTGTTGAAATATAATGTTGTGCGTGTTATAGTTTAGGTATTTTAAAAAACAACTTTATGTACATTAATCATTTTCAGTGATGAGAAGGTTATCAAGAATATACTTTCCTCATAAGTTAAAAAATTCATTCCCTAAAAAATGATAGAAAAAATGAGAGGAAGAATGTAGGCTCATATTAATTAACAATTATACACCATATGAATTGTCTTATTTTAAAATTACTCATAAAGTCAAATGATAAATAAATATTTTTAATTGAGGATATAATTGGTAAAATCTATATATTTTTTTTAATTTCTTTTTATTTATTTATTTTCATAACAGACAGTATGGTGCATCTCTCATCTTTTTCATCCCACATGCCAAACATAAAGTAATGAAATAATCTTTTATTTTCATATAGAAGAAAAATATATGCTACTTTTTTCTTTCTTCCTTTTTTTTTTCGTCATTCCTATCAAACGGAGCCTAAAGTTTATCAAAAATACACCACGATTTGGTCATTCTTAAATTCCATTCTAGCAGGATTCCGAGACTTTGGCGACTTACCAAAAAAAAGGCAAGTACACCACGATTTGGATTATACTTTGTATTTTGGTCTTGCATTATTTTCTCATATTGGACACTTGATTGACACGAGTTTATTGTGCCCTGATTATGTTTATTGATTGTGAGTCAGGATTGAAAAAATACTTAGTCTATATGTGATCAGCCTCCTTAGTGTAATATTGTGAATAGTCTAGTCGCACATTGTGCACGTGTGGCTAGACTGTACCGTATTCGATTATGCTATTGTGATACCAGCCGGTCATATATTAGGCTAGTATTTCAAATTTACTTGTGTATTGATTGTCTTTGTTCAATATTGTTTCAGTTATTGTTCGAAAATAAATTCTAATCCAAAGATAAGATGATCCACCAACTAGAAATTCCACGGGTCAAACAATGTCGTTAAAATTTCACTTTGCAATAGATCCGCAAAGACTCATAAAATCATCGTTACAGGCTCGTCTATTATAAAGCACCGATATAGCTTTCTCAGAACCGACTGTAGTACTACCAAAATTTTGCCGCCGTCGCAGCAGCAGCACTCGTTGCTTCTTTTCTTTCCGACGAATTTGCAACTACATAAAGAAGATTTAGAGGGCGTTTGGTACGCGGTATTTTTTTTTTATTTTCGAAAAAATTTAAGATGAGAATCTATTACCACGTTTGTTTGACATATAAAAAATTTATTTCCGGAAATTATAAATACCCGGATAAATAGTTTACCCACAAAATATGGGAATTCTATCCCTTGAGAATATGTGAGTTTTTTTTTTTTGGGGGCAAAAAAAATTTTTTTCTAAATTTTTTTTCTTCTTTTTTGATCAATTTTGATTAGTTTTTGACAATTTTTTTTTTTTTGTCGTTTTAAATTTTTTTGTCATTTTTTGTCGTTTTTACCAATTTTTTGTCGTTTTAAGCAATTTTTGTCTTTTTACCCATTTTTATCTTTTTTTGTCACTTTTTGATTATTTTTTGTCGTTTTTATCGGTTTTTGTCATTTTTACCAATTTTTTGTCGTTTTAAGCGATTTTTTTGTCGTTTTTACCAATTTTTGTCACTTTTTTGATTATTTTTTTTCGTTTTTACCCATTTTTTGTCCTTTTTGTCGGTTTTTTTTGTCAATTTTTGTCGTTTTAAGCGATTTTTTTGTCATTTTTGTAACCTTTTTTGTTGTTTTTACCGATTTTTAGTCATTTTTGTCGTTTATGTCGCTTTTTTTGTCAATTTTACTGATTTTATGGCTTTTTTTTTTTTCCTTTTTTTCGCTTTTTTTTTCGCTTTTACCGATATTTTTTGCGTTTTTTCGCTTTTTTGTTATTTTTTGTCGTTTTAACCGATTTTTTTGTCCTTTTTGTCGTTTTATCGATTATTTTTCGTTTTTGTCGTTTTTTGGTTATTTTTTGTCGTTTTAACCGATTTTTTTGCCGTTTTTAACCATTTTTTTGTCGTTTTTTAACCAATTTTTTGTCATTTTTTGTCGTTTTAACCGATTTTTTTGTCGTTTTAACCGAATTTTTGTCCTTTTTTGTCGTTTTTATCAATTATTTTCGTTTTTTGTCACTTTTTTGTTATTTTTTGTCGTTTTTAACCGATTTTTTTGTTGTTTTTAACTGATTTTTTATCGTTTTTAACCGATTTTTTGTCATTTTTTGTCGTTTTAACTGATTTTTTTGTTATTTTTTGTCGTTTTTGCCGTATTTTGGTTTTTTTGTCGTTTTTATCGATTTTATGTCGTTTTTGTCGTGTTTTGGTTTATTTTTGTCGTTTTTACCATTTTTTTTGTTATTTTTTGTCGTTTATACATTTTTTGTCGCTTTTTTGGTCATTTTTATCGTTTTAACCGATTTTTTGTCGTTTTTTATCGTTTTTGTTGTTTTTTGTTATTTTGTCGTTTTTACCATTTTTTTCGTTTTTACCGATTTTTTGTCGTTTTTACGGATTTTTTTTATATTTGTTCATTTTTTTCGTTATTATTATTTTTTTTTTTCCCGAAAATATTTATATTGTCACCAAACATGGGAATGTAATTTTTCAGGGAATTTAATTCCTTGAAATTTGATTTCCGAAAATATAAAATTTTCGGCTATATAGTATTCCGTATACCAAACGTCCCCTTAGAGTAGGAAAGATTATATATCTCTCGATATACTTTGGAAGAATTAAATATGCAAATAACTCATCAAATATTATCTCCATTAATTCCAGCTATGTTACATATGAGAAGGTTGGTCAATATTATCAGTGCAAACAGTTTTTAAGTGGACTATGTAGAGTTCAAAACTTGAGTAGAAGGCAGCCGTAGCCACACGAGGGACTCGGTTGCAAACAAGCCCAAGCATCAAACCTGCAGAAGACAGTTGGAAGTACAATGTAAACCACCAGGAAGCAAGCAGTAATTTTTTATCGCGTCCCGTTCGCAGAATCAAGATCTTAAAAAAAAAAAGACATTCATTTTTCATGTTTCAATGCCAAATAAAATAAAAGAATTCACTTTCTCATCAATTTGGAAAAAAAGGGCTTTCCAAATCCAAATCATATATATATATATATATATATATATATATATATATATATATATATATATATATATATAACCCTTTAGTCTAGTGGTAGTGGTGAGACATACGGTCCGAGTGGTCAGGAGATCGATTTCCGTTGGAAACGTTTGCCACAATTACCTTATTTATATATATATATATATATATATATATATATATATATATATATATATATAAAGTGATAGCAATAAGAAGCATCTCCATAAAGATCTTGGACAAACAGCTTTTGGAAAAATATTAATTTTTCCTGTGTGGGTGTTAAATGGCCCAACCACCGTTAGGAGGGCCGAGAGCAAGCATTTTGGCCGGATTTGTAGCTTGGTGCGGGCCGACAACGGACCTTCGGGTCGGGTTGGTGTTGTACTAAAACCTATCAGTTCAACAAAGAAAAGTTTTGTCGAAATGGAAGAGAGCGTCCGAACTCGATTGGCTCTTGTGATTACCGAAGATAGTATAAGATCCTAATTAGATGGTGGAAGAACGGTGAATCGAACAACAAGAACGTATCATTCTTTCTATTTATTATAATCCATTATTATCCTGTCCTTCACGATAGAGCTAATTTCAAGTCCATAAATCATCTTGTTGTTCTTATATTTTCTTCAATCTCCAACAAAAAATAATAATATGATATAAAGTACAAAATAAAAATAGCTTACTTTCTTTTCCTGATCAATCTGTTTGCCCAATAAATTGAAACTTTATTCATTTCTCTAATAATGTTTTTTAATACAAATTATAGATAGATAAAACTAGGCCAGATTTAGGCCTCGTTTGGTTACCGGAATTTGAGCTTGGGAAAGGAAAGTGATTCCTTTCCTATGTTTGGGAGCCAAAAAAAAGTTGTTGGAAAGGGAAAATGATTCCCAAGAGGTAGAAAAATAAGGGGAAAAGTGGTTCCTCCAATTTATAATCACTTTCCCTCCAACTTTTCTGCATTTATTACAAAAAGTTTTGACCAAAATATCCATGTTCATAATATTATTTACCATTTTTATCCATAATATCTTTTAGACAAAAATATTTCTAAGTAATAATTATTTTTATTAGCACGAGGATATTTTTGAAAATTGACTTGATTTTGTTTCCTTTCCTTACAAACACTAAATACTATAATAGAAATTAAAGATATATTCCGGCTATAATTCCGATCTTTCCAAACACCGGAAAAAAAAGTTTATAGAAATTATAATTTTCTAAAGAAAAGGAAATACCAAGGAATCAGTTTCCTTTCCTTTCCATTCCGCGAACCAAACGAGGCCTTAAGCGGAGGCCACTCTCCTGTCATAAACCCCCAAAAAAAATGTTCAAAAGTTATAGGATAAATAAAGAAATAATTTTTTTTCCAAAAAATAAGTGAAACGAGGAAGAAACTCACAAAAACCTCGGTGGAAGGTGCTAGCACAACTCTAGCATCAATATTAATTTTCACCCACCTTATCGGTGAAAGGTGCTAGCATAACATGAATTTGTCAAAACAATGGTGGAACCCAAACGAGCAAAAAAATAAAAATAATCAAGACATTTTTTTTATATAAACCAAACTTGTTGCGCTTCAATCTACATCTAATAGAATAATAATAATAATAAATTATTAAAAAATGAAACAATTGTCAATCAATGACATGAAAAAAAATTCATATGCATTCAATCAACAGAAGCACAACAGTGATAGAACGTGAAAATGTACATTCAACAAATAGCAGCTTCAGCTTCAGCTTGTACTTTGCAGCATTACACAGCAATTTGTAATAGTAAAATTGGAGCCGTCACTCTTCTTTGAGAGAGAGAGGCTCTTTCAAAGTGTGATGTCTGTTGTTGAATGAACCAAACCGGTCAAATACTCAAGTAAGTTTAGTAACCAAACTCTAATTATTTAACACCCACATAGGATTTGGTTCGGTTCAATTTTAAACGATTTTTGTTATAACCAAACCGTGAACCGAACCGAATCGGTCGATTTTTTAAAAAATTGCAGCCGAACCAAATCGACCGAACCATCGGTTTGGTTTAAAACCGATCGGTTCGATTTATTTTGGTTCAATTTGGTCGGTTTGACTTAATTGTGCACAACCCTACGTGTAATAGTGTACATTCGAAAATTCTATATTTATGGAAATCAAATTTCGGTAATGAAATTCCCTGGAAAACTATATTATCGTATTTGGTGACTTTATAAATAATAAAAAAAGTGGAAAAAAAACTAAAACTGAGATTAAAAATGATATAAATATATAAGAACAACCGCAAAACCAAAAAACCTTACAAAAAAGGGAAAAAAAAAAAGAAACCTGGGAAAAAAATCTAAAAAAAAAACAAAACAAACTTCAAAAAGTAAAAAGGTTAAAAAAACGAAAAAAAAAAGCATAGGAAAAACAACATTTTTTTGTCCGCAAAAATAAATAAATAAATCCACATGGCCTCAAGGAATAGAATTTTCATATTGTTCAGATAAATAATTTACGTGATATTCTCACTTCCCGAAAATAAATTTTCATAACCTAAATCAAATATAAAAAAAATCTCGTGTAACGGACCAAGGCATAATTTAGGATTGGGTTTTTTATTTTATTTTTTATTCCCATGTCCCAGCCCAAAGCCCGGTCCTCCAACGAGCCGACATATTTTGTATCCAAATTTCTAGGTTTAAATAAAACCCTTCGGCATGAAAATCCCCAAACAATTTTCTCTTTACTCTCTCCTCTCCCTTTTGCCGCCATTCAGTGAGGAGGAGAAGAAGAGAGAAATAATGGCAGAAACGGAAGTAGAAACGAAGAAGAGGAAGAAGACAGAAACAGAGACGGAGACGAAGAAGAGAAAAAGACAAAGGAAGCTTTCATCTACGGCAACTACAAGAACTACTACGGCTATCGCGTACGTATTCCTATTGTGTCATTTCGTCAAACAACTTCCGCTCACAAAAAAAGAAGATTGAATTTTGTTTTCTATTTTAGGATTTTGCTGAAAGTTTTGAAGTACTTGTGTGTTGTGGTGTGTTATGGTGCAGATCGATCGTGACCAGGAGGAAGACCCTCGGCTCGCGGCGTTCAAGAGGGAGTGGTTCGAAGGGAAGGACTGCCTCGACGTCGGCTGCAACCAGGGGCTCATAACCATCAGCATAGGTGAGATGTGCTGATTGTTAACGTCAGCTTGATTCTGACAAATATTTAACATCCCCAATTCTCAACATAGTTTGCTTATCGAGTATTTATGTTTTGAATTCATATGCAGCAAAGAAGTTTCATTGTCGAAGCATACTTGGAGTAGATATAGATGCTGGTGCGTACCCGTCCAATTTACTATTTGTTCTTTCTTATTTTGACCAAATTGTTTTGATTGAATTGTTGATCTGCAACTGCAAACTTCTTATATTTCCAAATATACTTGGAAGTGGTACCAATCTGGTTTGAGTTTGTCTTGAACTTTGTTTGTAGCTAAACTCTTTAAAGATGTTCTATGTTAATTTTATTTGTATAAAATCTATAAGTTACAGATGGACTGGATTAACTTAGCTTCTCATACGCATAATGTCTTTCTTTTACTGTCAGTTCTGAAACCAAATAGAGGGTCGCAGTAAGTAGCTACAGCACAGGTCTTTTTGAATCTTCAATCAAATGATTCCTTGTAAGACATGAAGTGAAGAGCAAGGGTTGTTTGGGCACCCCGTGAGTTCATCGTGTTACATTAGCAGTGACGAGATAGGTTGGTGTACATTGACCCATGATAGCAATGGCAGGTGTTCATGGGTTATTATCAGGTGTTGTATGAGAAGCAAGCACGTGACTGGGATTAGATTCACCATGTAGACTGTAAAGGAGAGCTTTTTTGAACTTGAAGCTATGATCTTTAGGTGAGAAACATATAAAATTGAAGGTATTTGATATGCTCTGTGGTATTATTTGAAAGAGATAAAAATGGATTGGCAGATGGTAAAACAAAACTATGAATTTTACAGATTTTAAGGTATAAGAAACAAGATGGCAGTAAATGAAGATTGTATTTGAAGACGTGATTTATTTTAATTGCACATATCCAAGCCAAGTAGGATTACATGAATCCATTAACATGCATGTTTTGGATAGATATATATATATATATATATATATATATATATATATATATATAAGGAATTCCGGGAAGAGAATAATTGTCTGTCGAAAGAGACCTAACTATGATTTTTGAGAAAATAGTCATTGTGAATAGATGATAATTGAAATAAATTTGGAGTTATTATCCACATGTTGTCATGTACTAGATCTTAAAGTGGCAAATATAGTTTCACGTAAAAAGAAGATGAAGGAACAAAATCAGTTGTGATGGGTAACATTACCGAATTGGTCCCCCCTCTCTTTATTTTCTCAGTAGGAAGATGGATTTGCGATTTGGATGGCCTTATAACGTGTCTTCTCCCCTCTTTTAACCTCCTCCTGAGTAGGAATATCAGTAGGTTATTTTTTTTTGGGTCTCCTCTGGATTAGGGATATCAATAGGCTCGGTTTGGGTCTGGCTGGGTTTTGCTCAAATTGGGCTATAACTTCCCAAGCCCAAATGGGCCTACGGCTTATTCTTTAGCAAGGTCCAAGCTTTGCATAGACTGTAACCTAATTAGATAATTAGGCTTATGCATTGCCGTAGATCTATCCTAAAATGTACAATAAAGTTAACCATAAATATATGTTTACAATTTAATATAGTTTTAATTAATTAATAAAATAGATATGCTAAAATATGATAAAAAGTTGATCGACCTTTAATACAATGTAATGTCTAACATGCTTGAACACTATGGCCAATCTGGCCTGATTAGTAAATGGGCTGAACGAGATCCCAAATCTTGCCTACTCGTCATAAAAAACAGGACATATAGCTAACAAGGATGTCCAAACCGATTTGAAATGCATTGGCATTTCTACTTAGAAACAAGTTCTGTGAGGGGTGTTTGGATAGTAAGAACTCCGTGGAAGTGGGTAAATGGAAGTTCTATGGATAAAAGTCTTTAGACTTCTCTTGCACTTTCTAGTCCATGTCCCTTCCAAAATTTGTTTGGACAACTAATATGGAAGGAAGTGAAAAGTCGGAATGGTGCATTATAATACTAGTTACTGGAAATTGCTGAGAAACCCAATTTCGGGATGGGCTTTTATGAAATGCCCACCCGCTGGATGAGTTTTATGAAATGCTCAGAATTAAGTATTTTTACGTTAAATATTCCAAGATTCCCTTTTAGATGCCACCCGCTGGAAACTGCTATTTTTATAATACCGAAACTATCTCTCCGCGCGAATTGGTCATCTATATGTATTTGAATTCAAAAAACTCAGATCTGGATTGCGATTTTCGTCTTCTTCTTCTTCACGAAAAATCTGAATTCCATTGCTCTCATCTTCAGCAGAGATCGCAAAGATCGTTCGTAGTTCGGTGTGCTTTTCTTCGGTCGAACTCAGATCATCGCTCGTCATCATCATCACCATCATCATCATCTTCATCGACGTCAATTGTGGAGAGAAGATCTTTCTTCTTCTTTTCCATAAGAATTATCATCGCTTTGAAAGAAGAACGAAACTCTTTATTCTTGAAAAAATTAAATTACACGGAGAATGGCCATTCTCCTATGTTTTAACACTGGAAATGACCATTCTCCGTGTAAATTAACACGGAGAATGCCATTCTCCGTTTTATTTAAAACGGAGAATGACATTCTCCGTGTTTCTAACACGGAGAATGGTCATTCTCCTGCGTTTTAACACTGAAATGACCATTCTTCGTGCTAAATTACACGGAGAATGACCATTCTCCGTTTTATTTAACACGGAGAATGACCATTTTCCGTGTAAATTAACACGGAGAATGCCATTCTCCGTGTTTCTAACACGGAGAATGGCCATTCTCCTGTGTTTTAACACTGAAATGACCATTCTCCGTGCTAAATTACACGAAGAATGACCATTTTCCGTTTTATTTAACACGGAGAACGTCATTCTCCGTTTTATTTAAAACGGAGAATGCCATTCTCCTGCGTTTTAACACTGAAATAACCATTCTCCGTGCTAAATTACACGGAGAATGCTATTCTCCGTTTTATTTAACACGGAGAATAACATTCTCCGTTTTATTTAACACAGAGAATGGCATTCTCCGTGTTTCTAACACGGAGAATGGTCATTCTCCGTGTTTCTAACACGGAGAATGGTCATTCTCCTGTGTTTTAACACTGGAATGACCATTCTTCGTGATAAACTACACGGAGAATGACATTCTCCGTGTAAATTAAGACGGAGAATAGTCATTCTCCGTGTAATTTAGCACGCAGAATGGTCATTCTCCGTGTAGTTTATCACGGAGAATGCCATTCTCCGTGTAAATTAAGACGGAGAATGACATTCTCCGTGTTACTAACACGGAGAATGACCACCCTCATGCGAAATTAACATTTTTCGTGTTCTAACACGGAGAATGACCATTCTCCTGCATTTTATGGTCAGCTGAAACTTTGGAGAGCCATAACTTTTGACTGGGAGGTCGAAACGAGGTCCCGTTTGTCGCAAAATGAGCGTATCGTCGAGGAGACTGAAAGTAACAGCCTCACCGTTAGACGGCCTTCCGAAATTTTAGAATCGCAAAAAAATGATGTTTGGACCTCCGTTTTTAGCACTTTTGCTGTTTGTCCCGGTCTTTCCGAAATTTTTCGACGAGTTTTTGAAGATTTTTGAGGAGAAAACCTAGATTCGAAAGTGAGCAGCGTATGGAAGAAGATGAAGTATCGAAACGTTTTTTTTAAGAGCAGTTTCGTGGGTGTTTTCAATAAATTAAAAGGAAGGGCAAAATGGTCATTTGGAACCTGCTTTGGATAAGTTTCTCTAATTCTGGGCACGCGATGAAAGTTTTTTTTAGCGGTGGGTTTTACATAAAACTTTTTTAGTTTTTGGGCATTTCATAAATCCTCCCTACTAGTTATATGCCGCACGTATTTTAATTGTCTTCTAATTAATTTTATATGTATTTGAAAAGAGCAAAAGATACTTACATGATAAACTAATACATTGGAATACCAAAAGACATATCTTGTAAGTACTACCTACCCTTAGTAAAATAGATTATTTTTTGTATTGGAACAAATATGTAAGGGTATTTTTGGAATAGAAAGTTTCATGGTGAAGCCTAACTTTTGGCATTATACAGTAGAATAGATTAAAAAATATTACTGGTTACTAAATTGATATATAATTCTTATTAATATTTGATTTAATTGCTACATAATAATAAAATTAAGTATTATTAATTACTAAACATTACTTTATTATCTTAGTTACTTATTTATTAATAATTAATTATCTAAGTAATATGATAATATATTACTTAAGAATAATTATTTATAATTAATTATCTAAGTAATATGATAATATATTACTTAAGAATAATTATTTATTTAAAAATATTAATTACTTAAATTTTAATAATAAGTAATAGTAGTTGAATAGTTTAGTGTTAATTTATGATGTTTATTATGAATTAATTAATTATGTTAATAACTTATACATTAATTAAGCCTTATTTACACGTTAATAAGCATTAATAATTGGTGTACTTACTATTAATTAATAATACTTGAGCCTTTCAACATTATTCATAAAACAAAGATGATCAAACAAACAATAAATGAGAAGTTCGAACTCACTTCTCTTGTTTCGAGAAGGAAGTGCAAAGCCTCATTTTTTGGGGCTACCACCAATAGAAGTAAAAGGAATTTGAATTAATTAGAAAAGGAGGCTTGAGGAACTATACCGGTGATAAATCTAAGTCTGAGGAATGTATGGATGGAGTTAAAGAAGTAATGGAGAAATCCATGTAGGTAGGAATGTTCATAAATTTTTTTTTTTTGGATGGTTATTGTATTTTTTCTGAACCAGATAAGAGTGAATTTAAAAGTTAATGAACATAAAAACGATTCATGGAAAATACAGACAGGAGAAATCTTTTGACACAAGGGTACTGAGGTTTGAAAGTTTTTGAGAAATAAAGGGGCTAGTATAAGGAACTTGAGGAGCAATATGGAGTTACTTATAATAATATGATTTTTGAAGTTGTACAAACGGCCAAAAGAATTAAACTAATGACCCTTGGTACGAAACATTTGGAGAGAGTATAGAGCATAGTCAGAAAAGAATATTCACAAGAACAAAGAAAAAGTTTGGTTCTGTGCGGTAAAATTTTAGATGAAAAGATCTAGATGGAAACTATCACCTATATAGATGACATCCATGCGTTTAGGATAAGATTATGATGTATGTTGTGGGAGATATTCTGATTGATTACTGAAACAAACAAGTATCTTGATGTGATTGACTGATTGGACATCTATGTAAGTTATATAACTATCTGTCTTTGCACTAGTGTTGGATGAACTTGTTAAGGACAGGATTTATGGTATGTATTGCGGTCAAAAGACACTCTTATAGTGATAAGGGTGGTGGGTTTAATGCATTAGGTATACAATTGGAGGTGGATGCTTCAAATTTTAAATGAATAAGAATTAGTAGGATAAACAAGAAGATATGAAGTGTAACTTTTATAACTATGATAAAATTGAATTATTGGTTTTAAGTACCTTAGATTGATGACCAAGGAATACCTAAATGCGATTTTCTACTTTTAAGTTACATTTGTGATCATGATGAGATTGATAAAGATGCTATCATAGAATAGAAGCTCAATAGTTGAAATGGAGGATGCTCCTAGAACTAGAATACTATATGAATGTAGAAGCCCAGAAATTGAAGGAGTTTTTTTTAAAGATTATTACAAGACCTACCATGGTTCATGGGTGGGAATGTTGACAATCAAGAACTCACCTGAAAAATGACCATATCAGAAATGAGAATGTTGAGGAGGATTAACAGATTAAAAACAAAAGATCACTAGAAATGAACTCATTGGTGGGAAGTGAGACACAAATTTTGAGCATAAGAGAATATTACTTTAGATGGTTCAGTCCTGTAATGGGAACCAATATATGCGATTTAAAGAATTATAAAGACCTTGTTCAAGGAGCTGCTTGGATTAGATTAGACTAAATGCAGACTTGGTTGAAGCATTAGAAATTGACATGGCAGTAAAGGATACAACCAAGGAAATGACTTATTACAGATCTGGATTTCTGGATGGAGGAAAAACAATGATGTTGCCTACCCAAAGATCTGGATTGAAGGTTTTATTGTTGGTTCTATTGAAAATATTTAGAATAATTCTTGGTCCGAAACAAGTTCCTTTTATTTTTTACTATAAGTAAGCAGAATAACATGGAAAGTCATACTTCCTTTTTCCTGCTAAAGTTTTATTCTGGCCTACTTTAGCCATACAGTTAGGGATGTCACATCTGAATAACCTTGGATTCTTCACGCTGTTCCAACCACCACATATGGCCCTTTATCCCAGAAAATTTTGGGTTGGCTACTTACTGTTGCTATCTGTTGTTCGATTCTAGGATGTGTTTTGACTATATCAGTTGTTCTAGCTAAATGTGCTGGTGCATCATCTTTGATTCTCATCCTAAGGCATTTTACTTTAATGAAGCTGACCTGATATTTGATAAAACAGTTTCGCAGTTGTGATCTTGGTCGTCGTTTTGCAGATTTACTTGGATTACTTCTTATCGATCCATTATTTCCTTGCATGTTAATTTGGTTCATTCATTATATTTCATGGTAGAATGTTCATCGATTTAATTTTAGTAGGACATTTTATATCATAGTTTGCAGTATCGGCTGATACCGATCTGATACACCAGATACCGATACGGTTTGGCATGTCCCGATCCGTTACCGACCGATACCCGATACCGACCGATACCCGATACCGACATTGGGGGTTTATTTTTGGATCAATTCGGCAAAGACAATTGAACGAAAATACCAATCAGCAAGGGTGTACAAGTATAGTAAGGTTGTAAAAAATGTAAAAGAAATTTTTTTTTCTATCGCATGTAAATCAATAAGCAAAGGTGACTACTATTTCATTGAATTTCAAAACTGCTAAGTATAATACTGAAAATACTTAAAATTATGCCTAACTGTATAAAATATTTTCTCTAGAATGTTAATAATTATTTGATTTCTGATATCAAAATATCCGATACTCCGATCCGAAACTGTCGATACCACCGATCTCATTACTCATAGGAATGGTCCGATACCGATTCCGATACTGCGAACCTTGGTTTATATATATCAATTGACATTTGATGTGTTATTCCTTTTCCTCTTTGGCTTAATTATCATAAATATGAATGTAGTTTCCTATAGTAAATAGTATCACTATACCTCTTTGTTTAAATATTATTTTGCTAGTCTTAAGAGGAACTTGGATGATGCTCATTGGTTGCATCGAACTATTTATCAATTCACCTTCTAGATTTTATGCCAAGCCTTTCCCTTGCTCATAGGGTTAGCTTCAATTTGTGCCCAGCCATAAAAACTTCATAAATTCTTCTGTTGAGCATTCTTCTGCTCCATGCTGACCCTGATCCCATGAGATAAGATTTGGTTGGTGATGAAAACGATGAAGATAATTGTAGAAAGTGAAGGCTACATTATGATTAGAATCACATGAAATTTTATTAGGACTCTTGGCCAATACTTATAGTACTATAAAACATGTGAGATATCATCATTAACTAGAAAAATATATAATAAATACACAGAAAAATAAAATAATTAATCTACTCTTCAACACAGCCCTGTAAGTTGGAACTTGGTTAAAAAATAGCCAACTTGGACAAAGAGGGAAACAAAGAAACTAGAGATCATGTGAAAATGTAGTTAGGGGCTTTCTTATCGAAGAAATTTCGCAAGAAACCATCTAAAGAAAGCTGGGACTCCGAGGCCGAAGGAATTCTTAAAGGAACCAAAGAAAGATAGGACTTCGCTAGCGAAGAAATCTTGGAAGAAGTTGAATGAGAGTTGAGACTTCACAAAGGAAAAAATTCCTAAAGAGATAAAAAAGGAGAGACATGACTTCACACTTGAAGAAATCTCGAAAGAATACATCTTAAGTAAGCATGAGCTTTATAACGAGAAATTCCAAAAGAAACATATCATGTAGGTTGGGGATCCTAAACAAGAAATTACAGAAAAACATCTAAAGTAGGTTGGTGCTCTGTAGAATGAGAAATCTCAGAAGAAAATGTATAAAATTTGTTGGGGCTCGAAAAAAACGAGAATACCGAATGAAACATATAAAGTTATGTAGGACCAAAATCCACGAAGAAACTATCTGAAGTTTGTTGGGTCAAAAAGCGAGAAATCACAGAAAAGAATATGTGAAATACGTCGGGATTCAGAAAGATGATAAATTCCAGAAGCAAACCAAAGTATATCGGGGCACCGAATACCGAAGAAATCCTAAGGGGCTTTGCGTATCAGAGAAGTCTGAAAGAAAGTCGGGGCTCCGACTACCGAAGAAATTCCAAAATATTTGTACCCGAGCATCAGCTAAGAAGCAGTAGATATCATGTCTTAAGAAATCCTAGGAGGAGAACCTAGGCTCTGATACCATGTAGGAAGTGGAGTCTACATTTTGACTAGATTGACATAAAATTTTGTTAGAGCTCTTGGCAAATATTTGTATTACTACAAAACATGTGAAATAACATCACTAACCCTATGAAAATACATAATAAATGTGCCAAAAATAAAATAATTAATCTAATCTTCAACAATAATGATAAGAATGTTCTTAAACGGGAACCTGATGGTTCCAGTGTTCACTGGGGAGATGCTTCTACTTTGAGAAGCCAATAAACATATTGGAGGAATCAGAGTTTGATGTTATAATACTTGAATTTTTCTTGGTGTAAACATTGTTTTCACAAAATATGTTGATTTTGCTTCTGTTTTCAAATTTCTTTTTTACATTCATTCTGGTGATGATTCCTGCATATGCTTACATGTATCTCCTAGATCGGAAACTTTGGATACATTTACTACTTTTTTCTTTTTACCCTAGGAAAATACATAATAAATTTGCTGAAAATAATATAATTAATCTACTTTTCAACATAATGATGAAAATGTTCTTTCTTTAGCTATAAACTGGAACCTGATGGTTCCAGTGTTCATTGGGGAGATATACATTGCACTTCTACTTTGAGAACCCAATAAGCACATTGGAGGAATCAAAGTTTGATATTAGGACACTTGAATTTTTCTTGCTGTAAACATTGTTTTCATAAAGTATGTTGATCTTGATTTCTATCTTCATTTTACATTCATTCTAGTGATGTTTCCTGCATGTGCATACATGTATCTCCTAGATCGGAAAGTTTGGATACATTTACTACTTTGATCTTTAAGGTGGACGAATAATTGCAAAACTTCGTGTTACTGGAGTCAATTCTATTGATGGTACCCATACAAGTTGCTTACAGTTCTTCTTTGCAGGTTTAATTGATGCTGCACATTGGAACCTAAGAAAGTTCGCTAGAATGATGAAGGCTTCTAAGGCTCAGGTTTCAGATAGTACAGATTGTTCTGCAAACAACATTTGCATAGGTTCAAATGAGAAAACATATAATACTGCTTCTAGCCCCAGAGAAGATGATATTTTTGGGAGAGTTTCCTTCAAGAAAGAAAATTTTGTTGCGAGTTTGCACGGATGCTCAGAGAAGTATGATGCAATTCTTTGGTAAGTTTCTGAAATTCCAGAATGCTGCCAAGTGGACTTTCACTGTTATGGATTTTTTCAGTTCATTTTAAGTGTGTGGTAACTAAAATTGGTGGCATTGCTCACATAATCCTTCTGAAATTCCACACTCTTTTACTGTTTATTTCTTCGATGGTCTGTTCTTGTACACTAGATCACTTTTGATCATATTTCGCAGCCTTAGTGTTTCAAAGTGGATTCATCTAAACTGGGGTGATGATGGGTTGATTACATTGTTCGTGAAGATCTGGAGACTTCTTCGACCGGTAGTTGTTTAACTTAATTTTTAATTCAATGAATCATAGATCTATCTTTATAAATGTGTAAAAGCAATATTTCTTCTTCTAGGGCGGAATATTTGTCTTGGAACCTCAACCTTGGTCCTCGTACAACAGAAATCGACAAGTGTCTAAGGTACGTGTATCCAGTTTGTAATTATGTTTCTATTTCTTTAAAATTTACTTCATATCAACATTTTGTTTTTGATAATATTATACATTGGTGTTCTTAAAGAGGTGTATTAGTGTTGTATTTCCTCAAGGTTCTATAGATAATTTGTGCAAAAGAGATTTTTCTAGGGCATTCTTGAAAATTTGAGGAGATCAGCTCCATTTAGCTATTTAACTTCTATTTGTTATGAGTGGGTAGTGATGTTCTTTGTTATAATAACTCCTCGACCACTCCAAAGGAGTGGAAAATACTTTAGAACTTAGTTCTTCCTTGTGCTTAATAAGCTTGTTGCTTTATCGATGTTGGTACATTGAAAACTAATAGAGAGAGACTGCCTATCATTGGTAGCATCTCTGATCAAGTTCTACTTCTGCTACGAGTTATATATTTTATTTTTGATACTTGTTTGTTGATATATATTTTGGTTAGTTGACAATTACATTTTTTTGTTGCAGACTGCAACTTTGAATTTCAATAATATTATCTTGCGTCCACATGTTTTCCGGGAGATACTTCTAGACAAGGTAAAACTAGTTAACCTAATGTCATGTAATATTCAGGATAGACCTTACTTGAGAAATGAATAGAAGACGCTTTGGATTTTAGCAAGAGGACTGACCTTTCACTCTTTCTATAGATTGGATTTAGGTCAGCTGAGATTGTTACCGACAGCTTATCTGGTACTGTTGCTGGATTTAATAGGCCAATAATAGCTTTTACCAAGTGACTCATTGAAAGGTAACTAATTTTCCCTGCACGGTTTGTTTTTGGTCTAATTATTGCTAAAATATTCAATAATATGACATGCTTATGCCATAAGGTGTTTGTCCTTCTTTCTAAAGTGTTGCAACTTTCGTACTTTATTATTTCTACTCTTACCTTCTCAGACCGCGGTTAGAGCTTTGCTTATAAACTCTTAGACACTTCACTATAGGTTGTGAAGCTAAAGAATAGCTTAATTCTCGGCTTTAGAGCTTTGATACTTACTTCGAGATACACCCACATTTTAAGGGATCTCTTACAGTTTACATCCAAGAGGTCAAAGGCATAACAGTATACACCTAAACACTGCTTGGCATGCCCCCATTAGTTCTTCTATGTGTCTGCAATATGATTTTTTTCCCAATTTTCTGGTACCCCATGATTAGCCTAACTATTTGAGGAGGAACTTCCTAACTTTTCAGTATGAGCACATTATGCAGATGGTATGTTCAAACTTGAATATTACCAACACTCCCAAATAAACCCCCTGAAGTGAAGGTTAGTGGAGTAGCCAGGTGAGAATTGGTTAGTGGCTCTGCTCCAGTTGATTTATTATGGGGCTGTGATGGATTGACTGACAAAGTACCAGTATTTCAAGTTTGAAGTAATCATGACTTTATTTTTCAATTATAATTATGTTTTTTTATGCTTAGTTTTTTCATTCAAAAATCAACACGGCCTTATTAGTTATTCTTCCCTCCCACCACACACTCTCGCTCTCCCCCTTGTAATGAAATCTTCTGTTGTAGTTGTTCAGAATTGAGAAATTTAAAATCTTCCCGCGACACTAGGTATATCACTTTGGATTATTTAGCCATGCATTTCTTTTCTTGCATCTGCATGACTTATTGAGTTGTATCTTGTTATGCAGCAGTTTGAAGATTAATCCGACCAGCAAGTATCTTGTTATGCACAAAAGGAGAAAACCTCTACAAAACTCTTTTGAAGATGAAAAAGGACATCTGCTGGACTTCTTTATGCCCCCAGTTTGGGTAAGTTATGAAACAAAATAGTTTGCAGTGTCAAACAATAACAACTCTTGGCAAAGCTGATTATTTTCCATCTACTCTTGGCAAAGCTGATTATTTTCCATCTGGCAGCGTTAAGACTTGTTTGATCTTCTTGTTCGCTTCAAATTCCATCAGATGAAGACTTTTGGGCCAGTTGCTGTGTTTTTGCGACCAATAGTCAGCACACTCTTGTCCCCTGTATGGGCTTCTAGTTTGTATCTTAAAGAAGTATCCAAGGGCCAAGTCCCGTTTGCTTTGTTCGACTACATTATTTATGTATAATATTTGGCAGTTTATATTTTTACATTTCATTTTATCCCTATTTGTTGAGTTCCATTTTCCTGTTGTAAAAGCTTGGAAAGTTCATTTGATATCATCAGGTTGTGATGTACTCTTGCCGTAGAAGTAATATTATTGTGAATTCATGCATTATGTAGTAGGAAAGACTTCAATGTGATACTTAATTTGAAGATCTTGTAAAACATAGATAGCATTAGTACAGGCTTTGATATTATATCACATAATAAAAAGAGCTTATCAATTAATCAAAAGTATTGATGAACAGTTCAAGCATCCATCACAATTTGAACGGCCAAATTTCAATTGGCCAGTTCTGACCAAGTCAGCCAACACATGGTTCAGCTCACCCTCGGATTCCCAACCACCGTAGGCTGTAGCCAGCGGGCAGTGATGAGAAGCTTGTGCAGAGCGTGTGGCGTAGCACCAGAGGCTTGATGAAAGTGGCAATATTATGAGCCACGAGAATAGGTCTACTGGACTGCACGTTATCTCGCCTCGAGCGATCGTTCGTGCGAATGCAACCGGTCCATGAACGTGTCTCAACTCGGACACGGGATCAGAGAAGTTATCTCGTCTTGTGCGTGCGGTCGAGTGGGTGCGACCGGCTCGTGGACGTTCCTTATCTCGTGCACGATCGAGAGGGTGTCAGTGTTGACAGAGGTGCAATGACAATGATGAAATGTTACGAGGATGTGCGGCTACCCTATCCACGATCCCACCATGGAAAAGGAAAAAGAAAAAAAAAAGGAAAAAAGAAAAGGTAGCCAGTAGCCGGTGCTTGAACCTTTATCATATCTGCAAATTTCGTCTTTTTCTTCTTCTCATTCAAGACTTTTCCTTTTCTTTTTCCTGTAGGTGAATTTTTTGCCTAGGAAGCAAAAAATGTATGTGCCAAAAATATAGGTCTGTGTCATCTCGGTGTCGGCCATGGTAGACATTTTAAACTACAATAGACAGGCCAAGCATAGGTATCATGTCCTTGCTGTGTCCTAGACATTCCAAACTACTACAGACAGAAAAAACATAGTATCTTGTCCTTTGTTGTGCTGTGTATGCATTGTATTGTATATGCGTCCGAGCATATAGGCTGCTGCTGGATCCGACTCTTGCTATTTGTGATATTTGATAAGCACTCAATATATAGCTCAAATTGAAAAAGCAGCGTTAAATTCATTTTAATTGAATGATTCACGCAGCTATACTGAAGACTAGAAAAAAGTTGGTACCATCTCCGTCTTCTATTCCAGCTTGAGCGCGATCGAACATAGCACTCTAACATAGGGGGTTCATATATTTGTGTCCTATATTAAATAAAGGTTAGGTATTAAAATTTAAAAGCCTATTTAGTCCATTTAAAAAGACTAAGTTATTCTCTATAAAAGCTTAATTTAAGTTCCACAACTTAATATTTTGATTATTCCTCTTTTTATGGGACTAGGGCTAAATAAATAATAAACAGTAAAAAAATTACTAAAGAAAAGTCTTACTTTTAATTTCGTAATAGGCCCTCAAAATCTCAGAACGTCTTGCTTGTATTATATTTATCTGCGAGTATTACTCGTTAAAAACATTCAAAAATACCTGGAAAATGTGTTATGTCGTGTCCAGTCGTATTCGTGTCCGTCAACATTGTAGCCATACCATTGGTCAATTCATGAATAAGTTGTCTGAGCTCTCTAGCCTAGTGGTATTAGAGCGGACATCCGGAGGGGCCGGCAAGGTTCGAGCCCCCTAATTGTGTGTGTGCGTGTGATTTCAAAAAAAAAAAAAATTCATGAATAAGTTTGCTTTCAAAAGCTCCATGCACTAAGCATATGCACCTTATTTTGAGTTACCAATAATGTTCGGTTAGATACCATTTTGCCCTCCGCAATTGTCCAATTTTATCCGCTCTTTTTTTGTTTAGATAAAATATTTCAGATTAGTTTCTATGAAAACTTTCAACAACAAAATTCTTCAGATCCACGAGTCCTCACAAAATAGGTTGCAAGAGAAAGTGACAGGAGTAGCAGACGAAATTGAATTTTGTTGAGAAACCCTCCACATTCAACACGATTTCAATGTTAACCAAACAACAAAAGTAGAGAGAGTGCATCTCACTTCCAACCCACCTATACCATAATAAACAGGCCCTAAGCAAATAACATGGGCTGGGCCGTCATTGACGGTTCTATCAAGTAGTGTACTATAGACTCCCTTTCACTGAGATGTGAGCAAAGAAAGAAAGAATGGAAATGGTGGGAGACGTAGAGAAGATGATCGGAGTCGGACTCGTATGGGGCACCACCAACTCCCTGATGCGCCGAGGCGCGCTCCTCTGGGACCAAAAGCTCCAGTCATCCAACGGCGATCGCCGCCACTTCCTCCGGAGGTGGGCGGATCTGGCGCTGACGTGGCAGTACTCGGTCCCGTTCGCCGTCAACCTCTCCGCCTCCGCTGCCTTCTTCTACCTCCTCGGCGGGTCCCCCATCTCCCTCGCCGTCCCCGTCACCAACGCCACCACTTTCGCCGCCACCGCCGTCTCCGCCGTCCTCCTCGGCGAGGAGACCAGGCTCGGACCGGCGATGCTCGGCACGCTCCTCATCGTTCTAGGGGTCTGGATCTGCGTCGCCTGAGCATATTGATTGGTACTTACGTTCCAGATCTCGATTCCCGTCCCTTCTTTTGAACTGTACGATTTAGTCCGCTACGTGTCCGACACAGTCGCGACGAGGACACGACACCGAGTCTATTATAGTTTTGGTTTTGGAATGGGAAGATTTTATTGTTCTTTCCTGAGCAACTAATTGCAAGAATTCGGCTACAAAATTAGATGTCATGACTTTGTACATTACTACAATTAATTGCTCTCATAATTTCTGACGACCCTGAACACAAGTCCGTCAATAAACCACACCGAACACCCCAAAATACACGGTCTGGGCACACCAAAGTAGGTGCCGTATCTGTCTCGCTGTGTCCTTACCATGTATCTGTGGTGTCCGTGCAACATAGTCTTAGGGTCTGCTTGGTAAAGGTATTTTCACGGGTTATGGGGTATTTTTGGACCGACCGTTTATGAAAACCTCTGCTTGTTAATTTTTTGAGGCCCTGGTTTTAGTCGGCTCAAAAATCCCCAAAAACCAGTGTAATGTAAATTTGGGTGGCTTTATAAACACCCCAAATCGGTGGGTTTTGAGAGATTTTATTATTTTATTCCATTTATATCTTCATCAAGAATATATAATTATAGCTAATAGTACCCTTCCCTATTTAATTTTATTCGTGTAAATTTTTTTTTTTAGAACCGTCGTTAGTGAATTACCAAGCATGGATTTGACCGGTTTAAAAGCTGCTACTTAAAAACCACCCAAACCGGAGAATAAGGGATGGAGAATAATGGGTTATTTTATAGAGTTAATTTTTCTTGTAAGTAACTGCTGGATTAACTAACCTACCAAAGGAAGGTTTTAGCGAGCTGTGAGTATGTCGTGGAGAATAAGAGTTGGGGTGCAAATTATGGAGTTGAACGCACACAATCTGGCTGTGGTTCCAATGTATGGTGTAACTATGGAAATCTGCAGTTGGATCGAACATGGGTAAAGTTATTGCGCTCTCCATGTTCCATAATCTCTGAAAACCTTGTAAAAGAACATTTGTGTGAATCTATGTTGCACAAACACGGGAAAATGGTGTCCGTATCCTTATTATGTTTGTATATGTATCCGTGTCCATATTTATGCAACATAGGGGACTACATGTGTACTGAAAATGTCAGTACTCCGTATTTGTATCATGTCCTTATCCACATCGCAACATAGGTGTGGATGGTGTAAGGATGTCCTTGTACATGTGTAATAAGTCGTCACAGCACCAGCAGAAATCCCTGGAACAAGATCTATTTGCATTTTGATACTTCCGAATATAAATTCTTTCCTTATCTGCATACCCTATCCTGCAAAAGAAACAAGAAATTAGTGCTCAATGTAGAAAAATGACGAGCAAAAGGATGCCGGATACTGAATACTTGAAGTGAGGCGAGATATATCGAAGGGAGGTAACCGTGACAGGAGGTAAGACCGATCGAGTGATAGAGCTAGTGAGGGCCCAAAACCATAGGGAGTCGTTTCTTCCCTAAAATTGTCGGGGTGGATACCATATTCCCCATGTCTGACTATTTTTGGGTGCATTTCAAACTTATGTAGGAAAACCTTTGTTCAGTAAAGTTGACCGTCTTCCATGCTTAGTTTTCCCTGGCCGATGTGTTCCATTATTGCTGCATTTAAGCGTTAAGGTCGTCACTCCAGCATTTTTGAATTATTTAATCGTTGATTATAAAATTTGCACAACATAACATTATCTGATTAGTATATCCCTACCTTTGTTTAAAGAAGGATAGTAAGGCTTTGATGTTGTAGCTGTTCTGTATTGTCTCAAAACCATTGCAGTGGCAGTTGTATAATTGTACACTAACTTGATCGTTTATGTGAAACAGTTTTGACTGCATGAGATCTATGAATTCATAGAAAAAAATTATTCTTGTATCACAAAGTAGAATTGCATGATAGAGATATTAGAATCTTTTGATTGTTCTAAAAATTTGAGGGTTTTGTATCCGAAGCACTCTCGAACTGAAATGATGGTACCAAGGATGTGATGTAGATATATTCATTGCAAGCTTGAGCTAGTTATAAAACGCACTGTAGCGTTTGCTTAGTAACGAACATTGATCAATAAACTTGATGTTTTGTGGACAATATGTAAAGTTTTGAATTCATTGCTGCAGGCGGTGTGGTATCTATGCGTTCATAATGGATGCTGGCAGGGTTTTATATAGTTTTCCTTCTTGCCTCTAGAATTTGTTTTGGAAGATACTTTTGAAATGCAGTAGTTCTTTCTTATATTTTGAGTTCATTTTCCAAGCAAACTAGTGAATATTTGTGGTTCCTCCATGTAACCAGACACTCAACTATACAAACTTTCAACAACAGAGAAATTATTGTGTGGTCTGGCCTCACCACGTGATAATGATGAATGGTGAGTCCGGCAACTAATTATTTCTTGACACATAGCATAATATTTGGCATAAATTTTTAAAAAAAATTGTAAAAAATATAATGGATTATGCTATGTGTCAAGAAATTAGGAGCCGGGCTCACCATTGCCACGTGGTGAGGCCGGACCACCCAATAGTTTATCCAACAATGGTGGATGCGTGGAGAGTGTAAAGTAGGTTTGAAGTTATGAAAATGTGAATAGAGAAGAAGCTGACTACCGGCTTTGAAGGCCATGTAAAGAAAATTCAATCACTATGGCTGTACTCCGATAACAAGAAGCTTCTACCTGACCTTGTTCAGATTTGTCTGTATTATCAAATGGAGAAAACTTTGATAAAGATGGAGGTATCAAAGTTTTGATATTTTCTTTGTATGACAAGTGAGCTCCTCTCTCACTTCGTAAAATGTGTGGACATAAAGCTTGAGAATGAGTCCACTTGTCATACAAAGGAGTTACTGTATCAATGTTTTACTCGTTATCAAAGCCCCAGTTGAAGGATGTGTCTGCAATAAACATTGGCATCACCAAGGTTTGTCAATGCTAAGAGCAAAATGAGAGCTTCAATGCGAGCATATGAGTTTCCCATCTGAACTCGAAACAAGAGTTCTATAATAACTGTGCAGGCCGAAGTTGGGAGTATTCGTGTTCTTAGGGAGCTGTGTGGCGGCCCCATGTAGGAGCGAGTTTGTCATCCATGTATTATGGTAAATTGTTTCTCCTCATAATTGAAGTAAAATTTTGGGCTATTTTAACATATTCCTCCATTTAAATATGAAAACTAGCATATGACTCCACTATTTTAAAAAACAAAATATTCTTATTTTATTTTTTATAACAAACAGTTCAAAAACTAAGATATGTTTCAACTATTTTAACTGAGATTTTGCATGTTTTGTCAAAAAAAGAGAGGATATCTTTTAGTTTTTTTTTATAATGCGGATATATGCTAATTTTTATATTTGAATGGAGAAATTTGCTAAAATATTTCTAAATTTTTCTATGCAAGTAGCACAGTAAAAAACCGAGGACTTCCTCCCATGTTTATAATTGAGATATTGTCACAACTTAGTTAAATGTTTGAGTTGAGTTCCATTTATTTTATGTTGCCTATTATCCGTTTTTGTTTATATGCAAAAGATCATATTTGTTTAGGGATATTTTAGCAAATATTTTCATTCAAAATATGAAAACTAGTACATACCATCACTATTTAAAAAACTAGTAAATGTTCACATTCCTTTGTATGGAACAAGTAAAATTTTAAAATATACCCTTATTATTTAACCATTTTTGGCTGATTTATAAAGGAAGGGAAATATTTGCTAGTTTTTTTTGTAAATAGTAGAGGTATATGTTAGTTTCTATATTTTGACTGTGGTCGTTTGATAAAATATTCCATCTGTTTATTGTTATCAGATTCTTATAATGTTTGCTAACAATCTTATATATGATGGGAAAAAATTTAACGTTTTACTATGGAATTTTCATATTTTTAAATGGGGGAAATTTATGAAATGCCAAAAAAATGAAAAAGTTTTATGAAAAACCCACCATGCTATAAAATTTCATCGCGTGCCCAGAATTAGCAAAAAATATATAAAGATGATTCCGAATGACCTTTTTGCCCTTCCTTCTAATTTATTGAAAACACCCACGAAACTACTCTTAAAAAAAACGTTTCGATACTTCATCTTCTTCCATACGCTGCTCACTTTCGAATCTAGGTTTTCTCCTCAAAAATCTTCAAAAACTCGTCAGAAAATTTCGGAAAGACCGAGATAAACGGCAAAAGTGCTAAAACGGAGGTCAAAACATCATTTTTTTGCGATTCTAAAATTTCGGAAGGCCATCTAACGGAGAAGCGATTACTTTCAGGCTCCTCGAAGATACGCTCGTTTTGGGACAAACGGGGCCTCGTTTCGACCTCCCAGTCAAAAGTTATGGCCCTTCAAAGTTTCAACTGACCATAAAATGCAGGAGAATCGTCATTCTCCGTGTTAGAACACGAAAAATGTTAATTTCGCATGAGGGTGGCCATTCTCCGTGTTAGTAACACGGAGAATGTCATTCTCCGTCTTAATTTACACGGAGAATAGTCATTCTCTGTGTTAGTAACACGGAGAATGGCATTTCCCGTCTTAATTTACACGGAGAATGGCCATTCTCCGTGCTAAATTACACGGAGAATGGTCATTCTCCGTCTTAATTTACACGGAGAATGGCCATTATCCGTGTAATTTAGCACGAAGAATGGTCATTACAGTGTTAAAACGCAGGAGAATGGCCATTCTCCGTATTAGAAACACGGAGAATGTCATTCTTCGTGTTAAATAAAACGAAGAATGCCATTCTCCGTGTTAAATGAAACGGAGAATGGTCATTCCAGTGTTAAAATGCAGGAGAATGACCATTCTCCGTGTTAAATAAAACGGAGAATGACATTCTCCGTCTTAATTAAAACGGAGAATGACATTCTCCGTGTTAATTTACACGGAGAATGGTTATTCCCAGTGTTAAAACGTAGGAGAATGACCATTCTCCGTGTAATTTAGTACGGAGAATGACATTCTCCGTTTCTAAATTACACGGAAAATGGCCATTCTCCGTGCTAAATAACACGAAGAATGACATTCTCCGTGTTAAATGATACGGAGAATGGTCATTCAAATGTTAAAACACAGGAGAATGGTCATTCTCCGTGTTAGAAACACGGAGAATGCCATTCAACACGGAGAATTGCATTCTCCTTGTTAAAAATGCAGGAGAATGACTATTCTTCGTGCGATATCGACGAAGAACAGTTGACAGAAACCTATTTTTTTATTTTTTTTGTTTTGTGGAAAGAAATTTGACATTAATAAAGATTCAAGAGTTTTCGTTCTTCTTTCAAAACGATGCTAACTCTTATGGAAAAGAAGAAGAAGATCTTCTCTCCATAATTGACCTAATTGTCTAAGAAGAAGAAGAAGAAGATAAGCGATGATCGAAGTTCGACTGAAAAAAAACATAGTGAACTACGAATGATCTTTGCGATCTCTGCTGAAGATGAGAACAATGGAATTCAGATCTCTCGTGAAGAAGAAGAAGAAGAAGAAGAAGAGAATCGCAATCCAGATCTGAGTTTGTGCGGAGGGATAGTTATGGTATTAATTTTGTAAATACAGAGCATCTAAAGGGAATCTTGGAATACTTAACGTGAAAATATATAATTCTGGGCATTTCATAAAACCCATCATGCGGGTGGGTATTTCATAAAAATCAACTCCGAAATTGGGTTCCTCAGCAATTTCCAGTTTTAAAATACCTTACTCCAATTTTATATATATTAACATATGTATAAATTAACTAGGAATAAAATATGTAAAGTATACACTTCTCTACTTATATAATTATCAACCACTGATAATTATACACTTCCAAATTTCGTGATATCAAAATATATTTATTTCAATATATTTTATACTATTTTAAAATCGATTGTCATGCAAATGTATATTAAAAGATGAGAAACTATAAAAATACTTATGACTTCCCGTGGCGTAGCAACATGGAGCCGGGGGGCGCGGCTACGCCTCCTCAAATTTTGAGTTTTTGTTTATATTTTTTTAAAGTATTATATATATATAATTTTATTATGGGCATAGAAAAAACTATCATGATGTTACAACAACATTGCAATATCAGATCGGTGAAATAATGTATTTAGAGAACAACAGGACATCAACTTATCATAGCAGTATACTTTCAAGAACATATCTATGAACAAAATGCTAAAGTCTATGGAAGCTTCTAAATATGTTGGTTTTTTTAAGATTTACCTCAGTACCACATAGAACAAAAGAAAATTAGTAAAGCAGTATATACATCACTAAAAAAGATGATGTTCATAAGATATATTTCTATATTTACAACACTTAACAATTTATCACCATCTTTTATATATATAATATTTTTTTATTACACTTTTTTATATATAATGTAATTGCCTCCTAACTCACTTACAAAGAAAAATATGTCATTAGGAATCGCAATATTTTTGAAATTGTCCGATGGAGACCTTTTTTTTCGGGGACGCATTTGATGTTTTAAAATGGAGACATGGACGGGGATGTGTGCGAGTACACATTACGTGCGACGAACCAGGCAGGACGGCGACGACGATACGCACATGTGGCCCACATGATTAGTCCACAACAACTCACAAGTGAGTAAGTGATAGAAAGTAATATAAAGACGAATATGATAACTCCTAATCAACGTGGGACTAAAAAGGAGAACTTGATTTTTTCAATAAGAAGAATACAACCAATATAATATTTTTGAAACTATAAATTTATTTATTATAAAAAATTTAATAGTAATTGTCGCGTCCCCTAAACGAAAATTCTGGTTACGCCACTGACGACTTCTATTATAATTATAGATGGGGTACTTTTTTCCATCGATTTATTACTTATACGTCATTGAAGACTACTGTTTTATGTCATTGAAGACTCTTCTCTATATATTTTCACTAGTTCTGGTCAGGGGCACATTTATAGAGGGTCCAAGGGGGGCCATGGCCCCCGCAATTTTTTTTAAAAATGTTCGCTACTATATATAAAGGTTCTGTAATTTGTAAATATATATAGTAGTTTGCCCTTGTTATACACAAGTAATAAGCTATTTCTAGTGATTGTACTATGGGTTTCTAAATGAGAGATTGGGAGTTCAAAATCCACCTTTGCTAAATGTTAATATTTTACATATGTTGAATACTTTTCAGACTTTTTATGTACACCTTTGCTAAATGTTAATATTTTACATATGTTGAATACTTTTCAGACTTTTTATGTACAAGTTTTTCCTTCCTCTTTTATAACATTTTAAAAATATTGATTTTTCTTTTTTGTTCAATTTTGTTTTATTTTACTATTTTTTTGCTTTTAGATTTTAATTAAAAGAATAATTTTAAAGATTTCTATATGTAGTAACGCGGCCTCCCCAGAATTTAAATTCTGGCTCCACCCCTGTTTCTGGTGTATGTATGAACAAAAATGGACTCAAGTGGGTTTTGTTTGTTTCGGTTCCTCCTGGTTAGTTTGCTGCAGAGTCTAGGGTTTTGCGCCCGGGTTTCAAATTGGGACCCGATTCCAGAATCCAGACCCATTAAACTAACACCAAAGAAAAAAAAAAAAAAAACCCTCTTTCCTTCTCTCCTTCATTTCCACTTCCACCACAGAACGATGAGCAAGCCCGGAGCCACCGCCTCCGGCGCCGGCACCGGCCCCACCGCGGCCGCCGCCTCCATGGCGTTGCAGAAGCAGAAGGCGCTCCTGCAGAGAGTGGACACCGAGGTCGCCAACGTCGTCGACTACTTCACCCAGATCGTCAACATCTCAAGAGTAAGCCCAGACCCCAAAACCCCCACTCCCAAAATTAGGGTTAGGGTTTCGACTCATCCCTCCTCCAATTCCTCAGGTCACCGACCCTCCCGTCCGCAACACCCAGGACTCGTACCAGATGGATGTCCGCGCCGCCAAGCTGACGCAATCGGCGGAGGCGCTGCTGAAGCTTGTGTCGGACCTGAAGCAGACGGCCATTTTCTCCGGGTTCGCCTCGCTCAACGAGAACGTCGACCGGAGGATCCAGGTGCTCAACAGGGAGGCCGACGCCACCGAGAGGCTGCTCGAGCGGATCGGGGAGCAGGCGGCCGCGGGGCTGAAGGAGCTCGAGACGCATTACTATTCTTCCGTCCTCCGCAACCAAGAAGGGTGATGGTGCCGGTAATCTCGATCTCTTGTGCACATGTTTGGTGATGCCCTTTGGTTGTTAGGAATTTGAGAATTGCAATGCGATTGATTTTCCTTGCAGAACATTTGATAACAATTTACAGGAAGTATGGACACTGGACACTTCAAACATCGGTGAAGTGTCCATGTCGCATTGTGTCGGGAATGTATTGGAAATAATATATTGCCTCTAGATACACTACGACACACCAAAATGTGTGTTTTGTTTGTGTTGTCATGTTAGTATTATATCGTGTCCGTGTCCGTGCCACATAACCTGGAACCTAAATAATCTTTTGTAATGCAGATCACATTTGGAAGTGGACGCATTTTCTAAATATTTATATTGTGATTATCCTCTTCCAGTAACCCATGTTCCTTGGCTTCTCTTCTTTTAAAAAGAATAACCTGTTCCACTCAATGCTAGCAAGACTTTGAATAATCAAGAACCTTGCTGTTGTTTGGAAGATTGTGCAAAAATCTCTCTTTTTGCAGGATTATATTAACAATTCTTCCTATATGGGCTTTGGTTTTCCTTGCTTCCGATATTTCTGATTTCCAAATGTAGTGTTCTGGGAGTTCTTTATATGTATATCCTTGCTTTTTCATCTATTCCATTTAAGTTTAAACTGTTTTGTCACCATTGTTTTTGCTGTATCATTAATCGTAAGTGCATTGTGTATGTTATTAGTCCCTTAAAAATGCAAGGTTCGTAGTATTTGGTGACGTACCCACTTACCCCCCCCCCCCCCCCCCCCCCCCCCCCCCCCCCCCCCCTCCCCCAAATTTGCCAAAACCGATACTCATAGGAAGGGTCTGAAACCGGTACTACAAACCTTGTCATAATGTCACTGTATGTTATCAGTTAAATGAAGCTGTAGTATATTTCATTGGGATGCTTTTTGTTTTGCAAATGCATATACTCTCCATGTGAAAGGCTTTGCTTTTGTTGTTGGTGTTATTGTATATACTTTCCATGCTCTTTCCTTTGGAAAAATCCATTTCCCAACTTGAATTGTTGTATGTTGTTGATCTCAGCATCTCCTTTGTCAACAACAATTGGTCATTTACTCCTCAATTATCTTGTACTAGTGTTTAAATGGAACTCGTAGGAGGTAGAGGGTATGAAGGAAGCAGGGGTTCATGTTGTGGATCTCAGGAGGGAGGACACTGGGGTTGGGTATTTGCCTTTGGGTTTGTAGAGGGAGATGGGTTAGGTTACGAGAAATAGAGAGGATTTTGGGGAGAATTTTGGTGGAAGGTTGGAAAGTTTAGGATTTAGAATTTTTTTTTTTTTTTGCTATGGTACTGTGTATAAAGAGGAAGAAAGAACAATGGGATACTTTATTGGAGGCTATTGAATGGACCCTATATGTATGATAAGGTTTGGTTGTAATAAGGTTGCTAGATTCCTGGTGACTACTAGTAATTGATTTTGATACATGAATAAGAGAATTGGTTAATTTGTTCACTAGTTTTACGTAAGGGATAGACTGTCTCAATTTGAAAATGTTTTTTCTAAAGCATCTTTAGAATGTAAAGTAGAAAAACTAATGTCAAGTTGTAAATTATAGTCATAATCCAAGTCTAACAAGAAAACTTACTCTACGTATTGACTTTGGTGTTACACTGTCTAAGGTCGGAGAAGTAGTACTGGAGCGTCCCATATTTAGGGATGTGTGAACACGCTCATGGTACCTAAGGGCAGAGAATCTAGTAACCTATAGGTGATAAGGCACTGCCTCGATTGTTGAACAGAGCCTTTTGGACTTTGAGTTGCATCTGGTACCTTTGTGTTACAGATTTGGTTGGTGTCATTTCATTGATATTTGATACTGGTTCTTGTAACATCAGGCCTTTCTCTTGAATGACTTGTTTTTGTTTAGAAACCAACAAGGACCATGCATCATATGCTTGACAAATGACAAGCAATCAAAAGAGATATAGTTATCTTTGTGTGGCAGCTACTCGAGAAAGTTGAGATGAAGGTGTCATAACTATCTGAATTTGCAATCATGAAACCTGGTTTCAATATGATTACGTGCATGGGGATAATCCTTTCTTATTAAATTCTATGGCATACATTAGTACTCTTTTACTTCTAACTGATGCATGTCACCTACACAACCAATGTCAATTTTCCAATTTGGTTATTGGAATTTTGTGATTTGGTGGAGTTGCGCATGTGATTAGGAAAAGGGTCAAGAATTGATGGGGTTAGTTTTTTGAATAAGAAAAGAAGTTTAAGGTTAGGCTTTGGTGAGGATTGAGGGAGGGACAACATAATGATTATGTGAGTATTTGGGAAGAAGAGAGGGTTGCGAGGCTTAATGACCGAGGTGAAGTGAGTCATCTAAAGGTTCTCCAAATAATACAACAAACTGTTTATGAAAGTCGTTCAAGTATACCATGCCTGAGTTGGTTCTGAATCAAAACAAGGAACTTGCTATTCAGACAAACATCAAAATGAATATAAATCAGGACCTATATATATATGGCTGCTTAATTGATATTCGGTATTAGACATGTATTATCAAACTTCTTTGAGCCAAATATGATTAGGCGTCTGTTTTGTCATTTTCAGTAGCTCACTTCTTGTTTGATGAACAAAATTGAGACTAAAGGTGCAATTTGTTTGCTTGCTGCGTTGGACAATGTGATGTAATTGATATTAAATTGTAAATCTAATTCAAGTGTTTGGTTAGACAAAAAAAAAAGGATGTAATGTAATGGCTATTATAAGCTTATATCATCACTTTCTTTTAAAATCAATTATATCATAAAACATGTAATCCCAATTACACCACATCTTTGAATTTACAAAATAGCAATTTGTTTGTTTTTATTTTTAAATGTTTTTAGTTTTTTTTTTTCTCAAAATGTTTAAAAAAATTACATCTTCTAAAAATTTTAAAAATATTAAAATTTTTAAAAAAGTTATTTTTTTTAACAATTTTTTTTTAATTTGTAAAACTTATGAAAGATTTAGAACTTTTAAAAATTGCTCATTCATATGGCATGCTACCTGCTTCTCTCTTTTATCTAGAGAAAGAAACGAGGAGGTTTCCCTTAAGTTGGATAATGACGAATTATGATGTATTGGTACTGATACATTTTATTTCTTGTGCAGGTTTACCTGGTTAATACAGCATATATTGACTCGCCAAAGGTTTTCTATTTGTGTGAACCGTCAGATATCCTCCTAAGAACAGTCTGAAGCACTAATTTTTCTCGTAGTTAAACAGTTAATTGTCTAGGCTCATAGTGAAAACCTGGTTGCGCCAGTCAGCTGTCTGAATAGAGTTCATGTAATCAGTCTCAAGTCATGAAGATCTTTCCTTCGTATTCACTCACTGAGATGGACTGGGTTCATGCATTGAGATGTTTTATTGTAAGTTAAGTTTTTTTACGACTGCTAATGACATCTAGCTGAAGCACTAGTTTCCTTAGCCAATTATATTTCTTTGGATCATGGGATTTCCCTGCGTAATATCTGGAACTAGTAGACAACTGATCCTCGTCTTATTTCTTCTCTAGCATTTGCTCTTTCAACATAAGATTTTCAAGTGGAAGTCAAAGATTCTTCTCTAGCATTTGCTCTCTCAACATAAGATTATGAAATATTAATAATTTTCATGTGCAAGTCAAAGAAGATCACCCGTTATTCATTCAGGTGACCCATTATGCAAAATTGCAAACACGATTGGGGGTGAGCAGAATGTGGTCAAAACCGCAAAGCAAATTTAACAGAATTAGACTATTCGGTTCTGAAAATTCTGTTTGTCATGCGTGCGTTTGTACTGGATGATTTTTTGTTGTACTGGATGAATTTGTATGACTTTATGGAGTTTATGTATCATTTGAGGGATTTGTATAAATGTACTATATTGGAGAAGTTTGTCGTTGCTCGCTCCATAGTTCAGAAAATAGTTGTTTGAGTCTATTTCATTCAATATTATATATTTGTGTTTCAGTCTATATATATATATATATATATATATATATATATATATATATAGAGAGAGAGAGAGAGAGAGAGAGAGAGGTTTGGGCATAGCAGGAAACAATTATTCTGGCAATAATGAAAAGCTAAGCGACGGATTACCGACGTACTAGCGACACCCACCGACGAAAATCTGCAAAAAACTGTACTGCACCGACGAATTACCGACGAAAATTTTCGTCGGTAATGTGCTGTCTGATACCCGTCTTACCGACGGTAATTTTCATCGGTAACTTTCTGGAAAATTTGTAATTGGGCTCATTAAACTCTGTTGCTAATCCGTCGCAAAGCTGTCGCTATTTTTTTTTCGACGGAATATTTACGTTGCTAATTCATCGCTGAAATGTGTCGTCAAATCCATCGGTAAGCTGTAGTTGCAGCGGCGAATTACCAACGGAAATGTCTTAGCGACAATAATTCTAACGACGTACCATTTCCGTTGGTAATTGTAAATAGCGACGGATGTTTATATTTAGCAACGGATACGTCCGTCGCTAATTAACAATATTTTTGTAGTGGGAGGCTGCCACCACCGGCCGAGGAAGCCGGAGCTGACTTCCTCTCCCCCCTCTTGCTCCCATCCTCCTGGAGCTCCTTCCTCGATGCCAACACACGAACTCCTACTGCTCCTGCGTCCTCCAGCGGGTTATCCGCCGCCATCGCCGTTCATCGGAGACCGCCGATGTCTTCCCCTTCCTGCCCCCTACTGCTCCGGCCAGCCCTCCGGCGTCCTCGGCCGCGTGCGTGCACATGCATGCCAAACAGCAAAATTGATTCGGTTCAGTTTTGCCTTTAAAAAAAAAAAAAAAAAAAAAAAAAAATCGGTTTGGTGAGGCAGTTTGCTTTGCGGTTTTGGAATTGTAAAATAATAAACTTTTATAAGCGTTTGTTCCATTCATCCACAAACAACAGTTTTAATTGCCCATAATCCTAACCCACAGTGCCTCGCTGGGGATTCCGCGGTGCACCACGAACAGCATGTAGTACCCCGGCGGCGCCACCTTCCCCGACGGCGGCATGGTGACCGTGACCTGGTACTGCCCCATGATCAAGGGACGCAGCCCGTCCGTCTTCAGCACCAGCAGCCTCTGGTTCATCGAGAACCCGTGCGTCGTGAACGGCGGCGCGTACATCGTCACCTTCACGTCCTCCGCCTGCATGACTCTGTTCCCCACCAGCGGGAGCCCGCCCAGGCTGAAGACCAGTCCGTAGTCCTGGCCGTACCTCACCGTCTCCGGCAACGCGTTCGCGCCGACTACGGGGCGGTCCCCGGCCAGCGCCGGGTCGAAGTAGGGAGGATAGAACTTCTCGACCCTCAGCTCGGTCGGGTACAGCACGTTCACGAACTTGTAGCCGTCGTTGGTGTTGCTCCCCGCCACGAGGATGCTGGCGTCCGGCAGCACGGCGCTGGCGGCGTGGTACATCCGGGGGATCGTCGTGGCCGTCAGGGTCTTGAACCGTCTGGCGGGGTCCACGTCCGGGCGGTAGAGCACCGGGTTGAGCACGGGGTCGCGGGCGAACCACCACCCCGCGCAGCCCTTGCTCGCGCCGTTGATCAGCAGGAGCTCGGCGTTGGGGAGGATGAGCAGGTCGCTCATCGTCCGGGGCGTGGGCATGTCCTCCATCGCCCACTTGGGTTTCGGGTCGTTGACGCGGATGCGGCCGCAGCTCTGGATGGCGGGAGGGAAGTTGCCCTTCTCGGCCAGCCTGAAGGCTTCCGGGTTGGAGCCTCCGCACACGATGACCTCGGTCGGGTAGACGAAGTTGGCGTCGACGGCGCCCTGGTCCCGGAGAGAGAGGGGCAGGAGGGCGGACATGCCGGTGCCGGGGTAGTTGCGTGCGCCGCCGCGGAGAGGGGGGTACCTTCGGAGGGTCTTGCCGGTCACCGGGTCCAGGAGGATCGCGCGGTCGTTGGCGAAGACGAAGAGGTTGCCGTCCGTGTTGAGGTGGACGAAGGGGTAGAGGTTGTTCTCGAGCTGGTCGGTCGTCTCCTCGAGGAAGGCCAATGGCCTGGCCTTGGCGTTGCCTTTGCCGGGCGGCGGTACGTACTCGTAGCTGAACGACCGCCGGCCTCCGATCACGACCATTGCACCGTCCGGAAGGATCTGTTGTGTGGCATACCTATACAATTATATATATTCTCTATCCGTGAATTTTTGAAGTAGCTAGCTTTATCTTTTATATATATAGAGAGGATATTATGAAAAATAATATTTTGACCACGATTTGTGACCGATGATATTATCGCAGGCGCACATGGCAGGCAATAATTAATCTTTCTGCTATTACAATTTGAGCCGAAAGTTAATGGAAGACTGCCACATGACCTGCGGTCACAAACTGCGGACATCATAGCAGCGTTTGGATATTATATAGGCATACCATCTGGGCTCAGCTAGATCTTTTGGATACTCAGTCCAGTCGCATGTGTCGCATGCACCGATGTATCGGACTGCTCTGTCACCGTCCTGCCATCCGCCCGTCTGCACGAGAGTTCCGTCGGGGGCGAAGGCTCCGGATGAGCACCATGTATCCGTTAAGACCTATATATGATACCAAGTGTTAGCATTGTCATCATTATGTATAAATATGATACACCTTGGAAACCTACTAAGCACGAACAATCCATAACTAATTGATGATGTGTCCGTGTCCTGTCTTGATAAAATATATATATATTATTGGAGACAAAATGGTAACAACTATGTTACTTGTTTCCCAAAAAATTTAGGTAATGTATCTTTTAGTTTATTATATGGCACCTGATTTTAGTTTTATTTATAATTTTAGTTTTACTTCTAAAATGTTATCATGCACTTTTAAAAAAAAATTATCATTCAAATTTTAAATTTGTCCCTACATTAATATTGTTGGCACTCCTAAAATATTATCCTGCACTCCTCCCTCTGAAGCACGCACAAGTTAACGCAATGTTGTAAAAACCGGACCGGACCGGCGGTTGGACCGGGTCTAACCGGTTTAAGCAAAAAAAATCGGTCCGGTTCGACTAAAATCGGGTTTTTTAAAGAACCATCAGTTTTTTGTCAAAACCGGGTTCAACCGGTGAACCGTCCGAACCGGTTCACAATTGAACCGACTAATTTTGATTTTTTAAAAATCAAAATAAATTATTATGTGAAATTTGGACCATTTGATTATTGATTTGCTTTTAATCGACCTTATAGTTGTAAAATTAAACCAAATTAACATACTTATGACCAAACCAAACCAAGAAGTAAATATGAATATTTTACCTATTTGAACCAAACCAAACCAAATATATTGAATTTCAATTGAACCCCGGTTGAACCAGTTGAACCTCGGTTGAACCCCGGTCCGACCTATACCAAAAAATTTCGGTTCGATCATCGGTCCAGTTTTTAAAACATTGAGTTAACGTCAAATTTAATGCAAAGATAAATTTAAAATTTAAATTATATAAATTAAAGCGGAGTTCATGACATTTTAGAAATTTAAAAATATAGGTAAAGAATTTAAAATTCATTCTCAAATCTCCAAAACTTGAACCACTGGAGCTAGGTCCGCCCCTGAATTTATGTGTGGAATGGTGATCATTCTCGCACAAAGTTTTAATAGGTAAAAAAAAATGGACGCAAAAAAATAGGATACATCTAAAAACACAGACAACTATCATCCATGCATATTCAACAATCCATATGATACCGACCGGAGAAAGAAGGAAGGACGCTGCTACGTGGACCTTGTTTTTGACCTGCAGTTTTGGTCCACAGTCTACGTGGCAGTCTCGCATTGACAAATTTACCGACGGTAGTTCCCACGTAAATAGAGAAGACAAATGGAATTCGGCCACGTAGGCCCGCGGTCACGCCAGCGGACAGAAACGGTGGGCTATTTATAATTTCCGAAGAAGGAAAAGGGACGTGAACTAACCCGAAGAGGACGGATTCTCGAAGTTTCCGGATCGAACTCGATGGCGTGAGCGAAGCAGTCGACCGCTTTGGGGTTCTTCGGGAGCGGGCGGCACCTTCCTGGCGGCAGCTGGAGCATGGACGGGCCGAGGTTGGTGTCGTCGAACATGATGGCCTTGCCGTTGTGGTTTATGACGACGTGCATGGCCGACACGCCGGCGTTCTCCGAGATGAGCTTCCAGTTGCCACCGAAGGCGGTCTCGTACTCCGGCTCCTTGACCTGGCCGACCAGCTGCTCCGCCGCAGCCGCGGGCCCCGCCGGGCGGCCGATCGGTTCGGAGATGAAGGGGTTGAGGTCGAAGAAGGAGAACTGGGCCGAGGCAGCCCCGAGGAGGAGGGGGAGGAAGAAGAGTGTGGCCTCAAGTTTACTAGTCCCCATTGTTCCTTCTCTGGGGCCCTCTTCTTCCTCCCTCCCTAGCTAGCTAGGGCTAGTTGTTCCTTCATCCACCACCACCATGGGCTTCTGTATTTATACCAGGATCAATGGAAGGCTGTCCATGTATGTAGTGGAATCGATACCGATAATCTTGCTGTGGACCTACGCAGGTTTACTAAATATAGGGAATTCCGAGTCATGCTACGTACATATTATAATACATACACGTACATGCATGCATGCAATATGTAGCGTGGGGTAAAGTGCATTTAAACCCTCCTTAGAGTTGTCTCGTTCGCAAAATAAGACCTTTTAGAAAACTTAAGCAGTTTGCACCTCCCGCAAAACCGATTTTGCTCGGAAAGCACCTTTCTGTCAAAATAACGTTAGAAGTTGCCGTTAGAGCCCATATTTTGGGGAAAAAAAAATGTGCACTACCCAAAATACCCCTAATGCTTACATTGTGGCTGCTGCTGGCTCTCTTTCATTCTCAATATATATGAATATTTGTTTGAAACATAAAACCTAAGCTTTATATTTTCTATTTTTTGACCGGCTGGTTGGAAGGAAAAATAATATTTAATTTTTTTTATATTCCTTTTTTTTTACTTATTTGCTCTCATTTAATGTATTGAAGTTTTTTTTACCTACAGATCTCAAATCCAACTGCAAATTTTTTTTATATTCCATTTTTTTTTTACTTATTTGCTCTCATTTATTGTTTGAAGCTTTTTTTACTTATTCCTTTTTTTTCTCAAGACGTCCAAATAGAAATTATGGAAGAACAATTTATTGCTATTGTGGATTAATTAGCCCATTGAAAACTTTATTGACACCAACAAATCCTGGAAGATGATTCTACGGGAGTGAAAATTTTCCAACAAATTCTTGTGATTTTTTACTATGGGAGGAAGAGAAACCGGACCATGCTTCGACACACATGTTTTGCAATTTATTTTTGAATTTTTGACACGTTTAGTAATATTTAAGTTATTTGTTTAAGTAATACATGTGATGAAAATAAATTTGTACCAAAATTTACAATTTTAGTTAGAATTAATAAATAAATAATTACGATAATAGTCATGACTAATAAATTATTAAGTAAGACTATAATGATGATTATAATGATGATTACTAAATTATTAATTAAAATTATTATAATATATAAAATATTAACTATAATTATAATTATGATTAAATTATTATTAATTAATATTATAATAAAATTGTAATTAATAAATTATTAACTAAGATTATAATTATTAATTAAGATTATAATTATTATAAAATATTAAGTAATATAATATTAGTTACAGTTATCTAGCTCCAAATACGGTTTACAAAACATGCTCTAAGTTAAATGACTGGATAGTTCAAGACTAACCGGACATTTGTTAAAAGAATTTTTTTTTTCCAGAAAAAATTTAAGATGAAAACCTACTATTTAGATTATGAATATTTATTTTTGAAAATGACGTCAAGCATGAGAATTCTATCTTTTTAAGAACGGGAGGTTATTTTTAATAATCTTTTTAATATTTTGTTTTTTGTTTCCATTTTTTAGTTCTTATTTCATATATTTTTTTTCATCTTTTTAATAATCTTTTCTAGCTTTTTAAGAGTGACTTTTATTTTCAAATTTGTATAGTTTTTGTTTGTCTTTTTTCATTGTTTAAGATTTATCCTCATTTTTTGGTTTTTTGGAATATTTTGTCTATTTTTTATTTTTCCATATTTTAATAGTATTTTTTTGTTTTTATTTGGTATTTTTTTCCAGTTTTTCATCATTTCTATTTTTTAAGAATTGATTTTTTTTGTATTTATTAGTTTTGTTTTTCCCAAAAATATTTATATATTTGTTAAATAAAAAATAATTTATGACAAAATAATTTTAAATAATATTTATCCACTTTTTTGACGGAACTAACCGTTTTTAACAAGTTAATATTAATTAAAATAATTTTAATAAATAATTTTACTAGCAAAGACCATTTTTTCTTTGTTAATATTTATCCACTTTTTAACAAGTATTTTTGCGTAACCGTTTTTAACAAAATAATTTTAGAACTAACCGTTTTTAACAAGTTAATATTAGATAGCCCAGGGGTAAAATGGTCAAAACAACTCCATTTTAACACCCGTTAACAGAAAAGTTAGCGGAGGGGGTGATTTGAGCATTTTCGTAACCTTTTGGATTTTTCGGATCAGCGAGTCTTTATTTGCATTTTCGTGACATCTAAGGAGGGTTTAAATGCACTTTACCCATGTAGCGTGTGAAATTTCTACAATAATATATAATATAGAGTAATGTGCTATTGGTACCTCCAAATTGTTCCTCTAAACTATTCATCCTTATGTGACGGTTGATATGGAATGCTAAATAATATTATGTGTCATATATATGACATGACAAATTTTAATCCAAAAATTAATTACCCAATTTTTTTAATATTAATATTAATATTAATGTTAATATTAGTGTTAATATTAATATTAATATTAATATTAATGTTAATTTTAATGTTAATTATAAAATTTGTAATGTCAGCTGTCATATAAATATGTTATATTATCTTTCATATAATGAGGAATAATTTGGAGGTACAATTTGGAAGAAAAATATCATTATTTTATAATATAATACTATGGGTTGTTTTCACGGAGTGCATAGAAAGCTTGTACTTGTAACTATCTAGCTAAAAATGGAACTGGTTCCTGTAAGCCATACGGAGACCAGTCAAGTTCACCGACACGTATTAGATACGACTCCGACAAGGACACAAAGCGACTAGAACAAGAAACTTTTTTTGTATGTCCTATACTTGGAGTCCAGGTTGTGTCAGATGTATGTCCAGCAGAATATGATATACATTTTTAGAGTATCAGTGCTTCCAACCCAATACTTTATTTATACTCTTCCATTAAGTTTACTTACTAATATCGAATCATATGTCAGTAAATCTTCATCATCTAAAAAAAATTGTAAAAAATAAGGCACAAATGGAGGAATCTTTTTGTGAAGCACATCTTCTATAGAAGATTCGAGTCGATATCTGAATATCTTGGCTCATCGCCTCCACGTACCTCAATTCACTATTTCGAACAAAAAGTAAAAAAAATAAATTGCAGCTCATTCACCGATATGGTAGTTGAAATGTCCAGGAGATTGAGAGACGTGGTCAATGGTAAATAGAATCGTGAAACACCCTCACTGGAGCTCGAACTCCTGGACCTCCCTCAGGTGGCATACCTCATCTCTACCACTAAACTAGAGCCCCATATATATATATATATATATATATATATATATATATATATATATATATATATATATATATATATATATATATATATATATATGAGAAAATTTGAGTGGCACTCCATTTTTGTTACGCTTATTTAAGGTGCACTCCACATGTTTACATAAATATATAACACCCCCTACTTTCAACGTTTTTCGTCCAAGACTAGCAGTTGACCGCTTTGACCAATTTTTTTGGACGAAAATGTCCTCGTCTCCTTTTGTGTGTACCCTCCTCCCCGTCACACGTGGCTGTCCCCTCTCTCCGTCACCCCGTGGCTGACCCCCCCTCTCCGTCACCTCGCCGGCGTGCCTCCGCTCCCCCCCGGCCATCACCACCACACTACAAGAAAATACACTTTTTGCAGCAAAAAAAATCGTTGCAAAAAATTATTAATTTGTTACAAAAGGGTATTTGCAACGAAACATTTTCGTCATCCAATTCGTCGCCATAAGTGCGTACCAAAAGTTCTTTTGCAACATTTTTTTGGTTCGTTGCAAACTTAGCAACAAAATAGTTCTCATTGTAAATAATGTTCTTTTGAAACAAATAATTTTGTTATAAATAATTTTATTTGCAACAAATAGTTTGTTGTCTATAGTATTTTATTGCAACAAAATGGTTTTGTTGCATATATTTTTGTTTGCAACAAATATTTTTGTTCCTGCATACTTTTATTGGCAACAAATTTTTAATCACAAATACTTTTCTCATTGTGGCAAAAGTTTGATAAAATTCAAGAAAAGTGAATATTTTCAATAAAAAAAAATTGTTGCAAAAAGTAGATAATTTTTGTTGCAACAAAATAATATAGTGCTCCAAATTACATTTTCATCACTAACAATTAATATTAAATATAATATAAGAGTATATAAATGTTGATGTAACAATCAATAAAACACATTATTATTTGGAATAATTCATTTCATTAGTTAAGATACAGTCACATTGAGAATACAATAGCTGATACATTGCATAAAGGTACACATTCTAAGACCTATAGCAACATTGAAATTTTATGTCTAACAAAAAATTGACTGCTCAGCTTCCATTGTGATTCCAAAAGTTTAGTAGCTTCTATAGCAACATTGAAATATTTGGTTTCATGTCCCAACCACCTAAGGTATCTTGTAAGCTTTATTGCTGTGAAAGTCTTTACTCGAACAGGCAAGCCAACCTGCAATAAATTAAATGATAAAACATTAAAAATAGAAACAAGTTAAAATTAATCCAGTGTTTGTAAAATCATGCCACCACCACCATCACCACCATCATCATCATCAACCACCACCATCAACCATCATCACCACCACCGGCACCCTCCCCCCCTCCCGCTCCGCCCCCCTAGCCGCCACCGCCGCTGCGGCTGCGGCTGCTGCTGCCGTGCGCTGCTACGGCTGCTACTGCTGGTGATGATGGTGATGCGGTGGCGGTGGGGGGTAGGGGAGCGGAGCGGGAGGGGGGGTGGGGGGTGGAGCGGGAGGGGGGAAGAGGGTCGGTGGTGGTGATGATGGTGGTGATGGTCGTGGTAGTGGTGGTGGTGATGGGCGGGGGGGGGGGGGGGGGTGCGATGACGCCGTGGAGGGGGCCGAGCACGGCGGTGGGAGACGGACAGTTGACGCGGGAAAGAGGACAACAGACAGGGGGATATTTTCGTCAAAAAAATTTGGTCAAAGCGGTCAACTGTTAGTCTTGGAAGGAAAACGTTGAAAGTGGGGGGTGTCATACATTCATGTAAACATGTGGGGTGCACCTTAGATAAGCGTAACAAAAGTGGGGTGCCACTCAAATTATATATATATATATATATATATATATTGGTGTTTTTTGTCTTTTGTGAGCACCCTGAATTTCGGGCTGATTTTTTTTTTTTTTTTTTTTTTTGATTGTTTAGTTCCAATAAATAATTTATTCTGTTTATTTATCTGTAAATGTGCTTTTCCGTGCCTTTGATATTTGGAGTGTCAGGGATGTTCAACTCTGGAAATCTTCTTCACGAGTTTTGGAGTGGACAGGATTACCTTCATGATGGTATATAGTGTCCCACTCAAACTTGTTCCCTTGTGCTCTTTTTGCTTCACAGAACTTCGGGTCGAATTAGACCATTTGATCATTAATTAATTTTTCCACTCTTTTCCTTGATCATTATTAGCACGTTACCGTGACTTTTAATTTGGGAGCGCAAGACCAGTCAGTTTCTTGAAACCAACTTCTCATGCATGATCTACTCAAGACGCTCTTCACCCATGACCTTCGTGTCCCACTCAGACACGCCATTTTGTGCTCCATTTGCTTCGCACAACTTTTCTGACACGTGACCCGATTTTATTTCACCCCACGGTGTCACATTTATTTTCCAACTTGATTTGTGGGTACCCTGTCGACCAAAACCTGTCAGTCCCAATTATGGACATAGCCCACATTGAGCCTACTACCCGTCCGACACTTGTGTCCCATTTATTGGAATCCCCATGTGCTACTTATTTACCCATGATCATCGATACCTAATTTTTAATTCGATTATTGCATAATGTCCGGTTTTGACCCAATCCGGCTCCACCAAGTCCAGCCCAGCTTCGTGCTACCCTCTATCATGACACCCTCAGATCATTATCCTAGAAAAATAATATCAGATATCCTTCTACCTATTTTTAATAATTAATAAAAATTTCTGTTGATTTAAATTCCTTGGAATGACCAACTTCCCTACATTTAATCCTAGCCCTTGAATTCCTCTTTTAATCATATCCATTAATTTTCCCCATAGAACTTTTCCCAAACCCCTTAGCAGCCTGGCCGGCCCTAACTCCCAAGCTTCTTTTCTCTCTCTCCCTCTCATCTCAATTATTATCTCTCTCTCTTCCTAATATTTTTTCCTACACACTTCAACACAACAGCAACTACTACAACACCCCAACAAAACTCCAACACCAACAGCCCGACACTCTCCTCACTCCCCTGGCCGAGCCCCTGGCCAGCCTCGTCGTGGCCTGGCCGTCGGCCAACACCCACCAGCACTTTCCCTCATACTTCCTTCCTCCTCCATGATTTAACACCACCACCAACACCATGGCGCCACCATTCCACCTCACTGGCTCGAGCCCTGGCCGGAGCTCCGTCGTCATGCCCCACTGGACGCGCCGCCGCACCGCCTGGCCAAGCCGGCCACCGCACGGTGCGCGCGGAACAGCACCAGCGCACAGCGGCAGCAGCACGGCGCCAGGCCGCGCGCGCGCTGGCAGCGCTGGCCGCGCCGTCGTCTGCCGTCGTGCCCCCGGCGACCCCCCCGGGTGCGCCCCACTCTGGCGAGCCACCCTGTGGCCGCCACCCTCTTCCCTGACGCGCCGAATAGCCTATTCGTGCGTTTTGCACGAAGTCCCGTCGTGACGCACGCGGAATCAAGTTCATTTTGGCGCCCCGTCGCAGCAACTTCGCACGCATTTTTCCGGAAATCCGACCGTTGGATCGGCGATTTCTTCGCTCCGTCACAATCTCGGTATATCCACCTTCACTCCTGTCGATTTTCGTCAGTTAATTTTATCGTTTGATACATCAAAACCGGCCACCAAGTTGACCGTTTAAATTGTATTAAATTTGGACAGTTTCGTGGGGCCAACTTCGTCAGCTTGTATCTCCTCCACCGCAGCTCCTCTTGGCGTGCTACCTGTTCCTATGCGAAGCTGGTATAACCCTCTTACTACCCCTCCAGTTTTGTTTCATTGTGAGCTTGTTTGATTGGTTGAATTCGACGCCAAAGTTGGCCGTCCGAATTCGTAATTTCCAACTTGTAAAATTCTATTTTTGAACACGGGACTCCAGATTTCATTTCTGACACCACCATTAGACTTGTGGCATCGTTCTGACATATTTTCATATAAAATTTGCTAGATTTGGAGGACGTGGGCCCTGGCACGTTTTTCGGTGCAAAGTGGGTCCCACAGTCCGGGTCAACGAGACTTTTTGACGCCGGCTCATCGGAATCCAATTTCGGATATACCGTTGAGTTCGTATCGTCATTCTGGACTCGTTGACATATAGTTTGCTGAGTTTTGAGAACTTTGGCTCCGACACGCATTTCCGTGCAAACCAGAATTTCAAGTTTTGGTCAACGGACCAAATTGAGATCGGGTCAACGGAATCCAATTCTGGACATACCGTTGGGTTCGTATCGTCATTCTGGTTTCGTGGACATATAATTTGTTATATTTTATAGACTTGTTTTCTTGCACGTTTTTCGGTGCAAAACGGCTCCGACACGGACACCGTTTTGACCCGAAATTACCTTTTTGCCCTTGTGTCCAAATTGGACCGATGGGTAGGCTATTCTAGCTAATTTGACAATTCTGGACACGTTGGCGATGTTTATTTCATCGTCCGACAATATTTGTTGATAATTTCTCTGAGTTTAACCTTTGTATAATTAATTAATAATTAATTCTTATAATGTTCGTATTTCGGGATTAGTACAACGAAACTGAGCTCAGTCAATTCCAGTAATCTCACATCGCTGAAATTGACAAGATGGACACGTGGATCACTATAATAAGATTATCAACTTTACCGTTGATCATCTCGTCTCGATTTGCGTGTCGTAAGTTTCGACGAACCAATAACGAAGTGCACTTTATATCTTTAATAATTAGACTAGAATGGACCCTGTTTGACCAGAGTTGACCAGTTGACTCAAAGTCAACTGTAAGTCAACACTTGACCTAGTTTGACTAAATTATTGACCGGAGTTGACCTAGAGTTGTGTGAAACCCAATTTTGTAGATTAATATTTATGTTAATATTATAAATATTGGTATTATATTATTATTATTATTTTTTGAGTGTTAAAATTATTTTGAAAATTTATTTACATGGATTTTTGGATTTATGGACCAGACCCGAGCCCGAACCCAGACCTGAACCCTTTCTCTCCTTCTATTAAATCTGATTGGTCTTTTAAAATATATATATATATATATATATATATATATATATATATATATATATATACTTTTTGAGCTGGTCCAAATTTGGACCAGCAAACTTTTCGTTCAAACCCACCTCCCTATTCTTTCTTTCCATTTCTCTTTCTTATTTCTCCCTACTCCACACGATCAAGTCCAGCCCCTTATTTCTCCACACCACCATCTTCTCCACATACTCTTTCCCACTTCCCTTATTAAACTCCACATACTCTCCCCCACTTCTTCACTCAAAACCACATCTCCTCTACTCTACTCTCCAGAAGAACAACTTCCCCCTCCCTCTCTCTCTCGTTCACAGAGCTCTTCCCCCTCTCCCCTTCACTCACCGCGTCGACCCCCCGCGGATCCGAGCACCCTCCCCGACGAACCGGCCGCCGACCCCCGGTGCCCGTGCCCTAGCCCCGCGGCCTCCCTCAGCCGTGCCGCCCCCTGCGCCCCCGTGAGCCGCGCCCCGACTCTCCCGCACGCGCCCTTCCCGAGTACCCCCTCGGCGCGACCCTGTGCGCCCGACACCCTCCAGCGTGCCCCGAAGCCGACTCCGGCCGGCCGCGCCCGACGCAGCTCAGGCCAACCCCCTCTGGCCGACCCCCTTCGACCCCGGTTCCCAGCGCCTCTTCGACGTTCCCGCAGCGTCTCCCCGCGCTTTTGCGGCCTCTTCCAGCGCTGTCCAGCACTTAGGCTATTCCCGACTTGCTGATCCCGCCTTTCTTTTCTATTATATTGCATCTGAGAGCTCTAGCCGAGCAACCCGAGGTATAACCCCTGTCCCGTTCTGTTTTCATACAGTCTGTGATGAGAATGGTCTCCGATTCCCTCCCGGGAATTCGGTTTTAGCGACGTCGTATTTTTCGGAACCTTCGGAAAGGTTCTGTTGATTGTTGGATTTTCCGAAACTTTTCGGAAATTGGATTTCGGTATATTTTAGCTTCCGACTATTTCCGGTATTGTGTTGTGACGTTTTTGGTTGGATTAGGACTTCCGAAATTGTTTCGGGTCGTTCCGAATTAATCTGTGGATTGGTTGTGGATTATTTATATATATATATTTTGGAATTCCCTGGTTTGGGATTTGCAGGAAATTATCGGCGTATTTCCCAGTTTTTGGGTTGACTAAAAATAGAGGAAATGCTGCCGGTTTTTTCCGTAAATTCAATTATATTTTAAAAATGATTTCAAAATGGATTTCGGAATTTTATTAAATATTTGGATTTTGGGCGACGACCGTATCGGTCAATGGGCCCCGGCTAAGTGCAAACGAAACCGGCTTCGCCCGGACGTTGAGGCATTAGCCTAGTTGACGATTGGACCATATCTGAGACTCGATAAATACTTACTTTATTTTTACCATTTAATTTACTTCATTATTTATTTATTTATAATTAATTATAGTTTAGAACTAACGGCCGTTTCTGTCTTATTTCAATTTATGTAAATAAATTGTAATGGGCATAAGCCCAGCGGGTTGTTGGTTCTGTAACTGTAAATTTGGTAGCGTAGGTTTTTGGTTATTTGCTGATTTTGCGAGTTTTTGTAGCGTACGAATAAATCTAATAAAAGATATTTTCATATAAAAATTAATAAAGATTTTCTCACCTAAAATCTACAAGTTTTAATATTAATTAACGATCATGTATTTCTCACTAAAATAAGGAATTTAGTCTTATATTTATAGTTACTAAAATACAAAGTTTTAATCAATTAAATTAGTATCGACGAGTTTTTCAAAATACAAAGTTTAAAACAATCTTTCCCTCGTTATTAATTCAACGCATCAATAATCGTGTTTTTGTTCGTGTCTTATTAATAAAGAATTAAAATGGATTAGGACACAATTAGAGATTTCAACTAGCATAGCTAGATTGGTAACCCTGGTTTCTGAGTCAATTTCTCGAATGTAGGAATTCGAGGACGATCCTAAATTCCCATCTCGAAGTCTTCATCCTCTCCAGTCCAGTCTATTTTGAGGCAAGTATAGTTTGTGTTAGTTTACAGTTATTTTAATAATCGTTTTATTGCAAGTTTAAACCACGATGCAAATACGAAACTCTCCCTGAGAGTACTGACTGCAACTACTGTAACTGATTGGGGACTGAGGGAATAGAGTAATGTTTATGACCACATCCAACTGTAACTTAGGCCAGTATTAGCTTACCCCTCATACACACGGGGATAAGCCGAATCGTATCAATAGGATACAACTATACATCCCAAGCCGGTCATATTCATTGCCTATTCAAATCACACTGTTTTACTGCTAGAAAACCGTTCATTTCTAAACTGTTTAAAAGTGCATGATTCTATTATTTATTTTAACTGTTTAAATTAGCATGAATTGTACTTTGCTCCCTCCTGACCGGAGATACATTTTTAGGGGACATTGAGGATGCTGAGCTGTTATACAGCAGTTACTACGACCCCGTTCTGTACCCTGTAGTGCTGCCAGAGTCCCCATTGGTGGACATTGGGACTGAGGCCGATGAGCCGACTGATTAGATAGCTTTTCCTTTTTTCCAGCTTTGTTGTTTGTTTAAAACTCTGTTATTTGAATTCAGATATTTATTTCAGTACATTTAAATTCTAGTTGTATTTATTTCAAAGTTTAATAAAGATTCATTTTCCCGAATTTGAGTTGTGACAAATATAGATGTTGTTGTATGGTTACCTGCTAATAGAACAGCTTACTGCCGCCATCTCAACAACGGTGCAGGCTGGCCATGATCCGGCTCGACCCAATTATTTGGGATCGGGTCGTGACAAGTTATTTTGACTTAGAAGAACCTAGGATAATGTAGATTGATTATAGAGTTTTATTTATTATAACTTGAACACCTTGTAACCTGTGTTGCTTTAAATAGGACTCTGTGGCTTCAGTTGGACCTCCTATACTTATCAGCTGTTTAGGTTATCAGGCGAGTACATTCTCTGATCATTTCATATCATGCTTAGAATTATTTCCTGCATTAAGTTACTTTACTTGTACTGTCACGTTGGTCACACGGATTGGTACTATATGGATCCCTTCTTGAGATGTTATCCTTAGGGAGCATCGGGGTACTCTATGTTCTGTGCGTTTCACTTACATGGCGTATAACTATGCTTCTTCGATTCTTTGATCACTTGTGACATATACTCATATGATCACAGAGTCTTCTTTGAATCCTTATCCCATTTATGGGACTACTATGTACCACCCTTCGGGGGCTTACCACCCTTTGGGGGCTTACCACCCTTCGGGGGCTTACCATCCTTTAGGGGCTTACCACCCTTCGGGAGCTGTTACATAGAATCATAACATAACCTGGTTGGATCCTTGTGTATTGATTGGGGGTACGGGGGAGTAGAAATAGACATGTAAATACCATCCAAGTAGTGTAGCATCAGAATCTCTTCCATAGTGTAGCATCAGAATCTCCTATGCCATTTACATGTCTATATTGTACTCTGACTCACTAGCCACTATTAGTCTTTATTTATAGTAGATATTTCTATTACAGCTCTCTCTCTGTTTACATACTGCATTTCTTTCAGTACATGTATCTTACTTTACTGCATGATTATATTTTCTAACCTGGTATGAACTGTTGAGATGTATTGTGCTCGCTCCTGTCCTGACTGGACCTGTTGATAAATTTTACAGATAGCATGGAGGTTGCCTATTAGCCTAGAGGAGACACAGTAGAGGTTGTATAGGTAGCTAGGATTTTGCTCAGTTTATTTTCAGTTGTCTTGAGTTGTATTTATGAATTACTGTATTTGAGCTTTGAGATGTATTTCTGGGTTTGTGTATCTTAGACACTTAGGCTTCTATCTGCTGTATCTCTTTTGGATTTCATGTTTTATCTATCTTCCATTATGCTCTACCATTAGATGTGATTGAGTTTACATTCTGCTATGTCACCCCCATTCGGAGAGTATAAACTGCTTAGTCTTATACTGTTAGATGCATGAGACCTAGGACAGCGTTCTACCGTCGACACTGCGACGTAGGCTGGACATTGTTACGTTCTCGTGCCCTTACTCTAGGGTGCGGGTCGTGACACGTTTTTAGTGGTGGCCCATGCAGGTCGAGTTTGTGTAGTAGTATTCGAACTAGAGTACCACTACAGCCTGCAGTAGGATTAGGATATATTTTGAAGATACTCAATCACAGTTAGGATCCTTTGAGAGTTTCCTGGGACGACCCTTGAGAATCTTATTTTAACTTCGATTTGAAAACTCTTCTTCCCTTGATTTGATTTATCATTACTTTCTGTTGTTGGATTTGATTTTGATGGATTATTGTTGAATTTGAGTTCGTATTTATTGATTTTGATGGAAGATTGTTGAATTTTGAATCTTGATGTTAGCTGTAGCATCCGAGTTTGTATTTATATGATTTGAAGGATTTTGTTCATTTTTGAATCTTGATGTTCGTTGATAAATTTGATTTTGGGTATTCATTGTTGATTTAATTTAATTTTTATCAAGATGAAATTATATGGGCTAGGTCATCTAAGTTTTGGAATCTAGTCTTCTATAGTCACATTAGCCAGCATGGTGAGGACATATAGTCTGATTTTGGATATATTTCTCGGGTGTGGGAATTTAAGGTTTTCGCAGCCAAGCTAGCGGCATCGCGAAAATGTTAAATACCATGATTCTAGAGGTATGTGCCAAAGTCGAGGACTCTGTGATTATCGTAGCCTTGCTAACTAGTATGACGAGGATTTAGAGTACCATGATTTTGGATAGACGCATATGATTATCAGATTGTACCTTAAATATTTTCGAACATGTTTTCTCTACTTTTGTTTCAGTCCTTAAAAAAAAAATTAATTAATTATTATTTGTTTGCTTTGTTTGCTTCTCATTATTTAACTTAGGAGTAGCTTTAGCTGTTTTATAAACCTTGTATAACTTCTTACAAAATTTATTTCTTCTTAATACAATAAATCAATGATTTTGCTAGGCCTTATTTTGGATTTGGTATTATAATTCTGGTTTAAAAAAAAATGGGTTCCTCTTTTAAACAGATAAGCAGAACAGATTCTATTATCATTCTTTTCCTGCCAATATTTTTATTACCATCATTCCTTGTCTTATATACCTGTCCTGATTATATCAATTCCCTGTCTCGTATATAATTTTGTTAGCTATATCTTGAAAACTCTTGAATCTTCATATCATTTTGCCTAAGAAATGTTGAGGAAGTGACGTAAATCATCTAGTTCGGAAATGACGTAATTGGTTATCATAGGATGATTTTGTAGGAATCAGAATGTTGGATGTCAAATATGAAAAATTTGAAATGGAGATGTGGTAAAGTATTAAAATGAAATCGAGGGATAAATGTTCACAGAAAGTTGGTTATGAATAATTCATGGATGTATTTCAAAACTAATGAGGATGTTCTAGGTCAACCTAGTTTTGAGAACTTTGAAAATCTTGGTTATTGATTCTGGGAAACTTTTACTCTGAGGCTATGTAGAAATTGAGAAATAAAAAAAAGAAAATAAAGAAGAGAATTTTATTGTATTCAATGATTATGCGAAATTGAACTAGATATTGTAAGAGGGTGACTAGAGACAGAGAGAACACAAGGATTTTAAGCTATAGGAATTATTTTTGATGATTGGAAAAAATTATAGAAATCAAAAAGGATAATATTTGAAGGTGAACGTTGAAGAAAATATGAAGGTTGATTTATAAATAAGAATAAATTTTGAGTGACATAGTGGTATTGGAGTTTAGTAAATACAAGACTTGACTTTAACAAGTACAAGGATTTCATAAACTGGATTTAGAGGGTTCGGATCTAAATTAAACGAGGTGAAGGAATTTGGAAATTTGATTAAACGAGTAAGTGTTGACTCCTAAATAAGAGGGGTATGTTTCGTGGAAAATGTTTTAGAAGTTAGAAATTTTGTCTATGGTGATCACGGTAAAGGTTTAGATGACTGAAGGTTATAAAATTTCGATGATAGTCATATGAAGGTTGATTTTCATATTGGGACTTGTGAGAAAAAAAAATATGATTTGGCAAATGATAAACTGATAGTATTAGAGAGAGATGATTTACTGGCTTCGTATGAAATCTTTCTTGTTTTCTCTAAAAAGGGTTTTTTTCAATATCATTGAATCCTAGTTTCCTTAATCACGACCAAATCGACTTCGATCACCTTTTCTTATCATATTTATATCATGGATTGTACTCAATTGAATTAAATTTGATTGTGACCTGAATCTCCATCCTTGTATGCTCGTTCTCAGACTTTGTTGAACCTGTTCCCCCATATTGCCCAAATCTTGATTTCTCCAATTTGATCAACTTAGATCGTATCGAGACTAAATATTCTTAATATATGTATTGTGATTGGAATTTTCCATGAAATTGACTTTCATTCTTTAACTTTTGATTTTGATTTTTCTGAACCCTTTATAGATAATTGGTAGTTACCTTTCTTTATTTTTATGATAAGTACCAGTTTTCACATAGGGTGGTGGACTGCCTTTTAGTTTTGATGATTTGTTATTTCTGTAACTTTTCTAGTTTGGCACCCTAGACTGCTTGTGTGTTTTGATACCCTATGACCGTTTCGGTTAGCATGACTAGTATACCTAGATGAGACTTTCACCACCACCGTATGCCATGACCCTGTATGTCGTCCTTTTGATCACATGATTTGTTTAAATTTGGAACTTGATTGTGGGGGTTTGACCTAGAGGGAGTATGAACATTTTAATTTCGAGGACGAAATTTTTATAAGGTGGGTAGGATGTGAGCACCCTGAATTTCGGGCTGATTTTTTTATTTTTATTTTATTTTTCTGATTGTTTAGTTCCAATAAATAATTTATTCTGTTTATTTATCTGTAAATATGCTTTTCCGTGCCTTTGATATTTGGAGTGTCAGGGATGTTCAACTCTGGAAATCTTCTTCACGAGTTTTGGAGTGGACAGGATTACCTTCATGATGGTATATAGTGTCCCACTCAAACTTGTTCCCTTGTGCTCTTTTTGCTTCGCAGAACTTCGGGTCGAATTAGACCATTTGATCATTAACTAATTTTCCCACTCTTTTCCTTGATCATTATTAGCACGTTACCGTGACTTTTAATTTGGGAGCGCAAGACCAGCCAGTTTCTTGAAACCAACTTCTCGTGCATGATCTACTCAAGACGCTCTTCACCCATGACCTTCGTGTCCCACTCAGACACGCCATTTGTGCTCCATTTACTTTGCACAACTTTCCTGACACGTGACCCGATTTTATTTCACCCCACGGTGTCACATTTATTTTCCAACTTGATTTGTGGGTACCCTGTCGACCAAAACCTGTCAGTCCCAATTATGGACATGGCCCACATTGAGCCTACTACCCGTCCGACACTTGTGTCCCATTTATTGGAATCCCATGTGCTACTTATTTACCTATGATCATCGATACCTAATTTTTAATTCGATTATTGCATAATGTCCGGTTTTGACCCAATCCGGCTCCACCAAGTCCAGCCCAGCTTCGTGCTACCCTCCATCATGACACCCTCAGATCATTATCCTTGAAAAATATTATCAGATATCCTTCTACCTATTTTTAATAATTAATAGAAATTTCTGTTGATTTAAATTCCTTGGAATGACCAACTTCCCTACATTTAATCCTAGCCCTTGAATTCCTCTTTTAATCATATCCATTAATTTCCCCCATGGAACTTTTCCCAAACCCCTTAGCAGCCTGGCTGGCCCTAACTCCCAAGCTTCTTTTCTCTCTCTCCCTCTCATCTCAATTATTATCTCTCTCTCTTCCTAATATTTTTTCCTACACACTTCAACACAACAGCAACTACTACAACACCCCAACAAAACTCCAACACCAACAGCCCGACACTCTCCTCACTCCCCTGGCCGAGCCCCTGGCCAGCCTCGCCGTGGCCTGGCCGTCGGCCAACACCCACCAGCACTTTCCCTCCTACTTCCTTCCTCCTCCATGATTTAACACCACCACCAACACCATGGCGCCACCATTCCACCTCACTGGCCCGAGCCTTGGCCGGAGCTCCGCCGCCATGCCCTACTAGACGCGCCGTCGTGCCGTCTGGCCAAGCCGGCCACCGTACGGTGCGCGCGGCACAGCACCAGCGCACAGCGGCAGCAGCACGGCGCCAGGCCGCGCGCGCGCTGGCAGCGCTGGCCGCGCCGTCGCCGGCCGTCGTGCCCCCGGCGACCCCCTCCGGGTGCACCCCACTCCGGCGAGCCACCCTGTGGCCGCCACCCTCTTCCCCGATGCGCCGAATAGCCTATTCGTGCGTTTTGCACGAAGTCCCGTCGTGACGCGCGCGAAATAAAGTTCATTTTGGCACCCCGTCGCAGCAACTTCGCACGCGTTTTTCTGGAAATCCGACCGTTGGATCGATAATTTATTTGCTCTATCACAATCTCGGTATATCCACCTTCACTCCTGTCAATTTTCGTCCGTTAATTTTATCGTTTGATACATCACAACCGGCCACCAAGTTGACCGTTTAAATTGTATTAAATTTGGACAGTTTCGCGGGGCCAACTTCGTCAGCTTGTATCTCCTCCACCGCAGCTCCTCTTGGCGTGCTACCAGTTCCTGTGCGAAGCTGGTATAACCCTCTTACTACCCCTCCAGTTTTGTTTCATTGTGAGCTTGTTTGATTGGTTGAATTCGAAGCCAAAGTTAGCCGTCCGAATTCGTAATTTCCAACTTGTAAAATTCTATTTTTGAACACGGGACTCCAGATTTCATTTCTGACACCACCATTAGACTTGTGGCATCGTTATGGCATATTTTCATATAAAATTTGTCAGATTTGGAGGACGTGGGCCCTGGCACATTTTTTCGATGCAAAGTGGGTCCCACAGTCCGGGTCAACGGGACTTTTTGACGTCGGCTCATCGGAATCCAATTTCGGATATACCGTTGAGTTCGTATCGTCATTCTGGACTCGTTGACATGTAGTTTGTTGTGTTTTGAGAACTTTGGCTCCGGCACGCATTTCCGTAAAAATCGGAATTTCAAGTTCTGGTCAACGGACCAAATTGAGATCGGGTCAACGGAATCCAATTCTGGAGATACCGTTGGGTTCGTATCGTCATTCTGGTTTCGTGGACATATTATTTGTTATATTTTATAGACTTGTTTTCTTGCACGTTTTTCGGTACAAAACGGCTCCGACACGGACACCGTTTTGACCCGAAATTACCTGTTTGCCCTTGTGTCCAAATTGGACCGATGGGTAGGCTATCCTAGCTAATTTGACCATTCTGGACACGTTGTCGATGTTTATTTCATCGTCCGACAATGTTTGTTGATAATTTCTCTGAGTTTAACCTTTTTATAATTAATTAATAATTAATTCTTATAATGTTCGTATTTCGGGATTAGTACAACGAAACTGAGCTCAGTCAATTCCAGTGATCTCACATCGCTGAAATTGACAAGATGGACACGTGGATCACTATAATAAGATTATCAACTTTACCGTTGATTATCTCGTCTCGATTTGCGTGTCGTAAGTTTCGACGTACCAATAACGAAGTGTACTTTATATCTTTAATAATTAGACTAGAATGGACCCTGTTTGACCAGAGTTGACCAGTTGACCCAAAGTCAACTGTAACTCAACACTTGACCTAGTTTGACTAAATTATTGATCGGAGTTGACCTAGAGTTGTTTTGACTTAGAAGAACCTAGGATAATGTAGATTGATTATAGAGTTTCATTTATTACAACTTGAACACCTTGTAACCTGTGTTGCTTTAAATAGGACTCTGTGGCTTCAGTTGGACCCCCTATACTTATCAGCTGTTCAGGTTATCAGGCGAGTACATTCTCTGATCATTTCATATCCTGCTTAGAATTATTTACTGCATTAAATTACTTTACTTGTACTGTCACGTTGGTCACACGGATTGGTACTATATGGATCCCTTCTTGAGATGTTATCCTTAGGGAGCATCGGGGTACTCTATGTTCTGTGCGTTTCACTTACATGGCGTATCACTATGCTTCTTCGATTCTTTGATCACTTGTGACATATACTCATATGATCACAGAGTCTTCTTTGAATCCTTATCCCATTTATGGGACTACTATGTACCACCCTTCGGGGGCTTACCACCCTTTGGGGGCTTACCACCCTTCGGGGGCTTACCACCCTTTGGGGGCTTACCACCCTTCGGGGGCTGTTACATAGAATCATAACATAACCTGGTTGGATCCTTGTGTATTGATTGGGGGTACAGAGGAGTAGAAATAGACATGTGAATACTATCCAAGTAGTGTAGCATCAGAATCTCTTCCATAGTGTAGCATCAGAATCTCCTATGCCATTTACATTTTCTATATTGTACTCTGACTCACTAGCCACTGTTAGTCTTTATTTATAGTAGATATTTCTATTACAGCTCTCTCTCTATTTACATACTGCATTTCTTTCAGTACCTGTATCTTACTTTACTGCATGATTATATTTTCTAACCTGCTATGAACTGTTGAGATGTATTGTGCTCGCTCCTCTCCTGACTGGACCTGTTGATAAATTTTACAGATAGCATGGAGGTTGCCTGCTAGCCTAGAGGAGACACAGTAGAGGTTGTATAGGTAACTAGAATTTTGCTCAGTTTATTTTCAGTTGTCTTGAGTTGTATTTATGGATTTCTGTATTTGAGCTTTGAGATGTATTTATGGGTTTGTGTATCTTAGACACTTAGGCTTCTATCTGCTGTATCTCTTTTGGATTTCATGTTTTATCTATCTTCCATTATGCTATACCATTAGATGTGATTGAGTTTACATTCTGCTATGTCACCCCCATTCGGGGAGTATAAACTGCTTAGCCTTATACTGTTAGATGCATGAGACCTAGGACATCGTTCTACCGCCGACACTGCGGTGTAGGCTGGGCGTTGTTACGTTCTCGTGCCCTTACTCTAGGGTATGGGTCGTGACATCTTTAGACTAGGAAAGATAGTCCCACATCGGCTACACCAAATGGTAAGTATCTCAATATAATGCATTGCTTGTGTTAAAGTGTGCACATGAGGTGTGGTAGGGCACAAGTGTGTGCCATGTGGGAGTATTTTCCTAGAAGGAAAAATGATTAATTCCAACAAGGATGTAAGTTAATTTTTGTTGTGCGGACTCGGACTCGGACACGACTCCAGGATGTCTTGTGCATGCACGAGAGTGTTTGGGGGGCAGGCGTGGACTGGCACCCTTCTATGCTGATTGTGGGATGATCTAGAATATCAAACTCTAGTTTTGAGTATTGGTATTTTAGTCCCACATCGGATAGGAGAAGAGGTGAAGTCTCACTCCACTCCATAAATAGAGCCCCTTGGCCTCCTTTGAAAGATGCACCAAGAAGAGAGTTAAAGGAGTTCGTGAAGTTCAGAAGCCCGTTCAAGTCTCAAAAATTGACTGACGAGCGTTTAGAAGTTCTCTAAGAACTTGTTGGTTCCTGGAAGCAGATCGTATATAGGTGAATCTTGCTTTGAGCAACGGTGATCTGATCACCCCAGCAAAGTTGTCTCTCTCTTTCTTCTTTCCTTCTCTTCTTCTCTGATCTAATCAGAAACTCCTTATGGGCTTTCGTCGCTGTTGCTGCTAGCAATTCGATTTGTACATTCTTTTTAGAAGCATTACATTCGTTTGCTACGGTAACGAAATCTTTTTAGATATTCGTTACACAGAATCCTTCAAGGATCTCTGTAATGCACCTTCTTTGAAGAGTTGCTTCGAAACATTGTTTTTACAATCGTTTCATTTGATTCGGTAACGAAATCTTTTTAGATATTCGTTACACAAAATCCTTCAAGGATCTCTGTAGTGCACCTTCTTTGAAGAGTTGCTTCGAAACGTTGTTTTTACAATCATTTTATTTCTCAGCTTTCGATCGAAAATTACGCCTCGGGATTAACAATATATATGGTAAATTATAAGCTCAAAATTTGAGCTTACAATTTGTCATATGAAGGACACTACTATATAGTGATAGTGATGAACACTTAAAAGAACATTTAGGTTTCTTAATATATATATATATATATATATATATATATATATATATATATATATATATATATATATATATATATATTTTTTTTTTTTTTCTTTATATATATATATATATATATATATATATATATATATATATATATATATATATATATATATTGATTTTAAGAAACCTAAGTATACTTTCAAGTGTTCATCACTATATGATGTCCTTCCTAAATGATAAATTGTAAGCTCAAATTTTGAGCTTATAATTTACCATTTAGCTTGTAAGTGCCAAAAAAAGAAGACTATTATAACATTCAACAAATTTAATTATCACAAAACATGTCCAAACAACACTAATCATTTATTCTTCTCTTTTTTTAATTAGTTCTAAAAATACAAAATAAAAACTAGTTGTTTCAAACTTTCAAATTGTCAAATAAATATTTTTGGTGTCCAGAATAAACATTTGGCTTGAAAATTAAGAGTTAAATACTTTTCACATTACTTTGTAGTATCAGGAGTGTATTGTCACATGTTTTGAACGCCTCAATAATCAATTGTTGTGAATAGAACAGTAACAGGGGTCGCTGCCACCATGGCTCCCGAGCCCCCTAAGCATCCAATGGCATTGGCTAATATATATATGGTAGTTGCAGTGTCCGAGTGTGTCTAGTATTTACGACACTGAAGATATATCACTGTACCACACCTTCAGCTCTCCATAGCCCCTCGGAGAGATCGGAGGGCTGTGGACCTGTGGCCAAATGGTTCGTATGTCCTCTTATCAGTCTAGGTGGCAGCCGCAAATGGAGCTTCTCAAGCAAGGTATCGCCGCCGAGTGGTCTCGATACCTCGCTGGCGGAGAGGCTCCACGACCTCGCGAGGAACTCCACGGTCACCGTTGGGATTTCGGGAGGCCGTTGCAGCGAGGACGGCAGCTCGTCGCCTTCTTCCGCGATGTTCTCCAACTGCTTAGAGGGGCGTTCAAGATGCCGGCGATGTAGGTGATCATCAGAGGTCTTGTCCTAGCAACAGAAATTCATCAAGTTCGTTACACCGACATCGGAATGGTGGCTCCCCTGTCAGGTCGGACTGATTAGTGACGACACGGGAGTGGTGTCGGATGTGGCGAAGCTCGAACACGGTGTCAGGATGAAGGTTTTGCAATTGTGTCGAGGAGACACAATATGTTGTATTGGATTTGTGTCGTACACAATGTATTTGGGTTGTGGAAATGCCCTGGGGTCGGACCGGGAGGCAGGAGATACGATTGTTTTGGGGAGTGGACACTAGAAATAGGATGGTTGATGTAGAATTTGTAACGGATACATCATTTTTGTATTTGGCAAGGACACATGACACATAATTTATGTATGTTATTTGGTTCTGCATACCTTTTTTGGAGATGGAATGAAGTTTATTGAATGTTCTGCTTTATATAATACCATATGAATGCTACAAATAATAATAATTATTTTTCAAAATATCAAGGTTATATTTCTCAAAAAAATACAAATAAAAATTATTATTCGATTACATTATATGTTAAACCACTTGAATGTAATAGACATTACATTGCATGGTTTAATTACATGTTCTAACCAAACTTGCTAATGCAATTGTAATTCTACTACATTACAAATCAAATTCCATTACGATTACTATTACATTACAGTGAACCAAACACAACCTTAATGTCTCTATATATCCTTCATATCGTAAGCACAACTTATATTGAAATGTGTAGAAAAGAAAGGTACAATTGAAATCCTAAGCTTCATAACTTCTAACATATATAGTGTTATGATGATTTATTTAGATGACATATTGAGCATTATATTTATAAACAGTAATCTTTATATTTCCAAAATGTTACAATTTTTCAATTTACCTCTCCATATAAGAAAATATGCTTAAGGTGCCCTTGTTTTCATTCATCCCTTTCTTGGTAAAGGTTTTACAGTAACACGTTATTAGGTTACCCAAGGAACCTTGGCATTAAGTAATCAAGATTAGGCCAATTAGTAGTCGCAACACACACTGTCAATGACCATCTACATTTGCAAAGAGAAACCACAAAATTGGATTGGTTCAATTTTATTTCTTACGCGAGAATTATAGTAGAGTAAAATCTATATTCTTCAGAAGAATTATAGTAGAGTAAAATCTATATTCAACAGAAGATTTTCCTTTCCCTCAATCCAATATAGTAACTGTGGACATCTATGAAGCTGGGATCCATCTCCTTACATACTAAGTCCAGGGCCGGCCCTGAGGTAAGCCGGACAAGATTTGGGGCTTGGGCAACCCCCTTCTGCTAAGGCAACCTCCCAGGTTCAGCATAATCCCACCAAAGATTAGGTCACGGATGACCACTAGGACCAGCTAACAATAAGGGTCAAAGGACAACCAAAATTAGCTTAGGATAGAACAATCCAACCCTCCGGGCCGGCCCTGCATACAACCATCCCTGGACATCTATGAACTGGAAACGAATTTTGATGGTCACCATAATGAACTTAAGAGTTATGTGTTTCCATCCTGCCCATTGAAGCATAGATGCCCGAACAAAAGAAGCACAATATTTCAAAATTCATTCAACAAGTCCTGATAGTATTCATGGATCCTAGCAAATGGTTGCTCTAATGTATTATTTCTAGGTGATCTGTTCATTTTTTCAATTTTAATCTTTTCATCAATGTTTTTCCATCTTCCAATCAGTCTTTATATCCAGTTACATGTGACCGTGACCACCGAGTGGGTGTCCCACTCGGCAAGGAGGGGAGGAGTGGACATGGAATTGAATTCCAGGTCAGACAAAAATTTAATACAAGTGGAAGGGGGCTTCGGTGCTAGTAGTCCAAGACGAGGACGGTAATTAATGACTCGCCGCACAGTTGTGTGACCCCCTGTTAGCAATCACCCGAATAAAATGCGTATTATACGCGGATTTTTCTGTATCTTACATAAACGTATAATACTTACGTACGTTTGAAAAATTCGGACTTGTATGCGAATTTTAAGCCTGTGGCGTTTTAAACACGTATCGTACGAATTTTTAAAACATTCGGCCAAAAAAACTTGACCGAGAAACCTAACAGTTTTCACTTTCTTGACTCTTGCTGCTATTAAATATTAAGACTGGCACAATTATCAAAAGAAAAGAAGAAAAAATCTCACAGCAGTAACCAAAAAAATAAACCTAAGAATCTTTGCACATGTTGCTTGCAACAATCAAAGAAAAATCTTTCGGTTTTCTATCATACTTTCACTTTCTTTTCTTTATATAATGTTCCCCAACCTCATCTTATTCTCACACTGAATCCTTGTTTATGAAGGAGTAGAGGTGGGTGAGCCATATATATATGCCGAATTTGTTCATATGAAACGTACTAAACACGAATTAAATCTAATCCGAATGTTTTTCGTTAGACGATTTTTTGACCGAATTTTTTTACCGTATTTTACTTATATTGTGCCGATTTATACTCGTACTTTTGTCGTCCCGAATTTTTTCCGTTTGCCGAATTGCTAACAAGGGTGTGACCTTTATACTTTATTAGTTACTTTCACGTGCGTTGCTCGTTAAAAAAGAATAAAAAAAATCTACATTATGATTGAAATATAAAATTTTAAATTATGTTAGAATATTTTAAATATAATTTGAATATATTTTAGTTATGATTTATAATAAATATATTTTTAAACTTTTGAATATGTGCCTAGTTGGAATATCATTTAGTTAGTCTAAATATAATTTAAATTCTAAAATATTTTAGTATTTATACATATTCATGCAATTATGAGGATTTTAGGTTTTAATTTTAGTTTAAACTACGTGAGAAAATAACTACAGTTACGTGACCCTTTTTAAAAAAAAAAAAAAAGGGTTGATAGACACGGCTTAGACGGCTCAATCTTGAGCCAATTTGAAGTCCCGTTATATTAGTAGAGATAGGCACAATTCACGCAATTCAATTTTCTTTTATGGAGTAATTTATTCTAATGTTTTTCTGCATAACTTCTGGATTTGTCTTCCCTTATCCGTGGTTGCAAAGATTAAAGGTCTTTGAAGGATGGTTTCCGGCACCTCATATTTGAGGACAACTATGCCACCGGGACTGGAGATCATTGCACCATGCGGCAGATATGTGACCAAGTTCGCATAAGAGGCTTTGCGCCTACTTTTTTTTCCCTTGTGGTTAGGATGCAAGCCTATTATTTACAAACATAATGTGAATGGGGAAGATAAATAATGAAAGTGCATAACTAGAAGATGTCGACAAGCATAATATAGAGTGCATGATCTCTTGATAACATTTTGCAATGGAGTCCACTTTTTTTCACCCACCAAAATTATAGTGTTTGTTCACCTCATATCACATGGTGACATGTGACAAATCTTAAGTCAAATCTACTTTGGAAATGTACAAAATCACTCTCAAAGGGGACCGGATCAGTTGTTTCTGATCTGGTGTCCCAACCATATCCCCCCTATATGACATGTGGACCTTTTATTAATTTTTATCGGTGGGATCCATATGTCATTGTGGGGGGGGGGGGGGGGGGGGGGGGGGGGGGGGGGGGGGGGAGGGGGAGACATGGTTGAAAAATCGGATCAGAGGCAACTTTTACACATGTTTCCATATGATAGTGGGGTGAACAGATATTATAATTTTGGTAGGTGGACAAAAATGGACTCTTTTACAGTAGCAAGAGGGAAAATTTAAGATGGAGGAGAGAGAGAGGTTAGATTATATTGAACGTTAAAAATAGGTAGGGGGATAGAGTTAATCTGAATCTTTCAGGTGGGGCTTATATTGCTGACTTCAATGTAGTCTAGGTTGCAATGAGCATAAATTTTGGAGAAGAATCAAAGACTAACTAAGCCCCGTTCCAAAACTTTCAGGCCAATAAAATATGAGTTCTATCCTTGGATGAAAATTTTAGATTATTTATAAGGGCACATTAATTTTTGATCAGGACACATCATCCAGGACTGTCCAAGTTTCTGCAGTCCTAGAAACTGATAGGACTATCAGAAATAGTGGCAGTCCTGTGTACATCAAGTGCAAATCTGTCATCCCCGTTTTTCGTTATCCGTATTTCCGGTATACGTATACGGAATCCTGACACGTATTTTAACTTTCTTGCCTTGCTAGCTAATTTTGGTTTAATCGTACTTAGGTTCATCATGGCATATCATGGTTTGACTTGGTTCATTTTTGTTTGGCTTGGTTTATTTTCTTTGGTTTATCATGTTAAACCCCCTCACATTTAAAGCCTACCAACATTCTCTCTCCTCCATTACTTCTTCTTCTTCCTCCTCTTTCATTAATTTCTCCACCCACCAAGCTTAGGCAAGTGCAACTTGCTTCATGAAGGAACCCTCCATTTCATTGTTCTAATGTCTTCTATGCAACATCTAAGCTACTTTAGTTCTTGTCATTTTGCATTTTCATGTATATATTTTTGTAGATCTAACTATGCACCATTTTGGAGTTTTCTTATGTTTTGATCGAGCAAACCATCTTGTTTTCGAAAACTAAGAGTTCCATGTGGTAGAGAATTTGATTTTACACAACTTTGACTTTTGAAAAGTTAGATTTCATTGTATTTTGACCAAGTTATGAGAGTTAGAAGTTCATAGGTTCCATGACTTGTGCTCTCGGCCAACTTGGAGAAGATGAACAGTGTTTGCACACTGTTGAGTGCAAACCTGTGGGCGCATAGCCAAGTCATGTGGGCGCATAAGGCCACATGTGGGCGCATGACCTCCATTAGATGGCACATGGCCTCCATTGGATGTGGGCTCATGGCGTGACTTGTAATCCTTCACGGCATTTTATGCTTATGTAGGCGCATGGGTCTGGACGCATAGCTCACATTGGACTTGCATCTTTCCATAGACCCATGCTGTGCCAATGGTGGGCGCATAGCTCCCTGACTCGGGCGCATAAGGCCCTGAGACTTGTAGTGCATTCTCTGACTTACCTTCCCCAATATGTAGGCGCATAGGTGTGGGTGCATAGCCCATGGGCGCATGTTTCCTTGGGGCATACCCTCCATAGCATATGTTTTACATGATAGATTAAGCCCTAGACGCATACATATGGGCGCATGTCACTCTCAGCACATGCATTTGGGTGCCTGCTCTTCATAACACCCCATTGGCCTCTTTGTGTCACCCCTTGCAAATGTCCATATAGTCCTCATGATCCTTAGTGTAAATTATATTCTTGTTTGTACTCTTTACTTGATTAGTCCTATAATGTTATTTTTCGTGTTGTACATGTACTCTGAGTTTTAAACACGATTATAGTGTGGCACATACACTCTCTAGCCACTCCTTGACAGTGGCCCGCTGTGGTGTACTTTTATGAACACGACATGACATTATGACTTTACATGATAACTCTTGATAGTGACCCGCCGGGGTGCACTCTTGACACGTAAATTGACATGATAATTCTTGATGGTGGTCCGTCGTGGCGCACCCTTGACAAGTAATCTTGATAAGTAACCTAACATGATAACTTTGATATGCTGTTGCGACGGCTATCTTGACTTGCTAAGTAACTCTTGCCTTGACACCGTGGTTAATTGTGCCTGTACAAGCTACATGTCTCGTCTTGCATCATGTCTAGGATATGAATTCCTGATTTCCACAGTCATGAATTCGTACTGAATCTGACTAGGATAATGACTAGATTAATCAAATAGTCCATGAAGAGATTCCCAGCTGAAGGCAGTCCCGTTATCGGGACGCTTTAATTGGACTTGTAGCATGCCGTCGAGTATGGCACATTTTCAGCACACTGTCATGTGTTGCACCCCCAAGTCACCTAATCCAACTCTCTCAACTTGCGACTGGATAATCTGGATTAAGACTGCTGGGCTTGTGGCTGTTGAAACATCTCAATGCATCTTGTCAGTAACTAAGCTTGTGATAACCCTAGTTAGTTAAAGTATCAATCCGTACTCATTGCTTGGCCGTAATTGATAGATAGAGTCCCGTCTGGTCTTGCCTAGACAAGACCGGTACGTGGTTATTTCAGCATGTAACTGTTATACTTTACTTTATCGATAATTGGTTATAGACTAAGTTCTGTTCAGGTGAAGGATTACAACCCCGGTCCTTGTTTGGTTTACGGGTTGTAACTTGGCTACTGGAATAGTTCTTTAGTTATTTTATCGTTTATCGCATTGTTTCTCTAACTCACGTCTTTCATTATCATTGATGTATTTATGTGTTAATATGCTGGTTTTACTTCTTAAGTGAAGCATCCCTTGTGGCATTTGCTCTTCCTGGGGTCTGACACAGCTGATTTTGTATGGCCAGATTTTGGAGTAGCACCCGAGGATCTTCCAGCCTTCCAGCCAGATGGTGAACACTAGGCACAACGCTGGCAACGAGTGGATTTTATTTTGCTCTCCCACTCTATTGTAAATTATTCTTTTGAGGCGTTTAGCCGCCGAGCAAGTGTTAGCTCGTGTAAAATATACATTTCTGTCTGCCTAAGGGTTGTAACATGGTTGACAAATCCTAGGGTTGATCATGTATGACTTAAACTCTTGCTAGTCTTCACATTTTGTATGACTAGCTTCATGATCATCTGAATATGTAATGTATGTGACGTCTTACTTTGTATGTCTGATAATCTACCATCTTGTTACATTTACTGCTTGCTTGAGATTGAGACACTAGACTTGTTATTGACCATAAGAGACTGTTGACTTGTAGTAAAAATCCCATGTATCTAGACAGCCGTGACCGTCCATCGAGGTGGGTTGCACTTCAATGTACGTAGCTGGCTGTGTCTGTCCCCCGCTCTCCAGTATTCTGTTTCTGGGGCGTGACAAAATCCAAAACTGCCATAATTTTTGGCAGTCCTGCATATATCTAGGACTATCAAAAATTGTGACAGTCCTGGATTGATGTGTCCCGATCAAAAATTGATATTCCTTTATAAATAACCAAAATTTACTGGAGTGAAATAATTTATGCTCTTAAGATTAGGATTTATGCTCTTAAGCATCTTCTAATGCTCCCAGTATTACAGTTTTTGGATCGTATCTTTTTTCTTAAGAGAAATTGAAAACTTTAGTAATCTAATATAAACGGTAGAAAAAGACACGATATAACGGCTGTAGTTTTCCTGTCCAACCCAATTATCATTGGTATGCTTGAGATCAGTCTCTTTGTTCCGTGAGTTCCCGTATGCCAAAGCTAGTGCTAGCTTGCCTCTAATCGTGTTTAGGGAATGTCTACATTTACGGAGGTGCTACGTTGTCCGCGGTTTATAATTGCGGGTGTGACCGCCGGCCGACGTGACGGTCGACCATTGGTCTCCTGGTCCGGATGGGATCTGGAGATAGCGGGGGGGGGGGGGGGGGGGGGGGGGTCAATGGCCGGCCGCCACGTCGGCCGGCAGTCACACTCACGATTACAAAACGCGAACAAAATATCATTTTCGCTCTACTACATTCTTGTCCCTTTGTCGTTGTAGGCGATGGTCATTATAGCTGCTTTAAGGATAGTAATGAAGCTAGAATCAGAACGAAAAGGAAAGGAAGAATTTCTGGGAGAAGGCTTGTGAGGGTTATTGCTGCGTTTGAGACTATGATGGTTTAACAGTCTGAATAGACGATTATTCAATCAGGAACATAATAGGCAGAAATAAGTCCATACAGATTCTAAATGTCCTTCCACCTCTCTTTGAAGAAAATAAAGAGGTGAGTTTAGAGGATGAATAATGTTATTTATATCTCCAAATTGTACCTCCAAACTGTCTTCCCTTACGTGACAGCTGACGTGATATATTGATGTGACAGCTGACGTGACAAATTTTAAAATTAAAATTAAAATTAAAATTAACATTAAAATTAATGTTAACATTAACATTAATATCAAATTTAATATTATCGTTAACATTAACAATAATATTAATATTAATATTAATATTAACATTAATATCAATTAATATTAATGTTTATTAACATTAATATTAACATTAAATTAATATGGAAAAAATTGAGTCATTAATTTTTTGGGTTAAAATTTGTCATGTCATCGGTTATGTCAGATGACACATAATATTACTTAACATGTCACGTCAGCTGCCACATAAGGAGAGATGTATTGGAGGGACAATTTGGAGGTACAAAATATTACTCTTAGAGGATATACTAGTGCACGAAAGACCGGGGGACTACTTAGCCGCCATGGCGAAAGCTATACTATATATACCGAATGCACTTGCATCTTAAAATCTTCTTCTTTTTTTCTAATCTTATCAGAAAGGAATTTAAATATTTAAACTAAATTAAAATTTTGTTATATGTAAATTTATATTTAATTAAGATTTGTAAAAAATATATTTAATATTTAATTTTATTTGTTATGGATATACGTGGATAAAAGAGAGGATATTCAGTTATGCCAAAAAAAAAGAGAAAGTTTAAAATTATATTATTCCATAATTTTTTAAAAATGGTTGATGATATACACACAAAATAATTTAAGTATTTAAATTAAAATTATGTTGTTATATGTATATTTATATTATATTTTTTTAAGATTTGTAAAAACTAATTAATTTTTAATTTTAATTTGTTATGGATATATGTGGGTAAAAGAGAGGGTAGTAGATTATGCAGAAGAAAATCAGAGAAAGCATAAAATTATAATCTTTCGTCATTTTTTGTGGATAAAAAGAGAGGGTACTAAGTTATGCGAAAGAAAATGAGAGAAAGTTTTGAAATTATAGTATTTCGCCATTTTTTTTAAAAATGAAATGGTTGAAGATACATACACTGGCTTAGACGGCTTAATTTGAAGCCTCATTATAATAGTAGATATATACCGAATTTTCTGTGCAACCCAAGGGTGAGCATTATTCAACTAATGTCGAACCAAACCGGATAATAGAATCAGTTCGGTTTGAATAAAATTCGTTCGGTTTCGGTTTTAAAAAATACTTAAAAAAATTTATTCGGTTTCAATTTTGGGTTTGGATCCAACACCGAAAACATAATAAGACTTGTGCAATATATAAATATCCTCAATTATATACATATCTTGTAAGTAAAACGTGTATATTTTGAAAACATAGTTGGGTTTTGAAACCAATTTCGATAATTTAACAACTAGTCTAACTTTGGACGTAAATACAACAAATGTGTGAATAAAAATTGTTGAGAATCAATAAAGGACTTTAGTCCTACATTGGAAAATGTAGTATGAAGAGGAGTTGGAACCTCTATAAGTACCAAGTAGTAGCCCATCAGTATAATCATCCATTATTCATTTTCTACTTGGTATAAGAGCCATAACCATCCACCCCTCTCCCAAAAAAAAAAAAAATTCCCACCCGGCTCCAGCGGCTGACCCCCCCCCCCCCCCCCCCCCGGCTCTAGCTAGCGGCGCCCCCTGCCCTCCGGCTCCAGCGGCGATCCCTCTCCCCGGCTCCAGCGCCCCCCCCTCCCCCGGCTCCAGCGGCGAACCCCCCCCCCCCCCGGCTCCTTTTTGTTTTGTAATTGTTTTTTGTTATGTAATTTTTTTTTTGTAAAAAGAAAAAAGAAAAACGGTGTATTTCGAAGACAAAGGGACATCAGTTGCTTTATTTTTCCCCCTCTGTTCCTAGATTACACCGTCTGGAATGAACAAATGACCACATGCTTTATTTGTTCCCCGATCTTCACATCGAGATCTACACAGAGAATGATCGTGTTTTCTCCACGGAGAATGATTGTGTTTTCTCCTGTGTCCTGAGGTGTTCACTTTACATGCGCTGCGTCGGTGTTGGCCACGTTTATAGCACATTCGTAGAGTAAAAGACGACGAAGCTGTCGACGAAGACGACGACTAGCAGTTAGCAGCTGCCGCCGACGACGACGACTAGAGATACAGTTGAAGAGGCCATGGATTCGATCGCTGGAAAACTGACAGTAAAAGAGATGAAGGCCTTGGTGGATGATATCGTGTCGAAAAGATTGACCGAGGCGACCCCTAGTGTGACCCATACTGATGTGGATCCGTCACCCTACAAAATGGGAAAGTTAGAAAAGCTGGAGACGAAGTTAGAAGGAACGTCCAACTACTTGAAATGGTCGTGGCAGGCGATGCGGACGTTGAAGGGACGTGGCTTGGATGGATATGTCAATGGCCAAACCAAGGCGCCTGCTGATCCCTCCTCAAAGGAGTTTGCTATTTGGAAGATTGTCAACAACGTAGTGGCTGGATGGTTGACAGCCTCCTTGACCGACCAGGTGTCAGACAATGTAGAGACAATGGAGGGTGCTGCTGATATCTGGCGAACTTTGAAGGATATGTACTCAGGCTCGGGCAACCCTATGCGGGTCTTCCAACTACAGGATGAACTCGATAGGGTGACACAAGACGAACGTACCATCTCTGAGTACGCAGCCCTGTTGAAGAAGTACTGGTCTGATCTGGATCACTATGATTCTCTTGGGATGGAAGATATGCACAAATCGAACCGACGTTTGCGAAGCATTTTCAGACGTTCCTGTTTGCCATTAAAATCTTTTTATTGCAATTTCAATTACAAACAGAACAATGTTACAATGTAGGACTTAGATGTAGTCCTAGAAGAACACTTTTGTTTATCTGGGTCCCTGTGTTGATGGAGCGAGTGGTAATGCGTTGACTCCGTTGACGATCCGACGACGGTTCTCGGTTCTTTGAAGGTCTGAGTTGCTCTGGGTGCTGGAGCTTGCGGAGAGGAAGAAGACGTTGAGTGTCTGTATCTGCCTCTCTCACTGTGTATGTATGAAGGTCTGTCTGTCCATATGTGTGTGTTCGTGTCCGGAAGAAGGAAATGATTCCTCTATTTTTAGCTTGCAGGCTGGCTGCTCATGCGCGCATACGTAGGATGCGCCTGTACGTGGGGACGCCACGTGGTTGATGCTGCGGGAGGCGCATGGATGATGCACCATCATTTGTGGGTTGAATCCTTCATGCTGCTTTTGTGGGCTGGCACGTAGCAGGGGAGAGGATCTTTCTGTTGCTGAGATCTTGGGTGATTAGCACCCCTTCATAGGCTGAATTGAGTCATAGGACACGTGGCGCATGCCCGTTGCTCAAAGATCTCGGCTTTGGTGGAGAGTGATCTGATAGAATGCCCCTGGGATCGGGAGCATGAGAAGACTTTGGCTCACAACCTTCAGGAGTCACGAACCAGTCTGGGCGCACGGCTTTTGAGGCGCATGCGAGTCTTCAGGCGCATGGCCGTCGAGGCGCATACGAGTGGTTGGTCGGCCACGTGGGTCGTAACCGTCGGAGGAAAGTAATGATGATGCTGATGTCAGCGATGCTTCGTCTTCTGAAAAAGCTGCTAACTGTCCAGTCCTCAGGGGACGTTCTGCCAACTCTATCACTTGAGCATTAATTGCTTGATGGGTGACGAGCCAAAATGGGCACATGGGTCCATGTTGATTAGGACGCATGGATCTATGCTTTGTTGGGCGCATCCATATGGGGCGTTTTGGAATTGACGGGCGCGTCTGTACGATGTGCGGTGTCTGACCGGCGCATCCGTTTGCATGTCGCGTCTTTATTGGTCCGACTTTTGTGTTCTTTAAGTGCTTTAAATAACCGTTTTAACTTGGCTGAATTCGAAGCGTCAGGTTCATCACCATAAATGCAAATTTATTGCACGGGATTCGGAGATCCCGCCACTTGGCGCATGGGTTTGATTTGCCCGGCCTATAAATAGTGGCAAGGAGAGAGTTTGCTTCTCGTTCTCTCACGTCTTCCCGAATGAACTTGTTTGCTCGAGCACATTCTGTTGACGAGATGCTCCCGAGGGTGAAGATGCGACGACTTCTCTTCGTTCATGCACATGAAGGTGACTGTTACATCCAAAAGTCGGAGTCGAGGGCTTCTGAGGCAGGTGGAAGGTGCCTGTTGCATCCAAAGATCGGGATGCTCGAGCCTCGTCTACGTTATGCTGGAAGAGCCGCAGATCGGAATTGCGGTGCTCTCATCTTCCTTGGGCTTTGGAGAGCTCTTCTTCCTGCAAGAGTGGGTGTTGCCCATTCTGGTTGTGTTGAAAGCTGCTCCTTTAGCGTCGGAGGAGAGCTTTTCCTCTCGCTAGGGTAGGGTTGATCGCCCACCCAGATTCTGCTCAATAAATGCTTCATTAGTCGAAGCATTTGATCGGGTCGAAGTAAGGCGCATATGCTGAGACGCTGAAGAGATGCGCCTGGCTGAAACGCTGAAGGCTGCGCCTGACTGAGACGCTGAAGAGACACGCTTGACTGAGACGCTGAAGTGATGCGCCTGCCTGATGATGCGCCTGGTGGGGGGCGCATGGCAGTTTGCTGCGCCTGGCTGTAGTCTTAGGATCTTTCTTTTTGTAGAAATTCTCCTATGTAAAGCCTTTTTTAGACATGTAATAGACTTTTATATATGAAATAAAAATCTTCTTTTGCTGTCTATACTTTTGCTGTCTTGCTGTGCCAAGTACTTCGTTTGAGTTCCCTGGCGCATGTTCTGAGTAGTATTTGAGCGCATAGAAATTTTGGCAAATAGATGCGTCCTGAAATTCCATGCTTCTACAAGACCCCCTTCAAAGTTTTTAGAACTTTTTTGTCAAGTTTTGGAATACTTTAAATAAGAAGCATGGTGGTGTCTTCAACGGGGCGCATGACTGTTCGGGCGCATGATTACTCCGCGCATCAGTGATGGGGCGCATGCTCCTCTCAGTTAATGCAAATGATAACGTTTCGAAATAATCAAAAAGATTAATGATGATCTTTTTGGATTATTTGCAGTTATCATTTTGCAGAACCCCAAGCGGTGGCTGACGTCACTCCCCATCGGTTTCCGCGTATGTCCAAGCCTATAAATAGGCGTTTGATGGAGAGAGAGTTCTTCTCCTCTTTGCTTTCTTCTTCTCTAGAGTTCTTCTTTCGAAAAACCCTAACTTCTTCTTTCACGAGATGGCCCCCAAAACTCCTCGCGGTGGTGCTGGCAAGGGACGAGGCAAAGGAAAAGAGCCTGTAGAGGCTGCTGTGGATGATGTCCAAAGGACACCCGTCGACGTTCGGTCGGCGATGATTGGTGGGTTTCGTCGCTCTTCTGTACTCGAGTAGGCCGTTTTTAGAACTCACATACGCCGACGCGCATGGACCTTGGGTCCTGATGATGTGCTGAAGCTTCACTGCTGATGCGCATGGGTTTACACCCTGATGATGCGCCGAAGCTTCACTGCTGACGCGCATGGGTTTAGACCTTGATGATGCGCCGAAGCTTTACCGCTGACGCACATGGGTTTAGTCCCTGATGATGCGCCAGAGCTTTACCGCTGACGCGCATGGGTCTAGACCCTGATGATGCGCCAGGTTGCTTGACACACCCAATATTTTGTCTTCATGTTGCCAGACTTTTGTCTTTGCTTGTGTCAGTGTCGATAACTATCCCTTTGCTGAATGAAGTCCTTCTGGATGCTTCTCATTACGTCTTCAAGCAGGACCTGGTAGACTCTTCGAAGATTCGATTTACGACTCCGCAGGGGCTGAAACCCGCGGAAGTAACCTCCGAAATGAGCCGACTAAGCGAGAAGGCCCCCCATTCAAATGAGAGTGGCGAAGATGTATATAGCTGTTTCTGGCACTGCGTGAACCGGATGTCATCCAAGGCAGTGTTGACTGCCTACTTGATGATATGGCTCCGGGACTGTGTGTTTTCAAGTGGGTCAGGTTCTGTGGAGAGGGTGACCCGGAACCTCATTTCGCCAGCCGTGAAACTAGTTTTTGGTCGTCCTTTGGCTCTCCTCCCCGCGATGGTGTGTAACCTGCTGCGGGGTTTGAGAGATTTTGCTGACGATGTGGCCCATGAGAGGGACAGAAAAGACAACTTTCCCCGAACTGAGCTACCATTCCATTATCTGATGGGATGGTTAATTCTGCATCACCCGAACGTGATGAGTCCGGGTCCTGAAGACGATCACATTGAAGGTGACGCCTTTATCCGCCGCTTCTATAAGAGGAAGTGGGTGCACACCGGCGTCCCCGTCTGTAGGAGAGTTTTGTCTTATCTTCAGGGGTGGGAGATCGTCAAGGTCAGTACCATCTTCAAAGATTTCGAGGCTGACCAGGATTTGAAGGACTCCGGTGAGGATGCGATCACTCTGCCGAAATGGGGGTTTCGTTGGTTGCAGAGTATTCGGCCTTCCCACTTGGTCTACCGCAACCAGAATAAGTGTTATCTGGAGCCGTATTTGCCGAACCGGTTTGCTTGCCAGTTTGGTTACACCCAGCTAATGTTACGGAACCCCAGTAACAGTCTAGGGTTTGCTGAAAGTTTACTGGATGGAGCCCGGGGTTGGCAATATTACAATGCCGGGTGTACTGGAGTTCGTTTCAATACACCAGTTCACAACCCTCGGCCACAGATCTTGTATTCGGCTGTTAAGCTGTATTACGCCATAAATACTGTGCCTCCTGAATATGATAAGGAGACTAGTTTCATCATTGGAACTCAGTTAGAGGCTACGAAAAACATGTTGGCGGCGGTCCGGTCATATCGTCCACCAGAGTTGGCGGGATATCGGGCTGCTGCTGCAGCGTCAACGGGAGGCACTCGGAAAGATCCCCCAGCTGGGAAGAGGCGGGCTGACGCAGAAGCCGGTTCGTCTGCACCAAAAAGGCCGAGAAAAGCGACGACTCCAAAGGTGGGAGCTACGGGAGTGCCGCATGTAATGCCAATGGAATCAGTTCCTGCTGAGGTAAAGACGTCCCCCATAGTCTGGCCCATTCTATCATTTTTGTGACATATGCTTTCCTTTTGTAGGAACCGCTGAAGAAGAAAATCCGGGTTTCGAAACCGGGCGTCTGTAAACCGAAGGAGGTGGCGAGCTCTTCTGACGAGCGCATTCCTCCGATTGTAGCGTCTCACGTGGAGGAGAATCCTGACAATGTCGTTCCTGCGGAGATTTTAGTATCTCCAGATTATGTTGGAAGGGAAGCTGAGGATGCAGCAGTTTCCGGGATGGTGCAAGCCGCCGTGGGGGCCTCTGACATTGAGGATCCAGCAGATACGGGGCTTCCAGATGAGGAAGTGGAGTGGAGTTCGTCTTCTTCAGATGACGTTCCTCCAGAGATGAGTGAGCCTGTTGCAGGAGCAACAGACATGATTGAAACAGAGGAGAGGGTTGATTCCTCTCCTTGTCATGATGAGGGGAGGTCGGCTGCAGCGTTGCCGAGCCCTACCCAAGACTCAGCAGCGGAGGCTGAGATGGCTGTCGACCAGGAGGTAGCGACAGATTCTATCCCCGCGGAGGGATTCGGTGAGGAAGATGAGACTCGTCCGTCGAGCCTGACTCCAGGGGAGCCGAGTCAGGAAACAAGTGCTGATCGCGCTGCTTTGCCAGAGGGAGAAGGTCCCGTACGGCCTGCTGATAGTGTGTTGGAGACGGAGGAGGTAGCCCCTGACGTCGGTGGTCCCTCCGAGCTTGAGAAGGGTAAGGGTTTGCTGGAACCCCCTGTTGTTCCTTCTACTTGGGGTACGATATCGACGCCCCTCTCGGCTCCTTCCGCTCTCTTGGCCCCTCGGGCGAGTGGCGAAGTTCAAGCCCCTGTTGAGGGAGAGTCCGTTGATGCCGAGGTTTCAGCCTCGCAGATTGAAGTTGGTGGGTCTTCTTCAGGCCCGTCGTCTATCACAATACCTCCTGCAACTCCTGTCATGATGCCTCAAGTGCTGGCTGATGCAGATGAGTACGTTCAGTTTGTTGTTGAATCAGTGTACAAGATGTTGCAGAAGGGCGTATCAACGGTGCTGAATGCAAATAGGAGTTTTGCGACGACGAAAGCCATGGCGCTCTCTTCCATTGGTTTGATACGTTTGCACCGTGGCCACGATCACATGGCTGTAATTCTGGAGGAGTCGGTGGTTGATCTCGACCAGCATCTTTCTGAACTGCAAAGTATCCAGCGGAATGACTTTTTCGCTCTGATAGAAGCAGAACAGAAGAAGTTGATAGCTGAGGTTGAGTCATCTTATCAGGCCACGGTGGCCATCTGGGACGGCGAGGTGGCCGCTGCTGAGGCTGCAGCAGAGAGACTGTCTCAATCCACATAGGAGCAGGTGGAGCTGCGGGCCTCATTGGAGGCTAGTATAGCGGAGGTTACTGCCAGGATTCGCCTCCTAGAAGACCAGAGGGCCCAACTTATGTTAGATCTTGAGCGGGCCCAGGCTGAGCACATCTCGTCCAAGGAGGAAGAGGCAGTTGTTACTCGCCATATTCTTTCCCTGACTCACCAACGGCAGGAGTTGGACGCCAAGCATGAGAACGATACTGCTCCCGAGACTGTGGAGATGATGCGGCAGGAAGCTGAACGCCGGGTCCTGGCGACTGCAGAGACCCGGGCCGTAGACTTGAGGCGTTGGATCGAAGAGCTGTCCGCCAATCCGAATATGCCTAGGGATTTGTAGTCTTCTCATTTTTTGTTATATGCTGGGGATGTAATCCTTTACTTTTTAGATGAAAAATAAAGAATTTTATGGTGTGTTCATCTTTTGTTGTTATGAACCTGTGATTTGTGTGGACCTATTATCTTTTACACACCTTGGTTGTTAGCTACAGATAATAAGTTTGAGAGAACCGACATGTTTGCTCAGAGGTAATGTGGACGTGGCAAATATGGGGTTCAAATGTCGGAATCTTCCTACTCAAAAGTGTTATGGACATGGTAGGAGTGACTCTGGGGGGATACGCGGAACTACTCAGAGGTAATATGGACATGGAAGTTCTGCGATCGATGTACGGCAACGCGGGGGTTGTCTGTACGGGATGTTTACTCAGAGGTAATGTGGACGTGGTAAATATGATGGGTAGCGTAGTCTTACGGAGCGTAAGATTCCGCTTTGTAGGGCGTAGAGGAGCAACTCAGAGGTAATGTGGACGTGGTTGTCCTTCTACTGGAGATAGAATGCAATGGAACAACTGGGTTCCAAAAGCATAGGATTTTTGTGAAAGGGTGGTGCATGTGAGCTCTGATGATCAGGTCCACTGACTCCCTTGCTAGGTAGAGGTGAAAGTACATATCTGAAAGGATGTCAAGAGTAGTACTTCTTTAGGAACTTGCCGTTGATGGGCATCATGAACAAGTACCAGTTTGATCGGGCGAGACGGTAAGCACCGTTTGAGTATACCGTCTCTATGATGAAAGGTCCCTCCCATTTGGGCTCGAACTTTCCTGGTGTTTTGTGAGTCAACACCATCGGCCTCCTGACTGCCAGAACCAGGTCGCCTACTTGGAAAGTCCTCTGCTTGACCTTCTTGTTGAAAGCCTGTGATATACGGGCTTGATAGAGTTCGATGCGCTGTTGAGCTATGAGACGTTTTTCGTCAAGTGCCTCCAATTATCGCAGACGGCGACGTTAATTGTCTTCTTCTGTTAGTTGATTTGTGATCGTTACACGGAGTGAGGGTATCTGGATCTCGAGAGGCAGTACCGCTTCGCTCCCGTAGACTAAGGAGAATGGTGTGTTGCCCGTCGGGGTCCGTACTGTTGTACGGTAGGTCCAAAGGTATTCGCCGAGCTTTTCGTCCCAGTCGTATTTGTTGGATGACACGACCTTTTTGAGTAGCCTGACGATAGTCTTGTCAAATGCTTTGGCCAATCCGTTTGCTGCCGGATTGTAGGCGGTTGATGCCACGTTCTGAATGTGGTTCTCTTCACAGAATCTGCTGAAAACATGGCTGATGAACTGAGGACCGTTATCGTGGATAATCCTCCGAGGTACCCCGAAACGGTAGATGACATGGTGCTTGATGAAGCTGATCACCCTAGAGCTCTTCACTTCCGCCAGTGGAACTGCTTCTGCCCATTTGGAGAAGTAATCAGTGATAGCTAGGATGAAGCGGTGTCCCCTCGATGAAGGAGGGGTGATAGGTCCCACAATGTCCATGCCCCAAGCTTCAAAGGGCCAGGAGGCGACCGTAGGATGTAGTGGTTCCGACGGTGTATGGATGATGTCGGCGTGGAGCTGGCACGCATGGCACTTTTTAGCATAGTCGACGGCGTCGGCTGCCATAATTGGCCAATAGTAACCCATGCGTCGCAGTCGATCCTGCAACTTAGGCCCAGGTTGATGAGCCCCGCAAGTTCTGTTATGAGCGTCTCGAAGGTCTTCGGCTGCTTCTTCGTTGGACAGGCATCGAAGGAGAAGTCCATCGTAGGAGCGTCGGTACAGCATTTTAGTAGCTGTATCGTAATAGAATCGAAGGGAACGCCTCCTGACTGAGATGGCTTCTTTCGGGTCTTCTGGGAGGATTCTGTAGATAGCGAAGTCGATAAACGGGAACCTCCAGTCTCGGACATTAACACCGGCACTTGTTGACATGGCATGGCCATTTGTGAGCATAGGCTGTTTTTAGGACAGACCAAGTCTCGACCAACTACCGTGACATAGTGTTGAGTCCCGAGGGGTGCTGCCAATGAGGCTGCGAGGCCAGCCAGAGCGTCAGCCTCCAGGTTTTGTAACCGAGGTACGTGTTCTATGAAGAACTTGGTGAAGGTTGAAATAATGTTCAATGCAACTTCGTGGGAAGGAACCAGATCTTCATGACGAACTTCGTATTGCCCTCTGATCTGGTTAACGACGAGTTTTGAGTCGCTGTAGGCTTCCAGATGGTCCACCCCCAGCTGTTGTGCCAGCTGGAGTCCCATGATGAGAGCATTGTACTCGGCAACATTGTTGGAGCACGACTTCGAAAGGGAGTAAGCACGCTGGATGACCAGCTGATCGGGGGAGACTAGCACTACCCCCACTCCGGTGATGATTTGGCAATTGGGGCCTGTTCTTGAAGCGCCATCGAAAAACATCCGCCAGACGGAGCTTTCTTCGTTGACATTTGATTCTTGGACCTCATCCGGGATGTCTTCATAGAGTTTGGAGGACTCTGGGATGGGGTACGCGGCAAAAAAGTCGGCCAGAGCTTGACCCTTGACGGCTTTTTGTGGGACGAACACCATGTTGTACGGCGTCAATAGGATCGCCCATGTAGCTAGCCAGGAGTTCAATGATCCTGGCTTCGTCATGAGGACCCTGAGCGGATTGACTCGGAAGATGACATGAATTGTCTGGCCCGAGACATAATGGCGAGTCTTCTGGATGGCGAACACCAAAGCCAAACACTCCTTTTCAACGGGGTTGTACCGGTGTTCGGTCCCGATCAGTGTCCTACTGAGGTAGTAGATAGCTTGCTCGTAGCCTGCATCGCTGTACTGAGCCAACAGAGCGCCGAAGGAATGATCCATGGCACGGACGTAGAGGAGAAATGGTTTGCCTGCGACGGGTGCTACCAGGACTGGCGGGCTCGTCAAGTAAGCCTTGATATCATCGAAAGCTTTCTGGCATTCCTGTGTCCAGACGTAGGAGACTCCCTTCTTCATGAACTGGGTGAAGGGTTGACATTTTCCGGAAAGGTTCGCTATAAACCTTCGGATGTATGCCAGACGCCCCTGCAGGCCTCGAAGTTCTCGGAGATTCTTCGGAGGGTCCATGTCAAGGATGGCCTTGGTCTTCTCGGGATCGACATGAATGCCTTTCGCCGTGATAATGAAGCCCAAGAACTTTTCGCTAGAAACCCCAAGGAAGAATTTAGCGGGGTTCATCTTGAGTTGATGCGCTCGCATGAGATCGAAGACTGTCTTTAGGTCTTGTAGGTGATCACCTTTGAGACGGCTCTTGACAGCGATATCATCAACATAGCATTCGACTGTTTTGCGAAGATGTTGACGGAAGATGGTACTCATAGCTCGTTGGTATGTAGCACCAGCATTCTTCAAGCCGAAGGACATCACTGTGTAGCAGAAAACCCCCTTCGGAGTCCTGAATGACGTGTGTTTTGCGTCATCGAAAAAAATTTTGATCTGATTGTAGCCCGAGTACCCGTCCATGAAAGACATGCGTTCGAAGCCACATGTATTGTCGATCATTACATCGGTGATCGGAAGCGTAAATTCATCTTTCGGGCAAGCAGCATTGAGATCTCTGAAGTCGATGCAGACCCGTATCTTTCCATTCTTTTTGGTGACAGGGACGACATTGGCCACCCAATCCGGATGTTGTTCTTCACGGATAAACCCGCTGGTCAGGAGTTTGTCTACCTCTTGATCGATAGCGTTCATGATGTCAGAACGAAAACGTCGCTGTTGTTGCTTTATAGGCTTGGCATCAGGTAAGATGTTAAGCCTATGCATCGCGATCTGGGGATCAAGTCCCGGCATATCTTCGTAGCTCCAGGCGAAGACGTCGATATATTCTTTAGCCAGTTGGATTAAAGATTCTCGGTCTGGTCCCTTTAGACTCTTGCTGATGAAGATGAATTTGGAAGAAGATCCATCCCCAAGGTCGATCTGCTCGATTTCGACGTTTGGTCTTCGCCTTCATCTTCTTGAGATTGTGCAGATGCCATGTTGATTGATAGCACATTCTTGAAGACTGAGCCGATACTGATATCGGAATCCCATGTTGATGCTTCGGATGAATGAGAATGTTCTACTTCTTCTGTCTCCGAACTCTCTGGAATTGCCGGTGGCGTGACATAGCCCACCCCCCGTCGAGTTCGATGATAGTAGTCATGCGACTTTCCTTTAGGTGTTGGGAGCCGGAGAGGAAGACGTCAACCCTTGCCGTAATTCAGGCCTCGGTTGCTTTTTAGATCGTAACCCATCTTTTGGATGAGGTACTTTGCCTTGTCCGTGTATCGATAGACTTGTATTCTGTCGATATCTGGTTCTTGCTCGAGTGGCGGGAGGTCTTGATGACGCTCGACTTTGCCGAAGATGATGGATTCTTCGTCTCGATTCCGCGGTGGGACTACGAAACAGACCCCTTGGGACGGGACTACTTGATTTACAAAATTGACGGTCGTTATTTGTGTTTGCAACGACCGTAGAGCGTTATCTAATGTATACATGGCATTCCAATGTAGAAGACTAGAGTAATTAAAAGACACTCTATTATTGATGAAACACGAGATTTTGTCCCGTGGAATTACATTGTCCAGAGAGGGTGCATCTACATCAGCAGATGTGTACTCCCCTAGCTCTTCATCTGTGAGTACTGGGGTTGGTTCGGGAGAGTCCACCGTAGCTTTGACCTTGGGGTCCGAGAGGGCTATGTGGGCTTTCTCCGACAACTTGGATGAGACGGATGATTGCGGAGGCTTGCCTTTAAGGCGCACCTTCAGAGGTGCCGCAACTGCGCCTTCAGTGATTGGTGCCTTCCCATGTAGTTTTGCCACAAGGGGAGCCGATGTTTGGGATGGCTTTCCCTTGAGCCGTATCTTCAAGGGAGCTTCAGTAGGAGTTCTACCTAGAGAAGTTGGTACTTTTCCAGGTAGCTTGATGGTCATGGGAGGCAGCATCTGAGACGGTTTCCCTTTGAGTCGAATTTTCAAAGGAGCATCGGGAATCATCTCTGGCTCCATGTCCGGCTCTGCTGCCGTTTCTGCTTCATCGTCAGCATCATTGGCTTCCCCTTCGTCTGGCGACTTGTACAGGGTAGAATCAGTGAAGTAGGCTTCGACCCCCTTAAAAGGGTCAATGTCCGCGAACTCTGTCCGAATGATGTCGTTGGTGGACACGTACTTCATACATTGGTGGAGTGTAGATGGCACCACCATGTACTCATGCAGCCACGGACGACCCAGTAGGATGTTGTAGTTGACGTCAGCGTCCACGACATAGCAAGTCACCTCGGTTCGGAGGTTACCGATATGACATTTCAGCCGTAATTTACCCAGCGGTTCACTTTTGCTAGCATTGAAACCGCTAATTGTAGTGTTGGAAGGCGCCAGACGGTACATTGGGATCTCCAGCGTTGAGAGCAGCGTCTTCGGGATGATGCTGAGGGAAGACCCTGGATCGATCTGAATCCGCTTCACCTTGACGAAACCGACATACCCTGTATAATATAGTGGCCTGTTGTGTCGGTTGTGCTTGAGCAGCATGTCTTGTTGGGTGAAAGTTGTGTTGGGGATAACTTCATCCGTACAATGGCAGTGCGCACATGTGGTCGGGGTATCCTCGGGCTGCTTGACCTGACTGATGAAGGACTCAGCATCATTCAGGACTTCACAGATAGCTTCGCGAGTGTCCTTGGAAAGGCGAAGAAGCTCAACAGAGATAGGCGGGCAGGAGTACTGGCAAGTTGTGCCAGTATGTCGAAGTTGTGGGGCTTGGCTAGCCCCGAAGCATTCTCCTTTCGCAAAGGCTTGTCGAAACGGGCCTCTACATGCTTCTGTTAATTGGCTGCTGGAGGCCTGGATGGGCCCTCTTCCTGGGTAGCAGGGACGGTGCAAGGAGGCACCACCTCGACGGCAGCTTCGTCAGGTTGGGCGTTCTGATGTGAACGCGTCTGTACAGGAAGTGCCTCTTCCGCAGAGGAAGAGACCATGCGGCAAGACTTGATCTTCCTGCCCTTGGTTTTGGAGGCAGAACGTACCTTCGGTTGAGTAACCTCGGAGACGAGATCGGGGTGAACCCATAAGACCTCTCCCCGGGATGTGGTGAGTGGGATGAGTCCACTCACGTTGTCACGAGTAGGTGGTAGGTTGACCACCTCCATTGTCGCCTTTGGGATGGGGACGACGCCATCTTGTGTTGTAGTTGGCGGCAAGGTGCCAAATTGGAGTGACACCAGGTTGGCCGGGACCGTTTTCTCCTCGTAGTCGATGGAGATAACATCTGCATTGATCATGCACTAGATGTAGTTCTTGAGAACGTAGCAGTCCTTAGTTGGATGTCCGACAAACCGATGGTAGTGACAGTACCTTGGATTGTCCACTCTCCTAACCTCGTCAGGACGCTTTGGGTTGGTAGCTTGATCTTGTCACCCTACTTCAATATCTCGAAGAGTTGCAAGGTGTCTTCATCGTTGAAAGAATAAACCTCCTTTGGCTTTGGTGCAAGTGGAGGCTTCTGAGTAGGTACTGGTGCACCTTTGGAGGCATTGACAGTCAACGCGTGCTTCCCCTTCGTCTTTCGTCCAGGGTTGTTGGTGGCAGGCCGTTTTTTCTTGTCCTCAAAGGCAGGGAAACTGACTCCCAGAAGACGAGCATTGGACGCCTTCTTTTCTGCTGCTTCGGCCTCGATGATCAATGAACTCCAGTCGGGAGGAGGAGTGGAGTCGAGCCAGAGTTTGATTGCAGGCAGCATGTTCATACTGCAGGAGGAAAGGAGTGCATGTTCTGGCATGCTCGGGGGCAGTCTGAAGCAGGCTTGTCGGAACCGTTCGATGAATGCTCGAACTGTTTCCTTCTCCTTCTGACGTATCTCTATGAGGGACGCCATTGTCATGTCCTTCCCTCCGTCGTAGAAACGATCGAGGAAGAGACGTGTCAAGTCGTCGAAGGAAGATATGGAGTTGTCAGGGAGACTGCAGTACCAGCCGTAAGCCACTCCTTTCAGTGTCCCGACAAATAAGCTGGTGAGTAATGCGTCTTCCTTCGGGAGATGTCCCGTTTGAGACTGGAAGTACGTCAGATAGCAGCGTAGAGAGTCCTTCCCGTCGTATGTAGGGTTGAAAATCGAACGAACGAGCTCGATCAAAGAGTTTTTAAGCTTGGTTTGACTTGACTATCGAACGAGTTTGATTCGAGCCGAGCTTAAGATCGAACTCTAAAATGGTGTTTGAACTCGGTTTGATTAGAGACTTGAACGAATCGAGCTCGAGCCAAAGTCCTATTGAACATGTTGTATAGACTATCACACTATTTCTCTCAAATTTTTAAAAAAAATTTATTGAATTACTTATGCTCTTTACATCATAAATTTACCATCATATAAAGAACCAAAAAATGAGTAAAATTTCTAAGACAAAATGTATTTTTATCTATTAAAAAATGCATAATATTTACTAGAAAATTTTCTAATATGAGAAATCGAGCCGAACTCGAGCATGTTTGCGAACAAGATCGAGTCGAACAACCTATGGTCGAACTCGGTATCGATTAGTCCACGAGCGAACTTAAACCGAACTTGGATCGAGCCGAACACGAGCCGAATACGAACGGTTTGAATCGTTTTACAGCCCAAGTCGTATGGCGTCAATGTTTGTGGTTTATACTTGGGAGAAAAAACCACTTTGTTCCATTCGAGGGGGTATGGTTGTGGGATCCCCATCTTCTGGCGCTCCTCTTGTCGGTTCTTGGACTCAGAGAGCTCGCGCAAGTCCCTGATCATCTCAACCACGTCTTCCGTGGAGCTGGGAGTCGGGGAAGGTGGTACAGCCTGGAGTTGAGCATTTGATGGCTCCGACGTCTGAGGTGCTTTACGACGATCTGTATCCAAGGATACCCGTTGAAGGGGTACACTTTATTCTCCATTGGCTCCTGGGTCAGGACCGGTAGACGGTGCCCTGGCCAAAGCTGACCGTATCTCAAACACTGCTTGAGTCAGTGTTTGCATGGAGGCAGAGAGGGTTTTGAGTCCTCCCTCCAAGGTATCCATGCGCTGGACGAGATCTGCTGGCGGCGCATCTGACTCCGCATCACCAGCTCCCGTCATGTACACCGTCATGACGCGACTGGAAGTGGATGGATCGGTTGAGGCTTCGCTTTCGGCCTCGCTCTCTTGTAGAAGGGAAACTTCCCCCGAAGCTTCGTCTTGGCAACCCCCAGCTATGTTCTGGAGGACACCTTCGTCTTCGGGAGAAGTATCAGCAAGGGCCTGACTACCCCCAGTTCTGTCTTGGAGGACTTCTTCGTCTTCGATACGTAGATCCACAGGGGTTTGACTACCCCCAGCTATGTCCGGGAGGCTGACTTCGTCTCCAGGATGAAGATCCACAGGGGCTTGACTATCCCCAGCTATATCCCGGAGGCTGACTTCGTCTCCAGGATGAAGATCCACAGGGGCTTGACTACCCCCAGCTTCTTCTGAGATCTTCTTTCTCCCCCGAGTGCCCTCAAACACTCCTGAGTACGGGACAGTCGTCTTGGTCTTCCTCGGCTGGCTCTTGGATGAGGACAAAGTCAAGGAGCTGCCAGTCGCCTTCCGGATTGATGGGGAGTTGGAGACTACGTTGCAAGAAGCAACCTGTAGTTCTGCCTCCACTTCAGTTAACACCTTCTTCCCGAGGCGATATTGGAGAAGGGTTGATGATTGCAGCCGCTGGAATACAGACTGCCTTGGTGGGACTGCTGTCTTACAACAACAGTTGATGGTGACTACAGCACAGGTGTGCCCTGTGAGGGGCACATTGTGCTTGTCAGTCGAATCTCCTGATCGGCGCTTGTGACTGATCACATTACGCAAATCGTTGGGTGAGAGTGCCACCTTCGCACCCCCATCAGGCGCATGGCAAGGCCAAGCGCCGGGGTGGTCAAGTGACGGTGCCACCTTCACACCCCCATCAGGCGCATGGCAAGGACAAACGCCGGGGTGGTCAGGTGAATGATGCGCCCCCTACGCAGAAGATGCGCTCAGATCAGTAGTGGGGGTACAATATTTACAGTGACTTGAACCAGCCACAGACGCACATCCTATGTAGGCGCTGGGGTTCAAGACCACAGAGTTTGCCTTGCTCGACTTGGTTGCGAACGCAACAGATACGTCCAAGTGAGGCAAGGACTTTGAAGGTCGGCTCGTTTCTGGCGCAGAAGTACCCGAGTCGACCTTATACAACTTACCATCAGCAGCGCGCATGATTGTGAGCGTATGCTTCTGGTTTGCTGCTGGCATAGCACGTTTGAGGCGCATGGCCCGTGCTGCCTTGGACTTCTTCGTACCAGCCCGCTGGGGTGCATAGTACTCAGAGTCCAAATTCTCCTCGCCACGACAACAAGTGAGTCTGTCAAAGACAGAAGCCTTCTGTGGCGCATCAGAGTTACTGCGCAGGGAGTTAAATGCGCCCTTGCTCCGTCGGCGCATCTGCCTTGTCTGAGAAGGAGATGGCTGGGGAATGTGGTCAGCACTACGCTTTCCCGAGAGATGCGCTGCACCGGTGGGCGCATCCTGGCCGCTGAGGACGTCAGCGAGAAGGATGGATTGCATCGGCGCATCCCCTTCATTGGTGGTGCTAGGGGCCTCGACCTTACGCACCCAGACTTGGCGAGTCTTTTTCGGCTTTGGCAGCCGCTTCGAAGGACTCGCGCTGCTTTCAGAGATGAACTCCTCATACGCCTGTTGATTGAGGCGTACGACCAGCGTCTTGTGGGAGGAGCCGACCTTCACGTCATCGGATTACGACACATCTTTCTCGGTAGAGGAGAAAGAGGTCCCCAGCAGAGTCGCCAGCTTGTTTGCCATTAAAATCTTTTTATTACAATTTTAATTACAAACAGAACAATGTTACAATGTAGGACTTAGATGTAGTCCTAGGAGAACACTTTTGTTTATCTGGGTCCCTGTGTCGATGGAGCGAGTGGTAATGCGTTGACTCCGTTGACGATCCGACGACGGTTCTCGGTTCTCTGAAGGTCTGAGTTGCTCTGGGTGCTGGAGCTTGCAGAGAGGAAGAAGACGTTGAGTGTCTGTATCTGCCTCTCTCACTGTGTATGTATGAAGGTCTGTCTGTCCGTATGTGTGTGTTCGTGTCCGGAAGAAGGAAATGATTCCTTTATTTATAGCTTGCAGGCTGGCTGCTCATGCGCACATATGTAGGATGCGCATGTACGTGGGGACGCCACGTGGTTGATGCTGCGGGAGGCGCATGGATGATGCACCATCATTTGTGGGTCGAATTCTTCATGCTGCTTTTGTGGGCTGGCACGTAGCAGGGGAGAGGATCTTTCTGTTGCTGAGATCCTGGGTGATTAGCACCCCTTCATAGGTTGAATTGAGTCAAAGGACACGTGGCGCATGTCCGTTGCTCAAAGATCTTGAATTTGGTGGAGAGTGATCTGATAGGATGCGCCTGGGATCGGGCGCATGAGAAGACTTTGGCTCACAACCTTCAGGAGTCACGAACCAGTCTGGACGCACGGCTTTTGAGGCGCATGCGAGTGGTTGGTCGGCCACGTGGGTTGTAACCGTCGGAGAAAAGTAATGATGATGCTGATGTCAGCGACGCTTCGTCTTCTGAAAAAGCTGCTAACTGTCCAGTCCTCGGGGGACATGCTGCCAACTCCGTCACTTGAGCATTAATTGCTTGATGGGTGACGAGCTGAAATGGGCGCATGGGTCCATGTTGATTAGGACACATGGATCTGTGCTTTGTTGGACGCATCCATATGGGGCGCTTTGGAATTGACGGGCGCGTCTGTACGATGCGCGATGTCTGACCTGCGCATCCGTTTGCATGGCGCGTCTTTATTGGTCCGACTTTTGTGTTCTTTAAGTGCTTTAAATAGCTGTTTTGACTTGGCTGAATTCGAAGCGTCAGGTTCATCACCATAAATGAAAATTCATTGCACGGGATTCGGAGAGCCCGCCACTTGGCGCATGGGTTTGATTAGCCCGACCTATAAATAGTGGCAAGGAGAGAGTTTGCTTCTCGTTCTCTCACGTCTTCCCGAATGAACTTGTTTGCTCGAGCACATTCTGTTGACGAGATGCTCCCGAGGGTGAAGATGCGACGACTTGTCTTCGTTCATGCAATTGAAGGTGACTGTTACATCCAAAAGTCGGAGTCGAGGGCTTCTGAGGCAGACGAAAGGTGTCTGTTGCATCCAAAGATCGGGATGCTCGAGCCTCGTCTGCGTTATACTGGAAGTGCCGCAGATCGAAATTGCGGTGCTCTCATTTTCCTTGGACTTTGGAGAGCTCTTTTCCCAACAAGAGTGGGTGTTACCCATTCTGGTTGTGTTGAAAGCTGCTCCTTTAGCCTCGGAGGAGAGCTCTTCCTCTCGCTAGGGTGGGGTTGACCACCAAGGTTCTGCTCAATAAATGCTTCATTAGTCGAAGCATTTGATCGGGTCGAAGTAAGGCGCATATGCTGAGACGCTGAAGAGATGCGCCTGGCTGAAACGCTGAAGGTTGCGCCTGACTGAGACGCTGAAGAGACACGCCTGACTGAGACGCTGAAGTGATGCGCCTGCCTGATGATGCGCCTGGTGGGGGGCGCATGGCAGTTTGCTGCGCCTGGCTGTAGTCTTAGGATCTTTCTTTTTGTAGAAATTCTCCTATGTAAAGCCTTTTTAGACATGTAATAGACTTTTACATATAAAATAAAAATCTTCTTTTGCTGTCTATACTTTTGCTGTCTTGCTGTGCCAAGTACTTCGTTTGAGTTCCCTGGCGCATGTTCTGAGTAGTATTTGATCGCATAGGAATTCTGGCACATAAATGCGCCCTGAAATTCCATGCTTCTACAGTTCCTGGCATATATTTCGCGGCAACGGATGATGAAGTTCTTGAAGGGGCTCAACCCTGTGTTTGAGCAGAGAATGAATGTACTACTCGCACAACCCACGCTTCCAACCTTAGAAGAAGCCACAGCTGCCATGGCACAAGAAGAAGCTCGATTGAAGTTGATGCCCAACATGGGCTACTTCCAGGGAGAGCAAGCTGCTGTTGAAAAGTCTGCCCTTGCCGTCTTCAATCAGCCTCCCTCTGCGGTCGGTGTTTGTCACAACTGTGGTGACTCGGGACATTACATTAGATTTTGTCCAAAATCCATGTGAGGTCAGTCAAATGATCGCGGACGGGGCCGTGGAGGACGTCGTGGTGGTAGAGGAGGATATGCTGGTAGAAGAGAAAATTATTTTGGAGGACACAAAGCAAATCTGGCGGAAGAAGGGGAAGACATTCAATTGGCTGAAATAACCCCTCTTGAGAGGGAGTTCATTGCGAGGTTACGAGGCACGAAGCTGGGTTCGGACGACAGTCAAGTTACTCCCGGGGCGTCATCTATCTCAGGGGATCACATCACTTGCTTTGTCCAAACCAGCACAGGTATACCTGCGCGTGCGCTTGCATCTGTCCATCAACCAGGTTGGATTATGGACTCTGGGGCATCTCGCCATGTCACGGGATCCCGCGGTGAGTTCCAGGACTATACTCAACTACCGACGCCGGAGAGCATTCAGACTGCTGATGGTACCTCTAGACCTGTAATGGGTAAAGGCACTGTCGCATGCACCCCTTCCCTCACTCTCACCAATGTCGTACATGTTTTATCTTTTCCTGACAATCTTATATCTATTAGTGCCATTATTCTTGACATAAACTGTACTGTTTCCTTTGACATTCCTACGGTGACTTTTCAGGAGAAAGGGACAGGACGACGACTAGGGACTGGCACATGGCATAAGGGGCTGTGGTACTTGGACAGGACCGGACTGGACGAAGCATTGGCATCTCTAGTAGCAGACGCACAACTGGACGCTTCACGTCGCAGTATAGAAGACGAATTACTACTCCACCACCAGCGTGTCGGACATTCTTCCTTTCAAGTTATTAGTCGAATGTATCCGTCCTTATATCAAAGGGCTAATAAAGAGAAGTTACTTTGTAATGCATGTGAGTTGGAAAAACATACCAGTCACCACAGTTGTGACAAAGGGCTAATAAAGAGAAGTTACTTCCGCTGTATTTGATATGATACATTCGGACGTATGGGGCCCTTGTCCTACAACCGGTATTAATGGTTTTAAATGGTTCGTCACTTTTATTAACTGTTATACCCGCATGACCTGGGTCTACCTTATGAAGAATAAAAGTGACATCCTTGAGGCTTTTTAGGATTTTCATCGCCGGGTGGAAACGCAATATAATATTAAAATTAAGTGTTTTCGATCTGACAATGGGACGGAGTATACTAATAAGAGGGTTGTTGAGTATTTATCTACTCATGGAATACTACATCAAATTTTATGTGCCTATACACCGACACAAAATGGTGTGGCCGAACAGAAGAACAGGCACATGCTGGAGGTCGTACGGACGATGATGCTGGCTATGAATGTCCCGAAACACTTATGGGGGCAAGCTGTATTGACGGCCTCTTATCTCATCAACAGAATGTCGTCTCAGGTATTGGACTGGAAGACATCGTTGGAGATGCTTACTGGTGCAACTGCATACACTGTTCTCCCAAAAGTATTTGGGTGTGTGTGTTTTGTCCAAGATAATAGGCCAGGAGTTGACAAACTGGATCCTAGAGCGGTTAAGTGTGTATTTGTCGGGTACACAACGACTCAGAAGGAATACACATGTTGGAGCCCAGTTGAGCGGAAGATGTTTGTTAACATGGACGTTACATTCAGAGAACTGGAACCATACTATGGTTCGGATGCAAGTTCAGCGTTTGGTGACACACCTAACACAGAGGGTGTTAGATGTGAGGGGGAGATAATAAGTCCAAACGTGGTAGTCGGATCGGTCCCGTGTCCGGTCGTGGAAATTGGACGAAAGGGGGAGATAGCAGTGACTCTGATACGAAAAATGAAGAAGAAGATACATATGTTATGCAGGGAGAGACAAGGGAGAAGGAGCTCCAAGTCTACAGAAGGAGACAACAGAAGTCCAGTACTGTGCCGTGCCCATTGCCTACTGTACCAAGTCCCTCGTCTACTCCTGCCCCAACTCTTGAAAATGTTGCCCCCGTACTGAATCACTCTGATTCTGATGCGGATCTCTCTTACTCGGATGGTATGATCTCTCCACCACCTATTGCTACCTTAAGAAGATCTTCTCGCATCAATGCGAGTAAGGCTCCTAGTCGTTATGATAATTATGAACATGACATTGCCAATTTCTTGTCTTATTCTAACATTTCTCCGAATTATCGAGCCTTCATTGCATCGTTAGACTCTACTTCTTTGCCTAAGTGTTGGCAGAAAGCAAAAAAAGATCCAAGGTGGAAAGCTGCAATGATGGAAGAACTTGGGACACTAGAGAAAAATAAGACATGGGAGCTGGTTCCATTACCCAAAGGGAAAAAAACTGTGGGATGCAAATGGGTGTACACAGTGAAGAAGACACCAGAAGGAAAAATAGAGCAGTACAAGGCGATGTTGGTTGCAAAAGGATACACACAATCATATGGCATTGACTATGATGAGACGTTTGCCCCAAGTAGCGAAAATGAGCACAGTAAGAACTCTGGTCTCCATTGCAGCAAACTATGGGTGGAAGCTATACCAATTAGATGTTAAGAATGCATTTCTCCATGAAGACCTATAAGAAGAAGTGTACATGGAGCTCCCGCCAAGATGCTACGCGACAGAATCAGACGGAGGGACGTCGCGTGAAAAAGTGTATAAACTAAAGAAGTCGCTATACGGGCTCAAGCAATCTCCTCGAGCCTGGTTCGACAGGTTCAGAAAGGCTGTTACTGGCATGGGATACCATCAAACAAATGCAGATCATACAGTCTTTCTTCAGCATGCAAGAGGCCACATTACTATACTTGCTGTATATGTGGATAATATAGTAATCACAGGTGATGATGAGGTCGAGATCACTAAGCTGAAATCAAAACTCGCAAAGGAGTTTGAGGTGAAGGATTTAGGAGCGATGAGGTACTTTCTGGGTATTGAGGTGTGTGACGAAGAACAAGGAATTGTTCTCTCACAAAGAAAATACATACTAGATCTGCTAAAGGAGACAGGGATGCTGGGATGCAAAGTAGCAGTCACTCAGATTGACCAAAAGTACAAGTTGGGAGGAGAAGCAGGAGAGCCAGTTGATCGTGAAAGGTATCAAAGACTTGTAGGAAGATTGATTTATCTGGGGCACACTCATCCTGATATCTAATTTGCGGTGAGTGTAGTGAGTCGCTACATGCATGATCCAAGAACGGGTCATATGGAAGCAGTGTTTCAGAGCTTGAGATATCTGAAAGGGACGCCGGGAAAAGGGCTATGGTTCAAGAAGAATGGACGCATAGAAGTTGAGGGATACCGTGATACAAACTGGACAAGTTGCATAGACGACAGAAGGTCTACCACGGGGTACTGTGTCTTTGTAGGAGGAAACTAGTCTCATGGAGAAGTAAGAAACAGTCAGTGGTAGCACGGTCGTCAGCTGAAGCAAAATACAGAACAATGGCTCTGGGAGTGTCAGAATTACTGCAGGTGAATGTAATGCCCGTGGTTCGTATTACGTATTTTGTGTACGTGTACGTTATCCCAACCTGTAGTTAGACTTGTCGTGCTTGTCTTGAATCCTGGTTTAGCTTATTTTGGGCTCATCCTGGTAAGGCTTGGCTTGGCTTGGCTTGGTTTTGTTTGGTTGGGTTCGGTTGGGTTTGGGTTAGCATGAACCCCTACCTACCACCACCAACACCATTTATTAACCCACTCCTCTCTCTCTCTCTCCTCATTAATTCTTTTCCATTATTTCTTCTTCTTCCTCACCATTACTTCTCCACCAACTTGAGAGAGTGGAGGTCTAGGCAAGTGCATCTTGCTTCATGGAGGAAGTCCATTTTTATTGTTCCATTGTCTTCCTCATGTGTTCCTAACCCACTTTAGAACTTAGCATTTTTTATTCCCATGGTTAATTTTTTATAAATTTAGCTTTGTGGTATTTTCGGTTTCCAGGAGTTTTGATCTATCAAACCTGCATATTTTTGCTATGTGATGGTTCCATGATGTAGAGAATTCCATTTTTGTCCAAATTTGACCTATGGGAGTCTGGATTTGGGTTCCTATTGTTGTTTGGTAGAGCATGGAGACCATGGTATTTTTCATAGACATGTTCTCTGTGGGAGCAATTAATTTTCATTCTGGCCGCATGAGCATTAATTAATTGCATGACCCTTTTATTTTAGTTACTTGCATGCTTGCATGCATTTGCATGCAACTTGCCTGAGCCGCATAGGCCATTGGCTTTATTGTTTGGCCGCATAGGCCATTGGCTCATTAGCTGGCCGCATATGCACTGTGCTTAGCCGCATATGCACAATTTAGTGTTTGGCCGCATATGTACATTTTGTGCTTAGCCGCATATGCACTGTGCTTGCATTTAATTCTGTTTGCTGGCCGCATAGGCCATGACTCTAAGTTAGCCGTATGGCCTTTATATTAAATTGCATTATTTAAATTGCCTTTGACCTTTACTTTAGTTGCATGTTGCTTGTATTTAATGCCTGCATTAGCATTTTGCTTGCATTTGCAAGCTCTGGCCGCATGGTAACATTTTCTGGCCGCATTGCATGGTTTAGTCCTTTGTATACAATTGTCTTTTTGCATGCATATGAAAATGCATCAGCTTGCATGCATGCATTCAATGCAATGCAATTTCAAGCAATGCTTGCATGCATATGATTAATTTGCATGGCCTTTGCAAACACTTGGCCGCATGCATGCATTATTTATTTTGCATGCATTAGTAATGCATTGGCCGCATGGCCTTCCCATTTAATTAGCTGCTTGCTGCTTGCATGCATTTAGCTAATATTTGCATGGCCAATCATAGCTTAGCTGCATATGGCTATAAAATATGCCTGGCCGCATATAGGAAGCTATGCTGGCCGCATATGGCTCTTGCATTTGCATGCATTTAGCATTAGCAATATTTGCATGGTCAACCTCTCATTGGCCGCATGGAAAATATAATTGTTGGCCGCATGAAACCCATAGCTGGCCGCATGAAATTCACTATTGGCCGCATATGGCCTAGTATATATGGCCGCATGGCTATTTATATATCCAGGCCGCATGGCCAAGTGAAGTATGGCCGCATGGCCTTTCCTTTTTTTATTATTTATTGTAAGCCCCTGTTTTTCAATTTTAGTTTTATTAGTGCTAATTAATTTTTAATGTTAGTTTTGGCCTTAAAATAATTATTAGGATTTTTTAGGAATTTTTCTATAATTTTTAAATGAGTTTTATATATAAAATATCACTTTGCAAATTATTTGAAATTAATTAAATAGGTTTTGCAATTTTTAGATTTGATTATATATCAGTTTGTAATAATAGGAAATATTTTAAATAGGAAATGCAAATATTATTTTGCATTTTAATACTGATAATTCCTTTATGCAAATCCTATTTCCTAAGGGGGCCTACTGCTAAACCTAAACCCTCCCCCCCCCCCCCCCCCCCCCGACAGCTCTCTCTCTCCCCTCTGCCTCTCACCAACTCCCGCTGACCCGACGACTGCCCCGACCGACCACGACCGGCTGACCCCGCCTTTCCCGGCTGCCCCCACCGCCACAAACCCCTATAAAGCTCCCCCTCACTCCCAAGACCCAAACCCTAACCCTAAACTCTCCCCACGACCAACCGCCGTCCTCCTTCTTCCCCGACGAACTCCCAAACCCTAACCCTACTCCGGCGAACACTGCTCCGCCCCAGCCGTCGACTTTCACCGCCAACCACCACCACCATTCGACTCGCCCTGTCACGCCGACCCCAGCGCCACCCGACCGTCCTGACCACGACGCATCCTCCGCCCAGGCGCCACCCCGACAGCAGCCCCTCTCCGGACACGTATGTGTCAGTTGTGTTTTCGTGTCTCCCTTGTGTCTCGTTTTCATGTGGACAACTCGCCAGGACACGGGGATGTTCGTCCAGTAGCTGGACACGAAAATCAGTGTTCGTACGTGTCGAGCGTAGCACGGACACGAGAAACCCTGTGTCCTAAACTGTCAGGATACAGGATGGTTTTATATTTTTTTTTTTTTGGTGTAATCTAACCTAAATGAAATAAAAGAAACAAAACCCTTTCCCTAACACAACTGATGGGCTGACCCCCTGGCCAGCCCATCCTAACCTAACCCCCCCCCCCCCCCCCCCCCCCCCCCCCCGGCTCTGTTGGCTCGGGTTCGAGCCTTTCTGATTCCTTTCCCTTTTCTTTTTCAGTTTCTTTTCTTTTCTTTTTTTTCTTTTTGTATATATATATTTATATATATATGTATATACATTTATTTGTGTATATATATATGTATTACTATATACTATATTTATATATATATATATATATATATATATACTTGTTGTTTATATATATATATTTATATATATACTTCCTCTTTTATACCTTATTATTTTATGTATGTATATATATATGTATTATGTATACATATATTTATGTATATATATATATTTCCTTGTGTATATATATATTATTATATATATACTATTATATGTATATGTATACATTATTTTGTATATATATATATATATATATATATATATATATATATATATATATATATAGTTTAGTATTTTCTTATATGTATGTATATATATATATATATATATATATATATATATATATATATATATATATATATATATATATAGTTTAGTATTTTCTTATATGTATGTATATATATATATATATTTGTATATATATATATATATATATATATATATATATATATATATATATATATATAATATATAGTTGAGCATTTTCCTATATGTATAAATATTCCTATATTATATATATATATATATATATATTATTTTTCTATTTCACTTAGCTTAGTACAAATTATCTTTATAAGATAATATTCATACTTTTATAGTTACTATGTAAAACTTTACCTTATTAAAATAATAATATTATTTTGACTATTTTCAAATTGTATTTTTATTGTATTTAAACTACTGCAACCATTTGGTGTCCAAGCCTAGCATGGGTATTTGGGCCCAAATATGTTTTCACACATTCAAGACCTGTACAAGTTATATTGGACTTGATTCATGGCCTTGGGTCCTGTATTTGAACTTTGGTTCAAATTATATACATGGACAAAATACGCAGATAATTAATTATTGTGTGCATTGCTGTTTTTGATTTTCTAAAAATACTTGAAGTATTGCTAAAATTATGGAAAAATAGTTTTTAGATACTATGTTAAGTTAGCTAATTTAGTATAATTTTTGTAGTATTCAAATTACTGATTTACCACTAGTTTGGCATATGAAACCAAAACTCATTTTCTGTATACTTAGGGAAAACTGATTTTTATAAAATATTTGTACTGGATAATAAATTCCAGAAAAATTATAATAAATTTCTATGATTAACAAAGATCACTTTGATACTTTACTTTAAGAAAAACTAGGCTTTTTGCCTATCTCTAAAATTGTTAGAACACAATGGTCTTTTGATTTATTTGTTGTTTAATTACGACTTGTAGCTTTGTGTTATTTGGATGTTTTAGTCGTGTTGAACCCCATCCCTCACTAGTGTAAAGACCCTAGAAAGTTAGTTAACATAGTGTGTCACCCCACATTGGTCTCCTATGCCAAAGTCATTATTTTGGCTAGGTGCCCAATCACAAGTCGTGTTTCACCAATTAGTGTACTAGTGTTTTAGCTTAGTGTAAAACTAAGTTGTTGTATTTACTTCTACAGTGACGAGTTACTGGACATCCATAGCACTGTTATCGCAGCTTGTTTTGTTTTGCTTTGCTAGAGGCAAGTACTTTGTCACTTCCTGTTCCCAGAATACGTATTCTAAATACATGTACTGCTGGAATTTATTCATTTAATATTTATCATGTATTGTTCTGTATTTAATTTCTTTTTTATTTCTTGCTAATTATTTTCTGCATTTTATTTCTGCAATTTACTTTCTGCTTTTATACTCTGCTTTAGCTTGCTATGGTTCGGCTCAGATTGGTTTAACTGTGTTGGTTCATCATGAACCGAAATAAACCCCCACCTACCACCACCCTTTCATTTAAAGCCCAAAACCATTTCTCTCTCTTCATTACTTCTTTCCATTTCACTTCTTCTTCCTCATAACTCTCCCACCAACCTAGAAGAGATAGGCAAGTGCCAACTTGCTTCTTGATGGATCCCCATTTTTATTGTTCCATCATCTTCCTCATTTGATTCTAAGTCTCTTTAGTACTTAGCATTTTCGATTTCAATGGCTTATTTGTTGTAGATCTAAGTTTGATACATTTTCGGATTTCTTAGGTTTTGATCTAGTAAACTTTGTTATCTTCAAGTTTCGATGGTTCCATGTTGTAGAGAATTTCGTTCTACCCAATTTTGACCTATGGAAGTCCATATTTGGGCTTGGGATGAAGGATTTATGGAGCTTGGAAGCAATGGCCTCCATGGTTCCCATGGTTCTGTTCTCAGAAAATTTGGAGAAGAAGAACAGTCACAGCCGCATCAAATCTTCATTCCTCAGCGCATGGAAATCTTTATTCCCACAGCGCATCAAATCTTCATTCCTCAAGCGCATGAGATTTATTTCCCGCAGCAATCTTCATTTCTCAGCGCATGGAATCTTTATTCCCGCAGCGCATCAAATAATCACTTCTCACAGCCAAGGCGCATGAGTTATTTATTTCCCAATCACTTCTCACAGCCAAGGCGCATGAGTTATTTATTTTCCAATCACTTTCCACAGCCAAGGCGCATGAGTTATTTATTTCCCAATCACTTCCCACAGCCAAGGCGCATGAGTTATTTATTTCTCAATCTTATTCCACAGCGCATGATATTTATTTCTCACAGCCACCTTCCTCAGGCGCATGGATTATTTATTTCCCAATCTTATTTCACAGCGCATGATATTTATTTCCCAATCTCATTCCTCAGGCGCATGGATTATTTATTTTCCAATCTTATTTCACAGCGCATGATATTTATTTCCCAATCTCATTCCTCAGGCGCATGGATTATTTATTTCCCAATCTTATTTCACAGCGCATGATATTTATTTCCCAATCTCATTCCTCAGGCGCATGGATTATTTATTTCCCAATCTTATTTCACAGCGCATGATATTTATTTCCCCAATCTCATTCCTCAAGCGCATGGATTATTTATTTCTCAATCTTATTCCACAGCGCATGATATTTATTTCTCACAGCCGCATTCCCACAGTGCATGAGATTTATTTATTCCCCAATCATTTCCCACAACGCATGAGATTCTTTATTTCCCAATATTATTTATTTCCCAATGTTTATTTTCCGAATTTGGCATTAATTAACATTGATTGTTATCTTGATTAATTATTGATCATGCGTTCCTAGATGGAACTAAGAGACTGGCTAGTCGTCTTATTGAAATGAATGAATGAGACACGTTCATATTAAGTATGAACTACTATAATCGATTGGCCGATCCCGAATATTGACATACAGGCACACATGCAGTCTTCAATTTATTTATTTATTTATTTTACTATAAAAGAAGCATGTGTACTTTATGGTCAAGGCATGATTGTTCCGTGGTTAGTTTGGATTGTTACATTACGCTATGTAAGACCTACAACCTAACCGCACGGGCATCGTTGTAGAGTTGTGCATATCGTACCCCGTACGAAAGTACTCATTCCGAATGACCATGATCCACGACATGGGATTTCACTCAACGTAGAGACTATTAAGTTAAATAAAATAATGATTGCATGGAGAGAATGGATTCCCGAGTTCTTACATGGCAGCCCTCTTTGGGACTATTTGTGCCCAACAGGCCGGCTGGTTCCCACAGATACTGCAAATCTGCCACACGGGCAGGGAGCGGTATCTGCTTATATTATTGTATATTGTATATTGATGACGGGCGTCCCGCTGGGACTCGTCTAATTCATGATTGGCGCAATTGATTGATTGGATAGACTAGCCTTGCTTGTCCATAGTAAGAACTGAGAAATCCTTATTGCATAATTCCAGGATAACTTGGGACTCACAGTAGTAAGCCGTAGGAGTTGGATGGCCGTTTAAGTTGATTTGTTTGTGTACTGTACCTACTCTGTTAACTAACTGAGATGATCAGAGCATCAGGACATGACGGGCCAACTTCTGTCCTTGTTTGGTTGGGAGGTTGGTTCGAAGTGTCGTGATGTCACGTGAATCCCAGTAGCGAGCAGAGATCTATTATTATATTCTCTTATTTACTGGTTTAATGCCTCATATCGTGCTTCCTTGCGGTACTTGCTATTAGAGGTCTAACCTCTCTGGTTTTGCATGGCCAGATTTAGAGCCGGTTCCTGAGGACTCAGCTTACTTCCACCCCCAAGATGGTCAATACTAGAGGGATGATCGCAGGAGGACTCGAGTGGGTTTCTTACTTCCCCGCTCGTTTTGTTATTTACCTTATACTTTGCCGTTTGGCACCGACATGTTAGTCGGATTGTCCTGTACTTACTTTTACATAATTGTAACTAAAGTCAGACTGCAGCTGATAACAATTGTGTATATTTTTGCTACATCAGATCTGGCTATGTTTTGTAAAGCCAGATATCAAGAACATTTTGACAGAGCGTTTGGGACGCCTTACTGCTTTATCTTACATGTTCTCTATTACTGTTTCTTGTTCGAATGATTGAGACAATAGATGTGAAGTGACCATAGTGAGACCTTTATGTAGTATGCACCCCCTCGTCTGGTTAGACAGCATTGATCGTATTATACGGTATTCATCTACCCGTAATACGTAGCTGGCTGAGTCATTCCCCCGCTCTCCAGTATTCTGGTTCTGGGGCGTGACATACTTTCTACGAACTTTACATGTTGTTACATAAATGAACTGCAAAACCCACCATGTTAAATGCTGATCCTTGGGGTAGCAAGTTAAAACGTCACATGTTGTACTTTCCATTACTACCATGCTTAGAACAGCCTTGATGTATCTCTCACATGATTTGGATAGGGGTTATGGGGAAACTGTTAGTAGCGTACGTGATCATGCCCCTTACTCGTACGTACGTACAGAGCAAGGTTGACATTTTATGTATACCTTGTCGTAGGCGCACCAGCTGTATTTGTACGTATGTACATCTATCGCTTGTTTTACTTGTACGTATGTACATTTTATTTACATTGTACCTCAGTACATTGTACATCTATTGACCGATCACGTACTTGCTACAGTTTTAAACATTACATATACATCTGTCTCTATGACATATGTGTCCTTGCCATGATAGATTGAGTGATGTCATGCTTTCCAGTTATTCCTCTCATGTTCATTTCCATGTTTCATATGCTAGTTTGCTAGATTTAGTACTTGCTCCCGTCCTGACAGGATAACGTTGTAGGTGTCCTTACTGAGGAGGAGTTACTCTGCGACACATATTATGGGATTACTGCCGAGGACCCGGCTCTGCTTTACGAGGATGTTCCTGCGGGGAACCTCGCCTAGTTGTCTTTTGTTTACTTAGACTTTTGAGAGTAGACATGTATTAGACTATATCATTTTGTAACTGGACATGTATCCAGTTTTACATTTCAGTTTACTTGTACTTGGACGTTTACTATATACGATGACTTTTGTGTTTGGAGCATTTATGATTTTTCTTCACTTATAGAATTGTTAGCACATTTTTGTCTTATCCTGTTGTCTTTAGAACAGCTTACTACGTTTTATCTCAACGTAGGCTGGGCATGACTCGGCCTGGCCCAACAATTTGGGTAGCGGGTCGTGACATATTTTTAGTGGTGGCCCATGCAGGTCCTGACTAAACTGTTTGGTTACGTTATTGTACCAAGCATGCCTGCAATTAGGAACTTAAGGTAATTAGACAACATTAGGAAAGACGCTTAGAACACCTAGAGGAATGCTAAGGATTGCAACATAGGAAATATGTCACATGTTTGCTATTATAATTAGATTTTCTTGCATATGATTGCTTACTTTAAACAAGTCCTTATAACTCTTTTTATGTGTAATTTAGATGGTGCTTACTCGTTCATCCCAGTATGTTACCCCCGAGAATGGGGCCCTCCATATCCAGTCAGCTGACCCGTTGACTGATACACCTCCACCTACCACATTCCCCCACTCCACAGATCCACAGACCCAGATACCACCTTCCACATCCCAGGCCCGGCAGGACCCGATACTTCCACCACCCCCTATCACTATACCCACCCAGGCTTCCGTCACACTCGACGGGACCCAGCTGCTCACACTGATCCAGGGGTTCCTAACAACCCATCAGGAGCATACGACCCTACTCCGCCAGAGCATGGAGCGTTCTGAGGGACGTCCCGTGGTCCCACCACATGTAGAGCCACGGCAGAGAACGGGGACGATCAAGGACTTCATGGGTCTGAATCCCAAGGAGTTCTCAGGGACTGAGGGCATAGTAGTAGCTGATGACTGGCTAGATTCTGTAGAGAGGAAGCTTCTGGAAGTTAGGATGCCGGATGACCTTCAGGTCGAGGCAGCAGGATTTCTGCTGATAGACTTAGCAGGAGTCTGGTTCAGGAATGAGCCGTTGTTCGCGAGAGGTAGAGCCACTTGGGACCAGTTCAAGACCCAGTTCAAGAAGAAATTCTTCTCGACCACTGCTAGAGTAGCCATGGGGCTACGATTCCAGAACATCCAGCAGGGGAACCGTTCTGTTGACGAGTATGCGGCAGAGTTTAGTCGCCTGAGCCGTTTTGCTCCTAGTCTGGTTGCTGATCCAGAGGAGATGACCCGTAGGTTTTGCCATGGTCTAGTTCCAGACATTGGCATTCTTATAGTGGCAAACGGTACGACTGACTACTACCAGAGCCTAGAGTTGGCCCGGAGTATTGAGGAGCGTCTTCTGTCATGCAAGAGGCCGGCTTCTGTACATCATGAGGGACCGTCCAAGCGTCAGGCTTTCCAGCAGAGAGCACCGACGCCACCCCAGCAGACTTACCGTCCCCCTACACCACATCATCAGACCCCGCCAGTTCGAGCCCCGGGACCCCATCAGCAGCAGCAGAAGGGAGCTATATGTTCTTTCTGCGGAAGACCAGGACACGATTACTCCATCTGCAGGAAGAGGTTGAAGCAGTGCTTAGTTTGTGGGTCTGCCACCCACATGATCCGGGAATGTCCAGTAGCGAAGACTAGAGGACCACTCCCGACTCAGCAGCAGAGGTTTGGGCAGCATCTGCAGCAGCAGAAGGGACCTCAGGGGAAGGTCTATAGCCTAGCCTTTGAGCCGGAGCCGGAGCAGGTTTCGGAGCCAGATTACTTAGCTGACGTCATTACAGGTCATGTTTATTTGCATACTTTTCTAGCTCTATGTTTGTTTGATTCTGGTGCATCTCATAGCTTCCTATCATTAGAGTTTATGCAAGAACATCACTTAGTATCTACACCTACTGCGGAGATTAGTAGAGTAATGACGGGAGGAGGACCAGTGCCTATTAGAGCTAGCTATAGATGCTCTATTATGATAGCCGGGAGAGAGTTCGAGGGGCGATTCTTTGTGATGCCACTCCCCGGTTATGATATCATATTGGGGATGGACTGGCTTAGCTATGCCCATGCATCTATAGATTGCCATGAGGGTAGTATTTTGTTCAGTCCCCCAGGCACAGCACCATTCAGTGTCAGGAGGACAGGGCCGGAGATCAGCCTAGAGCCGAACTGTTGTGCTACAGTCGGGGACGCAGCACCGCCACACCCTATCATTAGGGAGTTTATGGATGTATTCTCAGAGGATCTTCCAGGACTTCCGCCTGACAGAGATGTGGAGTTCACTATAGATTTAGTGCCGGGTTCATCACCAGTATCCCGGGCTTGCTATAGAGTGAATCTCAAGGAGGCCATAGAGATGAAAGAGCAGATTGATGACCTGTTGAAAAAGGGTTTTATTCGATCCAGTGCTTCTCCATGGGGAGCACCAGTGCACTTTGTGCCTAAGAAGGATGGTACAGTCCGGTTGTGTATTGACTATCGGGCCTTGAATGCCATCACTATCAAGAACAAATATCCTCTGCCCAGGATAGATGATTTGTTCGACCAGTTGAGCGGGGCGAAGGTGTTTTCCAGGATAGACTTGAGATCCGGGTACCACCAGGTGAAGGTTAGGCCAGCAGACATCCAGAAGACGGCGTTCAACACGAAGTACGGGCAGTACAAATTTCTGGTGATGCCATTTGGTCTCACAAATGCGCCAGCTGTCTTTATGAACTTGATGAATAAGACATTTCACCAGTATCTGGATAAGTTCGTCGTGGTGTTTATCGACGACATCCGGATATACTCGAACACGCCAGAGGAGCATGCAGAGCACTTGCGGATAGTTTTGGGGATTCTGAGGCAGGAGAGATTGTTTGCCAAATTGCCAAAGTGCGAGTTCTTTTTAGACCGAGTGGAGTTTCTCGTCCATGTAGTCACTGGAGATGGAATCTCGGTGGATCCCAGGAAGATTGCTGCAGTTGAGACGTGGAAGGCTCCGACGTCAGTTTCAGAGATCAGGAGCTTTCTGGGTTTAGCAGGCTATTACAGAAAGTTCGTCCAGGACTTTGCTAGGATAGCTGAACCCATGACGAAGCTGACGCGGAAGGACGCAGAGTACATCTGGTCAGAGGACTGCCAGGCGGCATTTGAGGAGCTGAAGAGGAGGCTGACGACCGCTCCAGTTCTGACTTTACCTTCAGGTTCTGGAGGTTTCACCATATACAGCGATGCTTCTGGGAAGGGGCTAGGATGTGTCCTACAGCAGCATGGAAAAGTAATTGCTTATGTATCTAGGCAATTGCGGACTCATGAGAGAAATTATCCTACCCATGACCTAGAGTTAGCTGCGGTGATCTTTGCACTCAAGTTAAGGAAACATTACTTATACGGAGAGCGTGTGGAAATCTTTACTGACCACAAAAGCTTGAAGTATGTGTTCACGCAGAAAGAGCTGAACATGAGGCAGAGACGATGGTTGGAGTTGATGAAGGACTTCGACATCGATTTACAGTATCACCCCGGAAAGGCAAACGTGGTGGCGGATGCGCTGAGCAGGCATCCGATGGCATGGTACCTGATGATTGATCGGCATTTGCGGGAGGATCTGGAGAAGCTCGGTATCGAGCTAGTTCGGCCAGGATCAGTGATACAGATGATGGCGCTTGACATACAGTCAGGTTTGATGGAGCAGATCCGGGAGGCACAGTCTACAGATGAGAGCCTTCGCAGACTTCGACCCCAGGCATTAGCTGGATTGCTGGATGACTTCACTATAGCAGAGGATGGATCCCTGAGGCATGGCAGCCGATTGTGCGTGCCGAAGGGAGAGCTGGTAGAGGCAGTCTTGCAGGAGGCGCACCGATCGAGATATTATATTCACCCTGGTGCTAACAAGATGTACCGTGACTTGCGGGAACATCTTTGGTGGCACGGGATGAAGAGGGATGTATCACGTTTCATCTCGAGATGCCTAGTTTGCCAGCAGGTCAAGGCGGAGCGCCAGAGGCCAGCTGGTTTGTTGCAGCCGTTACCCATTCCTGAGTGGAAGTGGGAACATATTACGATGGACTTCGTTTCAGGGCTTCCTCGTTCCCAAGGAGGGAAGGATGCCATCTGGGTCATCGTAGACAGGCTGACGAAGTGTGCGCACTTCATACCCTTCAAGGTGGGGCTTTCCACCGAGAAGTTGGCAGAGCTATACATGCAGCAGATAGTTCGCCTACACGGAGTGCCGGTGAGCATCGTGTCAGACCGAGACAGCAGATTTACATCCCACTACTGGAGGAGCTTGCAGGAGGAGTTGGGCAGTAGGCTCAAGTTCAGTACGGCGTACCACCCACAGACAGATGGGCAGTCCGAGAGGACGATACAGACGCTGGAGGATATGCTGAGGACTTGCGTGCTGGACTTCGGAGGATCATGGGAGAGCCATCTGCACTTGGTAGAGTTTTCATACAACAACAGCTACCAGGCCAGCATTGGTATGTCTCCTTTCGAGGCGCTATATGGACGACGATGTCGGACACCGCTCTTTTGGGATGATGTCGGAGACAGAGTTATGCTTGGGCCAGAGATGATCACGGATGCAACAGAGAAAGTCAGGATGATCAGAGACAGGCTCAGAGTAGCTCAGGACAGGCAGAAACACTGGGCTGATGCTAGTCGCAGGCCGATGGAGTTCGCAGACGGTGATATGGTGCTAGTGAAGATATCACCTACTCGAGGGACGATCCGGTTCGGACGAGGAGGGAAGCTGAGCCCCAGATACATCGGGCCATTCGAGGTACTTGGCAGGATTGGAGAGGTAGCTTACAGGGTTGCACTTCCACCCAATCTAGCAGGAGTTCACGACGTCTTTCACGTATCTCAGCTGAGGAGATATGTTCCAGACCCCATTCATGTGCTAGATCATTCAGAGTTGGAGGTCGGACCGAGCCTTACAGTTTCTGAGCAGCCAGTGGAGATATTAGACAAGAGAGAAGAGGCTGAGGAACAAGGTTATACCCTTAGTACGAGTAGCTTGGAGCCGTCACTCCCCAGGTGAATCTACTTGGGAGAGGGAGTCGGACATGAGGGAGAGATTCCCTTACTTGTTCGATCCAACCGCTGCGAGGGAACCACCCGTTCCCGCTTGATACCTTAGAGGTTAGTTTCGATCGCAGCCTTAGTCATTTTGTTGCATTGCTTGCTATGTAAGAATATTGTAGGTCTTCAATCCTTGTGAATTTCGAGGACGAAATTTTTCAAGGAGGGAAGACTTGTAAGCCCCTGTTTTTTAATTTTAGTTTTATTAGTGCTAATTAATTTTTAATGTTAGTTTTGGCCTTAAAATAATTATTAGGATTTTTTAGGAATTTTTCTATAATTTTTAAATGAGTTTTATATATAAAAATATCACTTTGCAAATTATTTGAAATTAATTAAATAGGTTTTGCAATTTTTAGATTTGATTATATATCAGTTTGTAACAATAGGAAATGTTTTAAATAGGAAATGCAAATATTATTTTGCATTTTAATACTGATAATTCCTTTATGCAAATCCTATTTCCTAAGGGGGCCTACTGCTAAACCTAACCCCCCCCCCCCCGACAGCTCTCTCTCTCTCCCCTCTGCCTCTCACCAACTCCCGCTGACCCGACGACTGCCCCGACCGACCACGACCGGCTGACCCCGCCTTTCCCAGCTGCCCCCACCGCCACAAACCCCTATAAAGCTCCCCCTCACTCCCAAGACCCAAACCCTAAACTCTCCCCACGACCAACCGCCGTCCTCCTTCTTCCCCGACGAACTCCCAAACCCTAACCCTACTCCGGCGAACGCTGCTCCGCCCCAGCCGTCGACTTTCACCGCCAACCACCACCACCATTCGACTCGCCCTGTCACGCCGACCCCAGCGCCACCCGACCGCCCTGACCACGACGCCTCCTCCGCCCAGGCGCCACCCCGACAGCAGCCCCTCTCCGGACACGTATGTATCAGTTGTGTTTTCGTGTCTCTCTTGTGTCTCGTTTTCATGTGGACAACTCGCCAGGACACGGGGATGTTCGTCCAGTAGCTGGACACGAAAATCAGTGTTCGTACGTGTCGTGCGTAGCACGGACACGAGAAACCCTGTGTCCTTAACTGTCAGGACACATGATGGTTTTTATATTTTTTTTTTTGGTGTAATCTAACCTAAATGAAATAAAAGAAACAAAACCCTTTCCCTAACACAACTGATGGGCTGACCCCCTGGCCAGCCCATCCTAACCTAACCCCCCCCCCGGCTCTGTTGGCTCGGGTTCGAGCCTTTCTGATTCCTTTCCCTTTTCTTTTTCAGTTTCTTTTCTTTTCTTTTTTTTCTTTTTGTATATATATATTTATATATATATGTATATACATTTATTTGTGTATATATATGTATTACTATATATACTATATTTATATATATATATATATATATACTTGCTGTTTTTATATATATATTTATATATATACTTCCTCTTTTATACCTTATTATTTTATGTATGTATGTATATATATATATATATATATATATATATATATATATATATATATATATATATATATATATATGTATTATGTATACATATTTTATGTATATATATATATTTCCTTGTGTATATATATATATATTATTATATATATACTATTATATGTATATGTATACATTATTTTGTATATATATATATATATATATATATATATATATATATATATATATATATATATATATATATTATATAGTTTAGTATTTTCTTATATGTATGTATATATATATATATATATTTGTATATATATATATATATATAATATATAGTTGAGCATTTTCCTATATGTATAAATATCCCTATATTTTATATATATATATTATTTTTGTATTTCACTTAGCTTAGTACAAATTATCTTTATAAGATAATATTCATACTTTTATAGTTACTATGTAAAACTTTACCTTATTAAAATAATAATATTATTTTGACTATTTTCAAATTGTATTTTTATTGTATTTAAACTACTGCAACCATTTGGTGTCCAAGCCTAGCATGGGTATTTGGGTCCAAATGTGTTTTCACACATTCAAGACCTGTACAAGTCATATTGGACTTGATTCATGGCCTTGGGTCCTGTATTTGAACTTTGGTTCAAATTATATACATGGACAAAATACGCAGATAATTAATTATTGTGTGCATTATTGTTTTTGATTTTCTAAAAATACTTGAAGTATTGCTAAAATTATAGAAAAATAGTTTTTAGATACTATGTTAAGTTAGCTAATTTAGTATAATTTTTGTAGTATTCAAATTACTGATTTACCACTAGTTTGGCATATGAAACCAAAACTCATTTTCTGTATACTTAGGGAAAACTGATTTTTATAAAATATTTGTACTGGATAATAAATTCCAGAAAAATTATAATAAATTTCTATGATTAACAAAGATCACTTTGATACTTTACTTTAAGAAAAACTAGGCTTTTTGCCTATCTCTAAAATTGTTAGAACACAATGGTCTTTTGATTTATTTGTTGTTTAATTACGACTTGTAGCTTTGTGTTATTTGGATGTTTTAGTCGTGTTGAACCCCATCCCTCACTAGTGTAAAGACCCTAGAAAGTTAGTTAACATAGTGTGTCACCCCACATTGGTCTCCTATGCCAAAGTCATTATTTTGGCTAGGTGCCCAATCACAAGTCGTGTTTCACCAATTAGTGTACTAGTGTTTTAGCTTAGTGTAAAACTAAGTTGTTGTATTTACTTCTACAGTGACGAGTTACTGGACATCCATAGCACTGTTATCGTAGCTTGTTTTGTTTTGCTTTGCTAGAGGCAAATACTTTCTATGAACTTTACATGTTGTTACATAAATGAACTACAAAATCCACCATGTTAAATGCTGATCCTTGGGGTAGCAAGTTAAAACGTCACATGTTGTACTTTCCATTACTACCATACTTAGAACAGCCTTGATGTATCTCTCACATGATTTGGATAGGGGTTATGGGAAAACTGTTAGTAGCGTACGTGATCATGTCCCTTACTCGTACGTACGTACCGAGCAAGGTTGACATTTTATGTATACCTTGTCGTAGGCGCACCAGCTGTATTTGTACGTATGTACATCTATCGCTTGTTTTACTTGTACGTATGTACATTTTATTTATATTGTACCTCAGTACATTGTACATCTATTGACCGATCACGTACTTGCTACAGTTTTAAACATTACATATACATCTGTCTCTATGACATATGTGTCCTTGTCATGATAGATTGAGTGATGCCATGCTTTCCAGTTATTCCTCTCATGTTCATTTCCATGTTTCATATGCTAGTTTGCTAGATTTAGTACTTGCTCCCGTCCTGACAGGATAACGTTGTAGGTGTCCTTACTGAGGAGGAGTTACTCTGCGACACATATTATGGGATTACTGCCGATGACCCGGCTCTGCTTTACGAGGATGTTCCTGCGGGGAACCTCGCCTAGTTGTCTTTTGTTTACTTAGACTTTTGAGAGTAGACATGTATTAGACTATATCATTTTGTAACTGGACATGTATCCAGTTTTACATTTCAGTTTACTTGTACTTGGACGTTTACTATATACGATGACTTTTGTGTTTGGAGCATTTATGATTCTTCTTCACTTATAGAACTGTTAGCACATTTTTGTCTTATCCTGTTGTCTTTAGAACAGCTTACTACGTTTTATCTCAACGTAGGCTGGACTTGACTCGGCCTGGCCCAACAATTTGGGTAGCGGGTCGTGACATTTATTGCATGCAAATTGCATGCATTCCCAATTGCTAGCTAACTCTAGCCGCATATGGCCATGGGCCATTTATGGCCGCATGAGCCATTAGCATTTGCTAGCCGCATAGGCCTTTAAATAATTGCCAGGCCATTAATGTTTGCATGGTCATTTATTTTATGGCCGCATATGCATTTGTGCATGACCAAGTTGTTTTGGCCATTAAAATATTTGTCTGGCCGCATGGTCAATGCCATGCTGGCCGCATATGGCCATTTGTTAATTTCCTGGCCGCATGGCCATTTGATTGGGCCGCATGGCCACTATTTAATTGCATGGCTGCATGGCCCTTTAATTAAGCTGCTTACTTGCAACTTGCCTGAGCCGCATATGGCCAAGTGACTTGCTGGCCGCATGTAATAATTTTTCTGAGCCGCATGAGTCCTCCACGGCCCTTGCTCCTGCTAATATTTAATTACCACTTGTATGCTTGTGCCATATTAATTGTTCCCTGACACGATGGTGACCCGTTGTGGTACACTTTTGACAATGACATGACATGATAGTGGTCCGTCGTGGCACACTCCTGACAGTAAACTTGACATGATAAACTTGACATGATAAACCTGACATGATATATCTCGACATGCTGTTGCGACGGCTAACATGACATGGCATGACAAGATCGAATAACCTGGACACCGTGGACGATTGTGATTGTACAAATGAATTCGTCTTGTCTTGCATCATGTCTAGGACAGGGATCCCTGAGTACCACGGTCAGGGGTACCTACTGTAATTGACTAAGGCTAATAACTAGAATAATCCAATAGTCATGAAGAGATCTCCCAGCTACAGGCAATCCCGTTACCTGGGCGCACTTGTAGATTTGTAGCCTGCCGACGAGTAGGACACACTTCCAGCACACTGTCATGTGTTGCACCCTTATTGTACTAATATTCGATCTGGGTAGCCTGGATGGTCTGCAGGGCTTGTGGCTGTGGAACAATCTCATTACATCTTGCTAGTAACTAAGGCTTGTGATAACCCTAGTTAGTTAAAGTATCAAGCCGTACTTATTGCTTGGCCGTGAATGATGGATGAAGTTCAATCAGTCTAGTCTTGTCTTGATCCTGCACAAGATTGTCACATGACCTGATTGTTTATATTCACCCTGCCGATAAATGGTGGGAGAAACCAAGTTCTGTTCAGACGAAGGGTTACAACCCCGGTCCTTGTTTGGTTTACGGGTTGTAACCTGGTTATCTGAATAGTCCTATGGTTATCTCATCGTATATCACCTGTCATGCTTTTCCTTAATTACTGTCTTTTATTTAATTATATTCTTGTGCTAATTGCTGGTTTTAGTTCCTAAGTGAAGCCTCCTTTGTGGCACTTGCTCTTTCTGGGATCTGACCCAGCTGGTTTTGTATGGCCAGATTTCGGAGCAGCTCCAGAGGTTCTACCGACTTTCCAGCCCGATGGTGACCACCAGACGTAACCAGGGCAACGAGTGGATTTATTTTGGCTCTCCCACTCTATTGTAAAAATATTCTTTTGAGGCGTTTAGCCGGCGAGCACCTGTTAGCTCGTATTGCATACCTTATTACTGTCTTCCTACAGGCTGTAACATGATTGACAGATCCTATGGTTGATCATGTTTGACTAAAACTTTTGCTAGTTCTGACATTTTGTAACGACTAGCTTCATGATCAGCTGAATATGTAATATTTGGGACGCCTTACTATTGTATATTTGGTGATCTTATATCTTTTAAACATTTACTTGCTTGTGATTGAGACACTAGGCTTGTTATTGACCATAAGAGACTGATGGATTGTAGTTAAACCCTCATATATCTAGACAGCCGTGACCGTATAGTGGGATGGATTCTATTTCATTATACGTAGCTGGCTATGTATGCCCCCGCTCTCCAGTATTCTGGTTCTGGGATATTACATGGTTTTAGTGGTGGCCCATGCATGGTCTTGTAAATCAAGATATGTGAGGGTTTACCGAATAGATGTCTCAATCAGCACTCGCCCTTGATCTCTGCCCGTATCTTCTCATCCCTGAGATTCTCGACCTGATCACATGCTTGTATCTTTGATCTGTCTTGGTCCTTCCTTATTGTTCCCTATGTCGTCTTCTTCAGCGGCATTGTTCCTGGCCCTGCCGATCAGCAAGGCGGAGCACCTCCCGTGGACCAGCAGCAACCAAAAGATCAGGCCCAGCATTCAGGAGTAGCCTCCAGAGTCTTCCAGCAGCAGAGACCCCAACAGTATGCCCTGACCCCAGCTCGGATTCAGAACCGGCAGAGAGGTTTCTAGCATGATGTCTTCCCTCTTCCTCATGCCTTCAAATTCCTTGCTTGCATGATTGATTGTTTGATTGATTGCTTAGTATAGCTTGTATTTGCCACTCTAGTCTCTTGATTAAATTTCGATGACGGAATTCTTTTAAGGTGGGTAGAGTTGTAATGTCCGTGGTTCGTATTACGTATTTTGTGTACATGTACGTTATCCCGACCTGTAGTTAGACTTGTCGTACTTGTCTTGAATCCTGGTTTAGCTTATTTTGGGCTCATCCTGGTGAGGCTTGGCTTGGCTTGGCTTGGTTTTGTTTGGTTGGGTTCGGTTGGGTTTGGGTTAGCATGAACCCCTACCTACCACCACCAATACCATTTATTAACCCACTCCTCTCTCTCTCTCTCTCTCCTCATTAATTCTTTTCCATTATTTCTTCTTCTTCTTCACCATTACTTCTCCACCAACCTGAGAGAGTGGAGGTCTAGGCAAGTGCATCTTGCTTCATAGAAGAAGTCCATTTTTATTGTTCCATTGTCTTCCTCATGTGTTCCTAACCCACTTTAGTACTTAGCATTTTTTATTCCCATGGTTAATTTCTTGTAAATCTAGCTTTGTGGTATTTTCGTTTTTCAGGAGTTTTGATCTATCAAACCTGCATATTTTTGCTATGTGATGGTTCCATGGTGCAGAGAATTCCATGTTTGCCCAAATTTGACCTACGGGAGTCTGGATTTGGGTTCCTATTGTTGTTTGGTGGAGCATGGAGGCCATGATATTTTCCATGGACATGTTCTCTGTGGGAGCAATTAACTTCACTTCTGGCCGCATGAGCATTTTTAGCTTCTGGCCGCATGAGCATTAATTAATTGCATGGCCCTTTTATTTTAGTTACTTGCAAACTTGCATGCATTTGCATGCAACTTGCCTGAGCCGCATAGGCCATTGGCTTTATTGTTTGGCCGCATAGGCCATTGGCTCATTAGCTGCTCGCATATGCACAATTTAGTGTTTGGCCGCATATGCACATTTTGTGCTTGGCCGCATATGCACTGTGCTTGCATTTAATTCTGTTTGCTGACCGCATAGGCCATGACTCTAAGTTGGCCGCATGGCCTTTATATTAAATTACATTATTTAAATTGCCTTTGACCTTTACTTTAGTTGCATGCTGCTTGCATTTAATGCATGCATTAGCATTTTGCTTGCATCTGCAAGCACTGGCCGCATGGTAACATTTCCTGGCCGCATTGCATGGTTTAGTCCTTTGTATACAATTGTCTTTTTGCATGCATATGAAAATGCATCAGCTTGCATGCATGCATTCAATGCAATACAATTTCAAGCAATGCTTGCATGCATATGTTTAATTTGCATGGCCTTTGCAAACACTTGGCCGCATGCATGCATTATTTATTTTGCATGCATTAGTAATGCATTGGCCGCATGGCCTTCCCATTTAATTAGTTGCTTGCTGCTTGCATGCATTTAGCTAATATTTGCATGGCCAATCATAGCTTAGCCGCATATGGCTATAAAATATGCCTGGCCGCATATAGCAAGCTATGCTGGCCGCATATGGCTCTTGCATTTGCATGCAAATGCATGCATTTAGCATTAGCAATATTTGTATGGTCAACCTCTCATTGGCCGCATGAAAAATATAATTGTTGGCCGCATGAAACCCATAGATGGCAGCATGAAATTCACTATTGGTCGCATATGGCCTAGCATATATGGCCGCATGGCTATTTATATATCCAGGCCGCATGGCCAAGTGAAGTATGGCCGCATGGCCTTTTCTTTTTTTTATTATTTATTGCATGCACATTGCATGCATTGCCAATTGCTAGCTAACTCTAGCCGCATATGGCCATGGGCCATTTATGGCCGCATGAGCCATTAGCATTTGCTAGCCGCATAGGCCTTTAAATAATTGTCATGCCATTAATGTTTGCATGGCCATTTATTTTATGGCCGCATATGCATTTGTGCATGACCAAGTTGCTTTGGCCATTAAAATATTTGTCTGGCCGCATGGCCAAATGCCATGTTGGCCGCATATGGCCATTTGTTAATTTTCTGACCGCATGGCTATTTGATTGGGCCGCATGGCCACTATTTAATTGCATGGCTGCATGGCCCTTTAATTAAGTTGCTTGCATGCAACTTGCCTGAGCCGCATATGGCCATGTGACTTGCTGGCCGCATGTAATAATTTTTCTGAGCCGCATGAGTCCTCCACGGCCCTTGCTCCTGCTAATATTTAATTACCACATGTATGCTTGTGTCATATTAATTGTTCCCTGACACGATGGTGACCCGTTGTGGTGCACTTTTGACAATGACATGACATGATAGTGGCCCGTCGTGGCGCACTCCTGACAGTAAACTTGACATGATAAACTTGACATGATAAACCTGACATGATATATCTCGACATGCTGTTGCGACGGCTAACATGATATGGCATGACAAGATCGAATAACCTGGACACCGTGGACGATTGTGCTTGTACAAATGAACCTGTCTTGTCTTGCATCATGTCTAGGACAGGGATCCCTGAGTACCACGGTCAGGGGTACCTACTGTAATTGACTAAGGCTAATAACTAGAATAATCCAATAGTCATGAAGAGATCTCCCAGCTACAGGCAATCCCGTTACCTGGGCGCACTTGTGGATTTGTAGCATGCCGACGAGTAGGACACACTTCCAGCACACTGTCATGTGTTGCACCCTTATTGTACTAATATTCGACCTGGGTAGCCTGGATGGTCTACAGGGCTTGTGGCTGTGAAATAATCTCATTGTATCTTGCTAGTAACTAAGGCCTGTGATAACCCTAGTTAGTTAAAGTATCAAGCCGTACTTATTGCTTGGCCGTGAATGATGGATGAAGTTCAATCAGTCTAGTCTTGTCTTGATCCTGCACAAGATTGTCACATGACATGATTGTTTATATTCACCCTGCCGATAAATGGTGGAGAAACCAAGTTCTGTTCAGACGAAGGGTTACAACCCCGGTCCTTGTTTGGTTTACGGGTTGTAACCTGGTTATCTGAATAGTCCCATGGTTATCTCATCGTATATCACCTGTCATGTTTTTCCTTAATTACTGTCTTTTATTTAATTATATTCTTGTGCTAATTGCTGGTTTTAGTTCCTAAGTGAAGCCTCCTTTGTGGCACTTGCTCTTACTGGGGTCTGACCCAACTGGTTTTGTATTGCCAGATTTCGGAGCAGCTCCAGAGGTTCTACCGACTTTCCAGTCCGATGGTGACCAACAGGCGTAACCAGGACAACGAGTGGGTTTATTTTGGCTCTCCCACTCTATTGTAAAAATATTTTTTTAAGGCGTTTAGCCGGCGAGCACCTGTTAGCTCGTCCAGCGAGCACCTGTTAGCTCGTATTGCATACCTTATTACTGTCTGCCTACGGGCTGTAACATGATTGACAGATCCTAGGGTTGATCATGTATGACTAAAACTCTTGCTAGTCCTGACATTTTGTAACGACTAGCTTCATGATCAGCTGAATATGTAATATTTGGGACGCCTTACTATTGTATATTTGGTGATCTTACATCTTGTAAACATTTACTTAGTTGCTTGTGATTGAGACACTAGGCTTGTTATTGACCATAAAAGACTGATGGATTGTAGTTAAACCCTCATATATTTAGACAGCCGTGACCGTATAGTGGGGTGGATTCCATTTCATTATACGTAGCTGGCTATGTATGCCCCCGCTCTCCAGTATTCTGGTTCTGGGGCGTTACAGTGAAAGCACTGCTAACAGAGTTGAAACTGGATAAGGGAGCATCGTTACATCTTCTGAGCGATAGTCAAGCTGCAATAAGTATAGCCAATAATCCAGTTCAGCACGACAGAACGAAACACATCGAGATCGATCGTTTCTTCATCAAGGAGAAGCTGGAACAAGGGGTACTGATGATTGACCATGTTCGCTCAGAAGAACAAGTTACAGACTGTCTGACTAAAGGTCTTAGTTCATTGAGTCTGTCAAAGCTATGTAACAAGATGGGGATGATTAATATCTATCGCCTATCTTGAGGGGGAGTGTTGAGAATCAATAAGGGACTTTAGTCCCACATTGAAAAATGTAGTATGAAGAGGAGTTGGAACCTCTATAAGTAGCAAGTAGTAGCCCATCAATAAAATCATCCATTATTTATTTTCTACTAAAATTATAATTTTTAATATCATTTAACCACGACTTCAACTTTAGTCCATTCATTATACAATAGAAATAGTCCAACTGAATAAACCGAATAGTTATTTGGTTCGGTTCGATCTTTAGAATTTCAGTTTATTTTGACTATTTTGATTTGCTTGAAACCGAATAGACCTACATTCACCCCTAGATTGCCCTATGTAAATTTGGGTATATCAGTTTTTTTTCACCTGCAAGGATAAGGATGGAGACAGTTCCACACAATGAGATATTGACAAGGATAATATTTTTAAATTTTGAATATTACTTAAGATGCTAGTTGATCTATGCTACTATATGCTAAAAAATAATTCAGCTTCACTGTAGGACTTTTCTTTCTTAATATACTCTTGCATATGTTTACTAATTAGATTGATTATTAAAGTTCATATGGACAGTTGGATAATTACAGTAGCTATCTTTTATTCTTCTTAAATAATTTTGAATGCAGATATATAATAATATATAATTCACAGTATAACTTTTTTCTCCAAATATATTTCTTGTATATGTTTACTAATTAAATTATATATTAAAGTTCAAAGGGTATTTTTGTTTTTCTTGAATAATTTTACATACAGATATAAAATAATATATGTAATAATATAATAATAAATTTAAAATAATTAAAATGGTTGTCTTTAAGTCTTTTTAAACAATCCTGATAAAGATTATAATAATTACAACTGTCGTTTAGCCTTTCTAATAATAATATAATAACATTAATAAGTAAACATCATTTGTTTGTTTTAGCATCTTTCCTTCCTTGTATAGCAACTGGTAACTTGCTTGGAACTCATAGAAGTCGGCTCTAGAATGGTCCAAGTTACCTGATTTCTGAAGATCACCACTTCCTTCTTGCTCGTCTCTCTGTCCACTGAGCTCGATCTCAATAGTATCAGTCTCCACATCAACTAATCAAGTCATCTTTTTTATGGACGACAACTGCAGATGTATGCTTTGGTGGACAATAAAGTCCTGACATCTCTCCAGGCCGGCCCGGAGGGTTGGGTTGTTCTATTATGGAACTAATTTTGGTTGCCCATTGATCCTTATTGTCAGTTGGTCCTGATGGTCATTCGTGATTCTGACCTTTGGTAGGATCATGCTAAATCTGAAAAATCGTACTGGCAAGAGGATTACTCAAGTCCCAAGTCTTGGGCGGCTCACCCTAGGCCGGCCCAGCATCTCCCCCATCCAATCTAGAGTAAGCCGGACGGAGGAAGGGTGAAGTGGGTGGGCAAAGAGTGCCTAATTGCATAATGCCAACGCATGAAAATGGAATAGGGCCAGGCATCTACATGCTATTCGTACCTCCAAAATGTTTCTCCAATACATCCCTCCTTATGTGGCAGCTGACGTGACATGTTAAATAATATTATGTGTCATCTGACATAACCGATGACATGGCAAAATTTAACCCAAAAAGTTAATTACCCAATTTTTTCCATATTAATTTAATTTTAATACTAATTAATGTTAATTTAATGTTAATATTAATAATTTTAATATTAATATTAATGTTAATATTAATATTACTGTTAATGTTAACATTAATTTTAATGTTAATTTTAATTTTAAAATTTGTCACGTCAGTTGCCATATGTTGCCACATCAACATATCACGTCGGCTGCCACATACGGAAGGACGGTTTCGAGGTACAATTTGGAGATACAAATAGCATTTTTCAAACAATAAAAGTTGCCTTGATTCTTGAAATATTTTCCTGTGGCATACTGAGATCATGCTCTTCACATTATGACCAACAACCACCCATTCATATTGGTTATGTTGGGGAGAGAGAATTATGATTGTGAGTGGGAGACTAGTCAATGCCATCATATACGTGGGTGGGTTGTACTTGCTATCGTATAAAATCATCAAACAATGTATGGTGGGTGGGTGTCTGTAGTGGTTGCGGTTGGTCCGACTGATGTATGGCATTGGTTTTGAAGTGGTTGTCCTCCTCTCCTCTGCTCTCCTCCATGCACTAATGTCCCCTCACCCACTGACATTTCCCCATCTGAGGCGGTCCTCTCCAACATTATTCATGCACGCACCTTGCCTTTGCCAATATTTCATTTACGAGCTTTGTTATGCCTACAATCAATGCTTACAACCTTTCTACACCCCCACCGCCTGTCGGACTTCCATTAGAGGAGAGAAGCAAATGGTGGGGTCGGATAGAGTCCATGTAGCAGGAAGGTGTGAGGGGTGGTGGAATCCGGTGAAACCCATGTATAAGGGGTGGATGAGTGAGATTATAAGAAAGTTGTAAGAATTTGATAGTAAACTTAGCATTTTCCTTCATTTACTCAAAATGATTGATTCCATTCTTCTTTATTCTCTTCTTCTCCCCCACCACCACCCATACTAAAACATCGAACTAAAACAATTAATATGCAGTTAAGTGTAAATGTGCAAAAAAAAAAAATAGCGTCTTTGAACCTTAGCCGATGATTTTGCCTTTTCTGGAGGAAAGGAAACCAATGGATTAATTCTGCTTCCAAGTGCAAGGTGATGAAAATTCTCAATCCCCCAATAGTAAAACATCCAACTAAAACAAGTCCAACAACACATGATACAAGACTAGAGAAATGCCAACTAATACCTCACCGTAAATACCACGGTAACCTAAGTTAAACAAGCTCCATAATACTAAGATAGGTATATAGCTAAAAGAAGAAGGTTAAAGTTAGAAAAAGGTGCCATAATAGTGGAAACTCTAATCGTGTTATTAGATATTGACACGAAACTTTTCTAAAAATATATAAAAATATTTGGGAAAAAAAAAACACGGTATAAAGTTCGCTTAAAATGTACTGGAAAAGCTCGGGTAACCACACATGCACTACAGAAACTTGTCGGGAACATAATACTGGAAATTCATGGGAGAAAAAAGAACTTTTAGACAACATGGATGGTCCTCTTTCACTATGGTGAAAGAATGATTGAAGGGGGAAAGAAGACACTGAAACCAACCAAAACCTTGGGACCAGGCTCCATGGTTACATACTTAAAATCAATATAATTAAAGAAGAGAATCCCTAATGGAATATATTTGAAGATTTTAGAAGCCTACCAGCAGGCAGGCATAACATATAAAAATGAAAGGAACCAAAGAATCAATTGGTTGTCCCACAGAGAGAGGGGGGGAAAAAAAGGAGGGGAGTATAGTTTTCTCACATTCTTGAGAACATAAACCTAACCCTTTGTCACAAACAATGTTATTGGTGGTTGGAAAGGACTTCTTGTGCCTTTGTGTCCACAATAGCAGGGGGGCCCTTAAAGAGGAGACCACCATCACAGACCATGCTTCCAAAGCTGGATTTGTGGCAGGTGTCATCATGAATGTCTCCAATTCTTATTTGATGCAAACTCAAAAAATAAATTTTACGCAAAGAACGATCAAGTAATAACTAAACACTTAATCCCTCGATCGCTTGCCCACTCGTCCTTCCATATGTCTATGACAAGCGGGCCATGACAAACCGCTAGCGTGTAATAGAGGCAGGGACGGGAGATCAAGGAAACAATTAAAGCTCAGGAGATCATGTAACAGTCTGAACTTAAAGAGAAGTAGTAATATATCTGGTCCCATTCAAGATCCTAAAATCAGCAAAGGACAACCAAATAACCACATGAGAATCCTACATTCAGAAGTTCAATTAATGATTTATTCAACTTAGTTTCAAGCATGGTTCACGTGAGTAAATTAAGTACGGATCAAGGGATCAAAAGTAGACACTGAAGGCTTCAGGAAACAATGCTCACTGCCCAATGTATAGCAGTTGCAAATAGCCAATTTACACACAATGGTAAGTACATGCGGAAATAGCATTCTGAATGACAATTTGGTAAGGTTCATAGATCTCTGGGAGATAGTGGAGTAGCTAATTGAAGGTCTTAAATTCATGCAAGCAGCAAAACAAATATAGTAGACAACACTAAAAACATTAAAAACCTTGTGTTCCAAGAGGGCCCTTATAGTCATTTGAGTCGCTTGTGCTTGCAGCTTTGGGATGGAAATGCTGCTAGTTCTGGTTCTTGATCTTCCCTGCGGCCCTTGGAGCTGCAAGAAAACAGATTGGGTGATTGGGATGGCCAGTTATATGTAAATACAATACCAATATCAGCAACGATTATCTATATGACGCTAAAAGGTGACACCATAAGATCTCAAGATTGACACCCATCTTATCTTAGCACTTGATAATTTATATTTGTATGTTTCTAGTGAATCTAGATTGTATTTAATTAGTGGAAACCTGTATTCGACCTGTAATAACTTAAAAGAGGCTGTAAACATGCAATCTAAGGAGTAAGGAGGCATATTTTAAGTGATGATTTGAGAATAGCAAAAGATATATGGGTATGATCTGCTGTTTGCAGTAGATACCCATATCAAACTATAAATTATGACATGGAGTAAGAATAAGAAACCAAAATACACTAGCAAGAAGAGAAGTCCTAAACAAGTTCTTGACAAGACACTAAGACAGTAACCTTATCTATTCATGTAAGGTGGAGGAAGCTAACAGTTAAATCTTGTATGGACACTTTCAAATTATTGAATATTAACTATTCCTAAAAAAGAAAGTATGAGGTCCTGCAGCCCTATATAAGAAAGATTAGCTCATGATGTGTCTTGTAAGACATAGTATAAAACTGATCATTAGAGTGCACGGTGAACAGAAACACCCGTCTGTTTAGACCTTACGATGAGACTCGTATAGATAAACTGTGTAACTTAGGTACTTACCAAGTCCAATTGCATCTGAACCTTTCATGATCCTTAGCCTTCTACAAGTTTCAGTGAACATACTGCAACGCCAGAAAACAAATGCGATCCGAATCAAACAAAGAGGTCATCATACAAGAAATTGTTGACATAGAGTTATGCAGTGCTACCTTTCTTAAGATGATACTAACATGAAGAAGACAATAAAGAATTTTAAATACTTTAATCAAATCAGTGTATCATCAATTAAAATAGCTTAGAGCACTTAAGAGTCAAAGAAGGATCCACCAGATAGGCACAGGGCCCTACAACTACCTTACTACCATACATATATCTAAGCAATTGCCTGGAACCTGCAGCAGACTAGAACCACCACCATCTGTCCTTGTCTAGATTAGAATAAACATAAACTAGTATCCTTATAATAACCACATTTGAGAGTATATAATACTATAAGTCAGTTAAGGTAAAAGGTTATTTAGCAGTGCAAGTCTTATAATCATGGAATTTATTGTCATACAGTAAGATGAAATGTAGCTAGAATTTACCTACTGAGAAGTCTCAATTTGCAATCGTGCTGAATTTTCAAACTTTTTGACCTCTTCCGGTTAAGGATTATGAAAGTAAGATGTATGATTGAAAGAAACAAGTTCACTACAATGCAGGTACATGGTTTTTATATTTACCTTCTCTCCTCATTAGTTGTGGAAGTGGTAAGAAGGGAGGTCAGAGACATAAGAATAAATGATTGAAAGACTTTGTCCATCTTAGAGCCCCTCATGCCATGATACACACCCATGTGAGTTGTAGTTATTGCAGTAGAGAGTAGAAAACCATCTTGGCTATTTACACTTAAAACCTGGATAACTCGGTAATATCTTTTTTTAGTGCTTTCTTATGATTAAAATTTCACATAGTGGAAAAAGGGAAAAGAAAACACCCAACAAGATATATAATCTTCTATAATCCCAATAGTATGTTCTACTTCCCTTGACAAAGGTTTAAACTAGAAATCTACAAGTCAATATTGCTGAGCAATCCACCAACAAGTCAATATTACTTACTTCCATGGAACATCACCAACAAGCATCCAGTCATCATCCTTGTCCTCATAAGTGAGAACATTTTCAGATCCATGATCTGTCACTCTGCTCTCCCCTTCTACATCCTTTGCTGGTATTCCATGTGAACCACATTGGCCTGCAATGGGACAAACCACATTTACAAGTAACTCCTCACATACTGTCACAAAACAGAGCTAGTTGATTCCCAATGACCAATAACAAATTTCTTACAAATAATTCACAAAAATAACAAAGCGAGAAAGGAACCCTTCTTTTTTTTTTCGAGATAAAAGGTGCAAACATACCCACCCACCCACTCACACCCAACCCCTCACCCCCTCCTCCACCCACCAACAAAGCATGCATCTCCTTAAAGATATCGAAAATGGAACTGTTGTAGTATTTCACTTGTCAAGTGCTTCCCTAAGTATGAAATATCACAACATTCATTATGAAATGTAACACAGGTATAAGATGCAAAATTACATAGTATGATAGTAATTTGCCGAGGTAAGAAAGGAAATTATGTGATTCTAAAATACTTAATTTCCTAACAACAAGAAAGGTGGCTACATCCATGGTTTCTCCTCCAGTCACCCGAAACGAGCCAACAGTTAATCTTTAATACAATAATGATACAATATTTGGAAGAAGGTTTAAGAACAATATATTTTCTTGTACACAAAAGAGGTACTTTCAGAAAACCCACATGACAATATTGTAGAGACGAGTAATGGAAGAGAACTGCGGACACACCCGTAGAGCTCATAACAATGTGTATAATAAAAGTATTATGTAGGATAAAAGAAATATGTATACCAATCCTAGTTCTAGAATTCTCAACGATTACTACAATAATTTATCATGACACCCACTAATTATACCGAATCTGATCAAACGAAATGCCCAAGACATATCCAAAATTCCCCAAGTATCACATCTAATTAACCGGGCGCTTACCAATATTGAAGCAGCTGAACATCTTCTCAAGGGCCAAGGAGAGCTCCTTATAGTTGGCATACATTTTGAGGTCGACTTTCCTGAGGTACGGTGCTCCATCCATGCTAACCTTGACATAGAGACAACCCGATCCTTGCTTGGCCTCTGCATCTTCCTTCTTCTTTGATGGGTTGGTGGTATTGGTAGCCATAGAATTCTTCCGGTAGCTCCGGATTGGTGGCCATCCTACTACCTGTGCCCTGTTCCATATACAATCCCAAGATCAAAACATTGGCTTCAACATAAATAAAATGTTTGGCATAACAACAAATAACCATCTTCGTTTCTCAGGTGTAGGGCTTTTAGGCACCATATGAAATTATTCTTCTTACACAACAATCTCATACACCGAACTCAGCAGGCTCTTGTGGTCAGCGAGGAGAGGTATAACCTCCTTGGCTAGGCGGACGGTCTCGGGATTGAACCGTGGGGAGGGGTGTGTGTGTGTGAAAATTGGGGGCAGTGGCCCAAATGGCATGCAACGCAATGTGCCAAGTCCCAGTGCGTTAAGCCGGGCAACGCAAAAAAAAAAAAAAAAAAAAAAAAAAAAAAAAAAAAAAATCTCATACTATCCATGAAAAAAATATTTGCTTCAATCATCAGAAAAATAAAACATTCTGAGTAACACGAAAACAAACAGCCATTTTCATTTCTCAAGCTTAGGGCTTTTAGGCACCATATGAGAAGAAAAAAAATGGTATATATATATTTTTTTTTCGATCAGAAAAAAAATGGTATATTGAAAAAGTTAAATTATCACAAAACTTTTCTACTTCACAAACCCGCCTCCAGAATAACAATACCATGTAAAGAAACAACGCACTAAATGAAAATGGCAAATACGTTCATAAAACTCCCTGTATAAATTCATTTGCCATTAGACATAATTTGAAGTGCATTAATTATAATCGAAACTATAGGGAATGTGAAACGAAAAGAAAAAAAATCTCAAATTATCACAAAATTCTCCTGCTTCACAAACATCATAATGTTGGGATACACTCAACAAGCAACTACTGAATATAAGTCCTTATGTAAACACATTTTCCAGTGGTCATTAAAAACATCAAATTTATCAACAAAAAATTTCAACTCTGGACTACTTCAAAAATCCATCATCCGCTGCAATTACTAAAACAAGAAAGAGACAGCAGTAAATTCAGGTTTAAAAGAGAGAAGGAAAAAAAAAACACTCACTTTGCAGCGGGGGGCACGGGAGCAGCAGCTTCCAGCTTCTTGTTGTTGTTGTCATCGTCGACCTCCTTGGTGGGCTTTGCAGAAGCGGAGGTTTCCGGGTCGGATCCGGAGGAATTGGGTTTCGGGGAGAAGACCCATTTGGGGGAGGAGACGGCGGCGTCGATGCCTGCGTCAGAGAAGCCCCTCTTGAAGCCGCGAGGGGTGGTGGGGGTGGAGATGGAGAGGGTGAGGAGTGCGGACGGGGACCCGTTAGCCCGCTGGTGGTTGCGGTCGGGGGATTCGGATCCGGGCAGGCCTAGGCGGAGCTCCGTCTTGAGGTCCGAGGAGGAGGAGGAGACGACGGTGGAGGAGGACGAGCTGGAGGAGGAGGACTCCGCCGCCGGCGCTAAGCCTTTTCCTATGTAGTCGTGCTCCAGAGGCGGTGTCATCGAACTCAATTTGCCTCTGAATTATTATTATTTTTTCCCTCTCTCTTGGGGGAGAAGAAGCAGAGTGGAGAAGGAGGGAGCAGTATTAAAAGGGGATAGAGGAATTTTTTGTTCACTGTTGGCTTATAAAGAGGAAAAAGAAATATGTAGACTTTTGAATCTAGAATAATTTAGAATATTTATATTTGAACCTCTCTAATCGACATATTTATATTTTGATTTTCATAATAAATATAATTAGTATTTTTTTTTTAAAATTATACGCGCACACACAATTAGGGAGCTCCGGGTGTCCAGTCCTTGACAACTAGGCTAGAGAGCTAGGACATAATTAGTATTTGGGTCTTGAATAAGTTAGCAAATTTATATTTTGGTCGTCATAATAGACATAATTAGCATTTAAGTCTTGAACTAACGATTGACTATCAAAATACAACTATAAAATGCAAAAATAATAATAATAATAAAATAAATAAATAAATAAAACAAAAATAAAAATAAATAAAACAAATAAAATAAATAAATAAAAGACATGAATAAGTTTATTGTGGGAAAAAAAATTGTCCGGTATTCGTAGTTTTCGGAAATAAATTTGTCCGATAATATAGAGACATAAAGTCTTAATATTTCAGACAAATTTATTATGGGAAACCCTATTCACATGTTTGGTTTAGGTCAAAAAAATTCAAAAATTATGAATTCCTGGATAAATAATTTATCCATAAATATAAAAATGTTATCCCTTAAGGATAGGTGGGTATATTTTTTTGTTTAGACAAAATTTTATTATTATTATTTTCTTTTTTTTCCATCTTCTTTATATTTTTTCAATTTTCTTCTTTTGTTTCAGTATTTTTATTTTTTTATCCTTTTTTTTTTCGTTTTATTTCGTCATTTTTTCTTTCTTTCCTTTTTTTTGTCTCTTTTTTAGTTTTTTATTCATTTTTCTTTTCATTCGTTTTTCCTTCTTCTTTTTTTGTCTTCCTTTTTAAAAATAAATAGTTGAGTTTTAACAGTCAACAATTAGTCCAAAACTCAAACACTAATTATATTTATTATGAAGACCCAAGCACAAATATTTTTAACTTATTCGAGACCAGAATACTAATTAATTATGTCTATTATGGAGACTCAAACAAAAATATCATAACTTATTCAAGAACTAATACCTAAATATCCCTTTAGTTTATTAAAAAATGATAATAATTTCCTAATTGGTAAATAAACTAGCAATAGTTCTTTTAGTATCTAATGTGCACGTGCATTATACGTACGCTTAAGACGAAATTTAAAAAAAATATATGAATTATTATAATACACTCGTCCATAGGAATTGAATTGAATCAACCAAGAAAAATACTCTCACCGTAATTACTTAAGTTAAAGGTATTTAAGTTATAATTAATTCATAGTAGATAGATACACAATTAGTTATTTTTTTTAAAAATAATTAATAAAATATTTAAAAACGGCTTAGGTGGCTCAAATTGGAGCTGTTTTTAAGCCAACTTACAAATGCAATTCTTACAAGCTTTTCATTTTTTAAAAAATATAGGTTATACTGAACAATTGTGATCTTACAAATGCAAAAGAATAGAAATTAAAATTATTTTTTTTGTGATTTTTTTGGAGCACATAACTTGAGCTAAGTATTCAAATGTGCTTACTCTCGTAATGTTGTTGTGATAGAATCGTAGATATAGAAAGAAGGAAGAAGACGAAAAGAGGAAACGGTCGGCTAGTTGGCCTTTAAAAATCTTATAAATTATATATACCTCATTTTTTATGTTATTTTAAAAAAAAGTAATATTTTGTATCCACTTTAAGTGCTCTATTTTATATCCAAATATTGTTTGCTCGGCATAAAAATAGTATTGTAAGTCCTTGAACTCGGCCTTGTTTAGGTGTCAAATCTTTGTGTACAAAGATTGTGTTCACTGAGACAATAACAAAGCATATATAATCAGGGTTGGGTTGGAGTAATATTTGAACCCTACTTAGTGCACATTAGAGATTACAAATGGTTATTTGAATATAAATTGTTGAACATACCCAAATAAAAGTTTTAAAAAAAAAAATACTATGCACACACATAATTGAGAGATTCGAATCTTGTTTGTTTCTTCGGATGTCTGTTCTAATACCACTATGTTAGAAACCTCTGACAATAAAAAGGAATTTTTCGAATTCTAAAGACACCAACCAATTAATTGGAAATAAGTATATGTTCGAATTTTTGTAGCAACATGGCCGAAAAATCATTAGAGTTCTATTTTGAAAATCCAAACCAAACTGTGGCATCTACCTACTTAGTTTGCGTCAACGGTGGCATGTAACAAAGGCACCACAAGTTTTTTGGATGCAAATAATTTGGATTCACATCCAAAATACCAAATCGATCCAACTAATCTAACTTAGTAATTTATTGGGCTAAGATGAGCTAAGCACAGCAAGAAAAAAAAAATGAATTTATATATTGTGTTGGTCACTACTTAATGGAGATAAGGGTTTATTTTTTATAGCATTATATGGAAAAAGTCTTTTTTGTATATTTAATGTAAAAAAAAAAACTCATGGGCATGGCAAATGCTATTTCTTTTTTAAATTCTCGATGCTTGAGTAAGGCATCAAGAATAAGATCATATAGAGGCAAAAGGGGAAAAAATTAAACATAGGAATGAATTCTCACCAATTATCTCAAAATAAATATAAGTATGAAAAAAAAAACCTACATTTTTATGTTTGTTGCAAATATTAAACGTGAATGAAGCAATTTGTTTTTTACTAGCATTTGCAAGCTAAAACTTTGAAATATGAGAAATCAATTAGTTTTTCTTTCTATAATATAACTTCGGTACAAGTTTGAACTTGCAAATTCCCGGTACAAGTTTACTTATGTCATCAATATGAATATTACTAAGACGTTTCTCGAATAAACTTAATTTTGTTTAACAATACGTGGTTATTTATGATTGTGTTATAATAACAAGTTTTTTTGTGTGTCTAGATGTGATGTGGGCGTGATGTGGGCCGGCCCGCACAGTTTTCGGCCAGTGTCCGAGTCGGTTAAATACGATCTGGGCCGGCCCAAGTCCGGTCAACAACTCGGACAGGTCCAGCCCGAATTCTTTGCGGGTCCGTGTTGGGTTGGTAATTCGAACTCGGTAGCCCGGCCAGGCCAGGTTTAACTACGGGACCGGATCGGTTAAACCCAGTAAAATCGATCTGGCCGGTCCGGACCGACCCAATTCAGACCCGGTCCAGGTCCGATCTGGACCGATTTTTTTTTTGTGACTGTTTGGGTTCCGAAAAGACCAAATTGTCCTCATTTTGAGATATATTTTTTTGACCGTTTTAAGAGTATTTTGGTCATTTTACTGAAAATGATTGATAAAACCCTTATAACAACTATCTTTTGAGGGTATTAGGGGTAACTTTACACCCAAAAATTCCTATAAATAGGTCATAATTCTTAAAATTAATCACACCCAAATTTCTTTCATCTTACAATATTTACAAAAAATCTAGTGTGAAGAGACTATTTAATATCATGGATAATGATCAAATATCACAACAACCACGAGTTCAGCAACCACAATCGGACCACAACCTCAACACGCACCGCAAAAAGTTGAATCATAATCGAAAATTTGGCATTATTTTAGAAGAGTTTACAATGAACGAAAAAGTGACGATACAAAAATAAGATACTCAACTAAAGTTATAATGTTTGCATTGTAGAAAACGAATCAAATATGACCATAAATATGGTAGAAGGAAACTAGCAGACATCTAAAAATTTGTATGTACATAAAATAATATTGTGTTAGTCATTAATTGCAATTTATGTACTAGTAATATTAGTACGAGTCATTGATAAAACCGTCTGTATGGATATCTAGTAATCTTGTACGAGTCATTAATTACAATTTTATGTTTGCAATTCTGTGAATTTGAACTTATGCAAATAAATTTAGACTTTAAATTTTGCATGTTACAATTTTACAATTTTTCAATTTTTTTAAATTTTATAACATTTATATTTTTTTTCAAAAAAAATTTTAGTTATTTTTTAGAGAAAATCTGTCCGGACTGGGTTCGAATTTTTGTGAAGCTGCATTTTATTAGTTGTTTTTTTTTTCATGGGCCAAAACTGGGTTCGAATTTTTTTTAATTCCGATCGGTCTGACCTGGTCCAGACCCGGTCAAATTCGATCAATACTGGATCTGACCCAACCCAGCCCGATCCACCTCACACCTTGCATGAGAAAAATCATAGAATTTTTATTTCAGAGCCTACCAATCATAACTATTTTCTAATTATATATTTTAAAGAGAGGTATCAATTTGGAGAAAAATAGGATTTCGTTCTCGAAAGTCTCTTATTGTTCTAATCATCCACCTTCTCTAGGACATTGTAATGAATCGACGAGTTATGTTCATGATAGTTCTCAATTGCCTACAAATCATAGACCTTGATTGAGTTCTAACTCGTCTAACCCTAATTCATAGGTACATTATATGTAATTATTTCTTAATTCTAGTCTGTAGTCGCTATTTTATTCTGAATTTGTTGTTGATCTCCAAGACTCCAATCCATACTTAGAATTTCGAGTATTAATTTATTTGGGCCACGCCTACATCAAACGTCATTATTGTGTCCGAGGCTTCAGACGGAGCAATTTCTGCATCGGAACAGCCCCCTCCCCCGCATGCCATGCACGGACGTGCTCAACCTTCTCATTTCTTCTCATCATCACCCGACCCGACCCTCTTCCGTCTCCGTCTCGGCGAACATGTACGGAACACCGAAGCTCTCCAGTCACCTGAAGCCAACCAACCCAAAAGTACAGCAATCTTAACAACACGTCGCGCCGGCACTTTCTGACCAGCGGAACCGCTGTTTGCTGCTCCTGTGGAACCACCGAATCCTCGTGTCGGGCCCACGACACCGACGGCTTGTTCTCGTGCGAGCCACGCGGGCTGGGAAATGCTAAGGGATTCGAGGGACACTGCAGTTGACGACGCATAGCCAGAGGGTTGACTCCGGTGTGGTTGTACGTTTTAATTTGTACACATGAGCCAATTACTGTTTGCTTCGAAATAGAAAATTCGGAAATTTATATTTTATATATGTATTTGATTAAGTGGAACAAAGGGTGGGTTCCGCGGGAAAAAATAAAAATGAAAATAAATTAGGTGTTTGAAATGGAAACAAATAAAAATAAAAAGTGAATACTTAAAGGTGTAAAAGTGAATTGATGGAATCATTTTTCTCTCTTGATTTTTTTATACTGAAAATCACTTTCCTTTCTTCCATAATTTCTTTGGCACCAAAATATAGAAAATTAATGATTTTTTTTTTCCTATCTCATGGTTCCGTAAACCAAATCAGGTCAAATTGGAACGAAGTAAAAAAAAAAAAAAATTGAAGAAGTTGAAATTAAAAGTGGAAAATACTATAATTTAGTATTTTGTTGGTTGATGAAGTGAGTGAGAAAGTGTAATTTTTTTTGAAGTGACATAAATAGTAAATATTTTTTTTGTTGAAGTAAAGAGAAAATGGTCCTTAAACCAAACGTCCGAGTTGAAAATGCAAATTTTTCACTTTCGCGCTTCACTTAAAAAAAAAAAAAAAAAAAACTCCGATGTCAAAACTTCGATTTCATGACAGACAAAATTAGTTTATTATTATGTCAAATCACGGCAAATTTTATCTGCAAATCCTCTAATCAAATATGTAAAGTTGTTCAAAATATAAATTTTGGCCACTTTCGTGCTCTAAATCTGTAAACCAAACAACCTCTCTAAATGGTTGGGCTTGGAAGTATCCGTCCTATATATTCAAATTCGAATTGAAATAAAAACATATTAAATTTGTACTTGATAAATGGTAAGAGTGGAAGACAATGGATCCAATAGGTATTCAATAAGGGCTGGCTCTGGAGTAAGCCAGACAAGCCATCGGGTTTGGACATCCCTCTTCGATTAGGGCAACCCTTCTAGGCCCTTCCCATCTCTCCGTCAATAGATCTTTCACGGTCCACTCCAACTCCTCTCTGTCAATTCAACTAGCAATCCACTATGTCCGTGTTTTGAGTTCCCACTGGAAAGGTCTTGAATAGCTCAAGAAGAAGAACTCAAAATCTGAACTCCACGTTATCGTCAGAACCGGAGACTTCGACGCCACTGCCAACCCCGTTCGCCATTAAATTTTTGATATCTTCTTTTGATGTAAAAATCAAAGGACAATCAAATTTAGCTCCGATTAGGACAACCCATTTCTATTTCCTCAAAAATATAATATTCCCGTTAGGTAGAATTAGAAAAATATCCATCTCTCACCATAGAAATAATATTTACTCCTATGCTGAAGGAAATAAACTACTTCCGTAAGTTTTTATTGGACGTATGCCATACACAAAAATAAGAATAAAAATAACTTATTCACCTTCGTACCAAATAGGCCTTAAAGCATTATAATTTATACCTAGTTTTGCATGGTAAAAGTTATTGGAAGTGACAATAAAAATATTGTGGCGAAGGTAATCAAATAGTGATGAGAAGAAAAACTATTGTTATGTAATTTTTATTGTTTTATGTGGTAGATAGTCGTTATATTATTTTGAAATTATTTTTACGAGGGGAAACTTTTCCTAATATTTTATCTGAAAGAAAAAAAAAAAAAAATTGGGTATGAAACTGGCAAAGGTCCTATAGATGAAATAAGATTTATTTGGACCTACACCCTCCCTATACCTGTTGAGGTTATAGTATTTAAAGACCGACCCCTAAATCCTACTGTGAAAAGCAAGTTTGGTTAAAACCGAGTCTGGTCAAATCAAAGTCGAGGTCCCAGAGGCCAAACAAAGCTGTCCTGGAAGAATTGGTCCCCCTCGCAATTGCAGCATTGTTCGGCCGAAGCGAGAGAACGGTGGGCTCCTAGCCAGCTATCCCTTGTCCTCTACCAATTTGGTCCAACCAAACCCACACATGGTTGGCACTTTTGAATCAACATTTCATCAATGACAAGCTAATAATAGTAGTAAAGAAACCCACCCAAACCAAAATGGATTGCGAAGAGAGGCCTTAGATTATTAGATGTGCATTAGGACAGGACTTGTTTTTTTTGTAAATAACATATATGGCTATATGTAAATTCAGCAGGTCGGCCTTGAACTAATGGAGCCCCGAGACAAAACATTCAAAATGGCCCTCCCACACATAACATAATGTAAAAAAAAAAAAATATAAATATAATAAAATATTATTACCATCAAAATTTGAACAAAAGATCTTTAAAGTACAAATATATCATTATACCTACTTCACCACAACATTTTTTTTTGGTTAGTAATAGCACATGATACATACTAGTTCTACTGTAGTCTGTAGATAGATCTACGTTGGCACCCTCTTTCGTCTGGGGGCCCTTGACCGTCGTCCGACCTGTCCAGAGCCAGGACGGCCTCTGAAATTTAGTAGAAATGCTATATCCCAGCCCGAAGGACTCCGCACTAGCACCGCAACGGCACTGCAACCGTTCCAGACCGTACCGCAAGGCCCCCAATTTTTTTTTTTTCAACAATGAATTAAAGTGTCTCTCCGGTTGCTCGAAATAACGTGGAATGTCTCCCTCTAACCACTTGGACTATAGTTCCTTGACAGTAACTTAATTTATGTTTTAACCGAACTCGAGTGGTTCTTGTGATTACCGATGAGAGGTATAAGACCCAAGGCCGGTCCTGGCCCAGGACGGCTAGGGCCCCCGAATTATGAGGGGTCCCAAAAATTTTTTAAGATAAATATGTTAATAATTTTGTATCGTAAAATATAACTAGTATATACCATGAACCTTTTTAGACACAAAGTTATAATTTTAATCCTTGATTGTAGCTATTTTTTGAATTTTTTGTAATATTTCTCTCCCCTTTGCTTTGCTGTCAGAGAAAGCTTTTTTCTTTTTAATATTTCCATCTCCTTTGCTTCCATGGGAATGCACATAAAGAATGAAAGAAATGGGATTTTTTGTTTTTTTTTTTTACAATCAATGCTTAGGGACATTAGGTTTTCTTCATTATAGTATAAAGAGAAAAGGATATGAGAAAGTATAATGGATATAGTTTTTCCATCTATAGTTGTTAGAATAAAAGGACATCGCAGGACCACCACACTCTCACCTCCCACTCAGTAATCATCAGGGAAGATCCGACCTAGTTAAAAATTCCAACTTCAGTTGGCAGCAGTTTCTGAATGAAAGCACAGTGCAGGGAAACAAAAACACAATATTCTCGCTACTGGGTTCTCTACTTGAGATAATGGTAGCTAAAGGTCCCAAGTTCAATCCTTGGTTATAGCTATTTATTTATTTTTAAAATTTTAATATTTTTTACATTATGTATGCGGACCTTATTTTGAAAGTTCGTCCTGGACCCCCATGAGCTCATGACCGATCCTGATAAGATCTCGGCTGGGTGGTGGGAGATCAGTGGATCAAACCACATGGACGTATTATTCCTTCTATTTATTTGATGGGAGTTGGAGACAGTTGGTCCGTGCGTCGTCGGACGTCTAAAAAAATGAATTTATGTTTTATCATTGATATATATTTTTAAAAAAAATAACAGATACATATTCGATTAGGATTATATCTGAATTCGGGTTCGAAAATACACATCTAATCTAGGTACGTTATGTCAAACCAGTCGCAAGAACCCTAATCCACCTCACAAGCAGGGCCGGTCCGGAGGGTTGGGTTGCCCTATCATGGAGCTAATTTTGGTTGCCCCTTGACCCTTATTCTCAGCTGGTCCTGGTGGTCATCCGTGACCATGACTTTTGGTGGGATCATGCTGAGCCTAGAAGGTTACCTAGCAGAGAGGGGTTGCCAAAGTCCCAAGTCTTGTCCGGCTTACCCCATAGCCGGCCCTGCTCACAAGGGCTAGGCGCTGGGACCTTGGTCCAGGCAGGAATTGCATGCACTTTGTTGGCGCAGACCATCACAAACACAAATGTCACCCTGACCCACCCATCTCTTCTACTACTAGTAGGACCCAAGCCAAAGTAGTCATTGCCTCCGTCTGGGATGGGTGCGCAACCTCCACTCCAATCTCAATTGTGGGAAGCAAATAATTAAAAGGAGCACGCATCATTTTGGTTGTGGGGCTCAGCTTCGTTGAGCTCGACCTGAGTGAAGGCTCACTCTCTAGTCTAGGAGGAGAAGGTCGAGGCTTGCACTGGCACCATCACAACACACATGGGGCCTAATTGGGTTGGGTGGTGGCGATAGCGGCGGTCGCTCTCTCGTCCACGCTTGATTTTGTGGCTCGAACATCGATCAGGATCCTAAAAGTGTCGGAAGAAAACTTAGATACAGAAGGCTGTATCAAAACTTTGATAAGCCTCTGTATGACTAGTGGACTCCCTTTCTCTCTTCGTAAAACATGTAACATAAATATACAAGTGGGATCCACTTGTCATACAGAGGATGTGTTACAGAATTTTACTCAGTGTCGATACCTAATGGAATATGCAAAAGTGTGTTGGTGTAATTGTCGCCACGATGTTTTAGAGCACCTTTTCATTTGTTGGATCCTATTTGAAGGCAGATCTTTAGCCTCTAATGCGACAAAGATGATTACGATTAGTCGATCTTAGTCAATTGTCTCTCGCTTGTCTGGTTAGTTGAACTTCGTTCATCAACTTTCATCCACTGCAATTACACTTGTTCTTGTTGGATTTGTCTCACATACGGTTACATCACTAATTGTGTGTAGTTGGAGAGTCCAAATGTGTAAGGGTGCAACTCAAACGTGTTGTGTTGGGCTTGAACTCGATCTGAGTCCAACCTGATGAATCATAAGTCTAGTCCGAGCCCAAGTCCAACCAGGGACGGCCCTGGCCCAGGGCAGGCCAGGCGACGGCCCAGGGTCCCCTGACGAAAGAGGACACCAACATGGGACTGTCTATAATATAACTAATATGTATCATGTGTCTTTCTTTTAACAAAAAATATTGTGTTGTGGTGGTTATAATGCTAGACTTACATTAAAGAGGTCCTTTGGTTCAAATCTTGACTACAACAAAATTTTGTTTTATTTATATATATTTTTTACATTATGTATGAGGGCCTATTTTGGAAGTTTCGTTTCGGGCCCCCACCAGCTCAGGGCCGGCCCTGAGTCCAACCCGACTTCAGATTCAACATATGAAGTCAAAGACCGAGTCCGCAGGAATAGAAAAGGAACCCAGGTTCATCGAATTTGTCAGACTCTAATATGATATTTGAAATAATTTTAAACAAGATTAATAATAAATGCATAATAAAATAGTAATCACTTTTCTCTCTCTCTCTCTCACACACACACTAACTAGTAATAAATTACCAAATTAAGCAAATGCAAATGACCTTGTTGGTTACCAAATATATATATATATATATATATATATATATATATATATATATATATATATATAGCAAATGACCTCTAGTCACGTGTGTGCGCGCGCGCTAGACTAGAGGTCATTTGCCGCGCGCGCGCACACACACACGCGACTATATATATATATATATATATATATATATATATATATATATATATATATATATATATATATATATATATGTCGGATTTTGGCTTCTTTGGGTAATTCGGAACTCGAGTCCAACCCGATTTTTAATCGGGTTTAAATACTTTAACCCGAAATCGAAACAAGGCCGAGTATCTTTAACCATAATCCAACTCATTAACTGGTTTATGGGTTCGGATTTGGGTTTAGCCCACCCAAGTTGTACCTCATGACACAAAATTAACTCAAGAACCAATATGTTTTCCTTTAAGGCATGTTTGGTAACCTTGAAGTGGGCCTGGATTCCTAAAAACCGGGGAAGTGGTCAATGGAATTAAAGTTCGGGTGTTTGGTTGGTGGGGGTAGGTGGGGTTTTATTCGGGAATGAAAGAGGTCTTTACTTTCGTTCATCTCTCATTTTCACTCCTTCGACTTCCTTCCTCCGAGAGCGGAAGTGGGAGGAGACGCTAGGAAAGGACTCTTCAGTTCGGTGTTTTCCTTCCCGCCAGGAAACTCAGTCCTCCCCAGTTGGTTTGCGGTCACCCCCTCTGTTCATTCTCGACAACTGACAGTATGCATGCTATTTTTTCCATTCCGGGAGTATCTTAAAATTTATATCCTATATCCTATAGCAGGCTGCAGTGATACTCTAGTTCGAGTACCACTACACTTCTAGTCTCGACCTGCATGGGCCACCACTAAAAACGTGTCACGATCCGCACCCTAGAGTGAGGACACGAGACGTGAATACGTCCAGCCTACGCCGCAGTGTCGGCGGTAGAACGCTGTCCTAGGTCACAACATCTAACAATTATATAACTAACAGTTTATACTCCCCGAATGGGGGTGACATAGCAATAGAAACTCAATCACAACTAAGGAAGATATAGCACGATATGAATAGAACTCAAGGAAATGAAATAGATAAAACAATAGTCTAAGATAATTCCAGCAGTACAAGTCTCAGATAAAAGAATATATACAACTGATCTCCACATAAAGAGTCTAACTAGAACATGTCTCAACTACATAGATAAAAGCCTAACTATCTAGTATAGGCAGTCGGGGGAAGGTCCTCAGCTACTGCTGGATCCTCCTGAGGGTCCAGCTCACAGGTGTCATCAAGGGCTGTCCCGTAATAGGTGTCCAGGCAAGCCTCCTCTTCGTCCTCTGTAGTATTTTCAACAGGTCCAGTCAGGACAGGAGCGAGCACAGTACATCTCAACAATTCATAGCAGGTTAGAAAATATAAACATGCAGTAAAGTAAGATACAAGTGCTGAAGAATACAGTATGTAAATAGAGAGAGAACTGTAATAGAAATATCTACTATAAGTAGAGAACTAACAGTGGCTAGTGATGTAGAGTACAGGATAGCACATGTGAACGGAACAGATTGGTACATGATCTACACTAAAGAGTTGTACATGATCTACACTACTAAAGAATTGTTCACATGACTACTAGCACTCCCCCGTTTTCCCCAATCAGTACACAAGGATCTAAGCAGGTTATGTTATTGTACAGGATATCACATGGGGCCCTTAAAAGGGTGCACATGATAGTATACATGAAGGCTCTGTGAACATGAGAGTACATGATTCACAAGAGTGTACATGTATAGTGAAAGCACAGGAGTACATGATGAAAGTGAAACGCACATGACACAATGTACCCGATGCTCCCGAGGGGGATAACATCGCATGAAGAGATCCGTATAGTACTAATCCGTGATAATGTTGTGACAGCACAAGTAAAGTAATTTAATGCAGGAAATAATTCTAAGCAGGATATGAAATGATCAGATAATGTACTCGCCTGTAACTGAGTGTCCGGTATGAAACGTATTGTCCAAGGAGTGGTGTCTGGCTCCTAATCAGAACAGCACAAGTCACAACAAGTCCAGAATATCAAAATGGAGTCCTACTATGCATTCTATATGATTCTAAGTCAATCTAGGCCAAAGTCAACTCTTGGTCAACTTTGGTCAACCCTAGAAGTTAAACTAGGTCAACCAAGTCTAGTGGAGTCTAAACTAGACTATTTCCATCTATACTAGCTAGCACCAATCCTATCAAGGCCAAGCAAGCCTATACTAGTCACATCATAAAATAGCCTAGCTAATTTCTAGACTCTTAACAATCACTATCTCACTAACCACCACACATGAGCATCACAATATATACTACCAAAATCTAGACTAAAGTAACCCTACATCACTAGTTACAAAGAAAGTTTATACCAATATATGCACTCACACACATTATAGAATTCACACATACATGTAGTGTTCTAACAACTAGCCTACCACAATACTTAACAATTAGGAAAATAGAGAGAGAGCTAGTGGTGTGTGTGTGTCAATGTATAATAGGAATTAAGTGTGTGTGATGTGTATTGGCAATAAGTGTGTAGGAACAATGGCTTGTGTGTGGATGTGGGCAGTGTCCAGGAATCAGCAGCCAGGAAAATACTCTAGTGTGTGGAGGAAAAATGAATACTGTGGCAGGAATTACAAGTGACAGTGTGCAGGAATAAAATAGGCTTGTGTGTGTAGGCAATAGTGTATGAGGGTAATGTGTATGAACATTGGATGTGTGCAGGAAAATATGACAGTGCAGGGAACAAACAGTGTGCAGGAATCAGTGTCAAAGTGTGCAGGAAAATAAAATATGTCATCAGGAATAATGTGACAGTATGCAGGAAATAGAAACAGTGAAGGAAAGTACCCAGGAAAACAGTAAGGAAGAAAAGAAAGGAAAAACAACATTGTTCTTTAAACTCAGTTTTGCAAAAGAGTGTAACCCTCTGGTATATCCAAGTATCCACTCTCAGGTTTTTTTTTTTTTTTTAAAACAAAACTCAGGAATCACTTGACAGTGAACACAGGTTATCTCAAGTTTTATTTGCAGCAAACATTTCATCCTGTGACAGTAATAATTAAAGAAAAGGAAATCTATTCATGTATTTAAATCTCAGTTAACACTCAAGTTAACCCATTCAATATCCCATACCCAAATCAAGGTCCACACAATCACCAAACATCCCAAAACTTGAACTATAGTTAGGCAGTATATAGGAGAACATGTTTGATCTATAAAAACATGAAATTATCAATAAATGCAGGTGAAATAACCAATCAAAAACCCAATGTGAAATCTGGAAACAATGACTGATACAACATATCATTTCAGACTTGCCAACTTGCCAGAAAACCCATTTACAGTCCACCAATATATCAATTCAATACCAAGCTTAGCCATGGTGAGCTAATGCATATAGGGAAAACATAATCAGAGTTCAACTTAGCAATTTAACATCAACATTAGGATTAAACTCCCTGAACAATATCAATTTAGAATCTGGAAATGTACAGGAAAACTAATGGATTGTATCAGACATTTGGTCCCATGAGGAAATCGATTAACTAGTTAATTAATCATGAATCTACTGATTAGAAAAATGGATATAACCCTCGTGCACAACCCCACACAACATCTCGTGTCACCCCAAGGCCTGACACGGCGTGTCCACATTCAAAAACTCAAAATAACACACACAGTGACAGTGCAGAACAAGGAGTGACTCGTGCGTCGAGGATTTCTCGCTCGAAACGCCACGAGGGCCCATGAAACTTGACACATGGAGTGTCAGTGGGTGCCCCGTGGCTCCCACAAAGTTTCGTATCCAGAGGGTTTGTGTCGTGTCCGCTACAGGGCCCGATAGGCAGGGGATCCCTGTAGCAGCGCGCGGCCGCGTGCACGCGCGTGTCCACAGCAAGAAATCGACACAGGACGACACGGAAACTAGGACACAAGGACAGAAAACCAAAGGGTGGACCTAAAACCTATTTCCTATTCAAAAAGAATGGGTTAACATGATCGACCTGCCCTCTGTGGCATTTGATCGAACACCCTGTCCAGGACACTAATACGTGTCCAGAATGGACACGAATCATTCGATACTAGACACGAATCCATTCCTGACCTTAGGGGGATCACTTAGGGTTTCTATTGATGAAGATTAACAGGAGTTTAATGGAGTAATGAGGGTTATACCTATTGATGCACAATGAATAGAAAAGTCCTCAAATAGAAGAAACTCCTCAAGCCTCCAAGCTCCACAAATTGTTATTTTCCTACAAATAAAATATACCAGCAGCAAGAGGAAGAAATTTAGGTCCTAATAGAATTGGTTTGAAGGAAAAAGGATTTGAAATGGATTTCTTATGATTTTTGAAAGATGGAACTCACCTCCTTCCTTAGAAATTTGCTAGAACCCTAAAAGAGGCTAGCCCTAAAACCTAGGAGGGATTAAATAGGGGGAGAATCCCTAGGTTCAGCTAGGGATGGCTAACCACTTGGCTTTGGGTTAGGGTTGAGCTAGGTTTGTTAGACCTATCTAGCTAAGTCACAAAATGACTTGTGAAACCACATGCCATTTATCAAATCAATTAATTTCTACCTTCCTAATTCAAGTTCTATGAATCACTAACCACTAACTTGAGTCTCTCTAGGTTAGACTAGGGTCACTTGACCTAACCAAGCCCAACTAACTATGGTTAGTTCCTAGGTTGGTCTACATGAGTCAAAACTGACCAAAAATCAAACTAGTCCAAATAAATCCAAAACAAATTCTAAAAATTCCCATAAATTCTAATTAATACTAATAAATTTTATTTACCCCAAAAATGACAAATTTACCCTCAAACTAGAAATGTGGTAATGACAAATCTACCCTCCTTAAAAGAATTTCGTCCTCGAAATTGAAAGGCGAAATGCAACTGATGAGAAGGATACAAAGTATACCTCACGGTCCAAAAAGATAAGGGTACCGCTCGCGCATCTCATCCTCCCGCTCCCAGGTAGACTCTCCTGGAGAATGATGCCTCCATGCGACGCGTACCAAGGGTATCACCTGGTTCCTCAGAACCTTCTCCCGTCGATCCAGAATCTCCACAGGCTGCTCTGGATAGCTGAGAGAAGGGCCCACCTCAATCTCCGAATGATCGAGCACATGGCTAGGGTCAGCCACATACCGTCTCAACTGTGATACATAAAATACGTTGTGGACCCCCACAAGTGCAGGCGGCAAGTCTAGCCTGTAAGCCACATCACCGACTCTCCCGCTGATAACGAAAGGGCCGATGAAGCGCGGGCTAAGCTTTCCGCCTCCACCAAAACGTATCGTACCACGAGTCGGAGATATCCTCAAGAAAACCTGGTCTCCGACCTAATCACAAGCAAGGTCTCAATTAATATAAATAACAAACATGATCAAAAAATTACAAACAACAACCTAAATCTAATCCTACTCTAATCTGTACCTCAAACTCCAAGGGCCTCCGGTGGCTATCGGCCCAGTGCCAATGTCTGTCCTGTGCCACGTGAAGTCTGTCCCTGATAAGCTTCACCTTCTCGGCCGCATCCACAATCATCTCTGGCCCCAGCAAAGCTCGCTCACCAACATCATCCCAGGATAAGGGTGTACGGCACCTACGCCCGTACAGAGCCTCGAAAGGTGATATCTCGATGCTGGCCTGGAAACTATTGTTATAGGCAAACTCCACCAAATAAAGATGATCCTCCCAGGAACCTCCAAAGTCTAGGATGCACGTCCGCAGCATATCCTCAAGGGTCTGAATAGTCTGCTCTGACTGTCCGTCCGTCTGGGGGTGGTATGCAGTACTAAACTTGAGCTGAGTGCCCAAGCTGGTCTGCAGACTCCTCCAGAAATGGAAAGTAAAATGGCTAGCCCGATCTGAGACGATGCTGACCGGAACTCCGTGGATCCTGACTATCTGCCGCATATACATCTCCGCCAGCCTCTCTGTAGACGTACCCACCTTGAATGGCAAGAAATGGGCCGATTTGGTCAACCTGTCCACGATGACCCAAATCGCGTCTTTCTCTCCTGGAGTACGCGGCAATCCTGAAATGAAGTCCATCGTGATATGCTCCCATTTCCACTCGGGAATGGGCAGCGGCTGCAACAATCCACCGGGCCTCTGTCTCTCTGCCTTGACCTGCTGACAGACCAAGCATCTAGCTACGAACTGGGACACCTCCCGCTTCATTCCTGACCACCATACATGCTCCCGCAGATCTCGGTACATCTTGTTGGCACCCGGGTGTATAGAGTACTGGGATCTGTGGGCCTCCTGCATAATCTGCTCTCTGAGCTCCCCGCTAGGCACACATAGCCTGGCACCGTGCCTCAGGGCACCATCCTCTGCAAGTGAAAACTCAGGATCCCCCACTCCCATACTGATCTGCTCTCTGATACTCTGAAAAGCTACATCCTGAAACTGAGCCGCCTTGATCCTGTCCATCAAATCTGACTGAATCTGCATCCCCCATAGCTGCATCTGCACTCCCGGCACGATCACCTCGATCCCAAGGCTCTCCAAGTCGGTAAGCAAATGCCGATCCATGGTCAAACACATGGCTGTCGGATACCTGCTCAAGGCATCGGCAACCACGTTGGCCTTCCCTGGATGATACTACAGTGCAATGTCGAAGTCCTTCATCAACTCCAACCATCTGCGCTGTCTCATGTTCAACTCCTTCTGAGTGAACACATACTTTAGGCTCTTGTGATCTGTGAAGATCTCCACCCTCTCACCGTACAGATAATGCTTCCACAGCTTCAAAACAAAAATCACAGCTGTCAGCTCCAGGTCGTGGGCAGGGTAATTCTTCTCATGGGGACGTAACTGCCTGGAAGCATAGGCAATTACCTTCCCGTGCTGCTGCAACACACAACCCAGCCCCTTCCCTGAAGCATCACTATAAATAGTGAATCCACCTGATCCTGAAGGCAATGTCAGAATCGGAGCTATCGTCAGCCGCTTCTTCAACTCATCAAAAGCTGCCTGACACTCCTCTGACCATACATACTCAGCATCCTTTCGGGTCAACCGTGTCAACGGCTCTGCAACCCGGGAGAAATCCTGCACAAATCTCCGATAATATCCTGCCAGCCCCAGAAAGCTCCTGATCTCTGCAACTGAAGTCGGCGCTGCCCATGCCTCAACTGCTACAATCTTCTTGGGGTCAACTGAGATACCATCTCCAGTCACCACGTGTCCCAAGAAATCCACCCGGTCCAAGAAAAACTCACACTTGGAGAGTTTTCCATAAAGCTGCTCCTTCCTAAGAATCTCCAGCACTATCCTCAAATGCTCCTCGTGCTCCTCCCCAGTCTTGGAATATATCAAGATATCATCTATGAACACTACCACAAACTGATCCAGATACTGATGGAACACCTTGTTCATAAGGTTCATAAACACAGCTGGTGCATTGGTTAGCCCAAACGGCATAACCAAAAACTCGAACTGCCCATACCGTGTCCTGAAAGCGGTCTTGGGAATATCCTCCCCCTTCACCTTCACCTGGTGATATCCCGACCTCAGATCAATCTTGGAAAATACCCGAGCTCCGTTCAACTGGTCAAATAGATCGTCGATCCGCGGCAGTGGGTATCTGTTCTTGATCGTGAGGTTGTTGAGTGCCCTGTAGTCAATACACATGCGTACTGACCCATCCTTCTTCGGCACAAACAACACTGGTGCACCCCATGGCGACGAACTCGAGCGGATGAAGCCCTTGTCCTGTAGCTCATCCACTTGCTTCTTCAGCTCCACCAGCTCGCTGTTGTTCACCCGATAGACATGCTGAGAAATGGGCTCCGCTCCTAGAACCAAGTCTATCGAGAACTCTATGTCCCTGTCTGGTGGCAGTCCCGGCAACTCCTCCGGGAAAACATCCATGTACTCTGCTATCAAGGGGTGTGGAATCGTCTGCTCCTCGACCGAGACTCCACAGAAGACACCGCTGCTTTGCTCTGTCTCACGTCTGGAGTACTCGAACTCTGGCTCCCCTGGCGCTCTGAACAGAACTCTACCCCCTCTGCAATCAATGCTGGCGTGGTGCCTGCTCAACCAATCCATGCCTAGTACTATATCGTAGTTCCGTAATGGCATTACGAGCAAGCTCACCTCCAACTCACGGCCTCCCAAAACTACTCTCCGACCCTTACAAACATCACTCACGAGGATAATACCACCCCCGATCGTGATCTTGTAAGTCCTAGGCAACGATTCAGCTATGATACCGTGTCTAATCGTAAAAGATACTGAAATGAAGCTATGCGATGCACCAGAATCAAACAATGTAAAAGCTGGACTGGAGTCGAGAAGAATCGAACCTGCAATCAGCTCTTCGATGACCTCCGCATCCTCTGCTGCCATGGCGAAAGCTCTCCCCTGCTGGCCTCCCCTGGCCTGCTGCTGGTGCTGGACGAACCTCTGCTGCTGAGTCGGCAGGGCTGGTCCCCGCTGCTGGCCTGCTGCTGCTTTGGCTCCTCCTCCCTGGACTGCTCGTCCTCCAGACCTAGCACAATCCCTCAGCTGGTGATCTGCCGCTCCGCAAAGAAGGCACCTCCCGAGCCTCTTTCTGTACTCGTTGAAGACATGTCCAGGCTTCTTGCAGAAGGTGCAACTGACTGTCTGGTGCCTGGGTGCCTGATGCTGAAACTGCTGCTGGTGAGCCGGCCTCTGCTGAATCGGCTGCGGCTGAAACTGCCTCGGCTGCTGGTGCTGAAAATGAGGCCTCTTGGCCTGGCCCCCGCTGCTGCTACTGCCCCCAGCTGGGTATCTCCCTCTCTTGAGCCTAAGCTCAAGATCATCCTCTGCTAGCAGGGCTCCCGTCAAGATCTCCTCAAACGTAGCATCTCGGTTCCCCTTGGTCAGGGACTTGACCTCCTTGACCAGACCCTTCCGGAACCTCTGGGCCTTCGCCGTCTCGCTCAGACCCTCAACAAACCTGCCGAGACGGCCAAACTCTCCCGCATACTCCTCAACTGAGAGGCTCCCCTGGACCAAGCTCTCAAACTGCATCTCCAAGGCTCTGACTGCTGAATCTGGGAAGAACTTCTTCTTGAAGAAGCCCCTGAACTGCTCCCAAGTCTGCCCTGGTACCCCCACCCTGGGGTCCGACTGATACCAGGTGCGAGCAAGATCTCGCATCCGGCTAGCTGCTGCCTCGATCTGAAGGTCTGCCGGAATCCTGGCCAAGCGGAAGATCTCCTCCATATGCTCGATCCACTCGTCGGCATATAGGATCCCCTCTGTCCCCATGAAGTCTCTGGGGCTCATCTTCTGAAACTGCTCGATCCCTGGTGTCCTCTGCTGCTGCACCATGGGTCGAGCTGCGGCTGTCGTGACGGCCAACTCCATGCCTCTGTCCTGCCGAGCCTGCTGTCGGTCCATGAACTGCTGAAAATAAGCGAACATCTGAGCTGCGTCCACATGTCCTGGAGGCGGTGGTGGCTGGAAAGGATCCTCTGGAAAGTCCGGGTCCTGCCTCCCAGCCGGTGGGTGCATACCCCCTGCTGTGGCTGCCGAGGTCTCAACACGAGCTGAGGTGACAAGAGCTGCAGTCCCCTGGCCTCGCCGTGCTGGCTGAGAGGTAGCAGTCCCCTCTATAGCATCCTCATGGATGGCACGCTGCGAACGAGTCTCTACCATCCTGAAGATAGACAAACAAGAGTATCAATTTCTGAGAAAGAAGCGAAATAACAAGGGCGGACAATTATAATTCAAAGGATCAACAGACAAAAGGATTTAGATGGCAATAAAAGGAATTTTTCTAAAGTGATTGAGTATCTTAAAATTTATATCCTATATCCTATAGCAGGCTGCAGTGATACTCTAGTTCGAGTACCACTACACTTCTAGTCTTGACCTGCATAGGCCACCACTAAAAACGTGTCACGACCCGCACCCTAGAGTGAGGGCACGAGACGTGAATACGTCCAGCCTACGCCGCAGTGTCGGCGGTAGAACGCTGTCCTAGGTCACAACATCTAACAATTATATAACTAACAGTTTATACTCTCCGAATGGGGGTGACATAGCAATAGAAACTCAATCACAACTAAGGAAGATATAGCACGATATGAATAGAACTCAAGGAAATGAAATAGATAAAACAATAGTCTAAGATAATCCCAGCAGTACAAGTCTCAGATAAAAGAATATATACAACTGATCTCCACATAAAGAGTCTAACTAGAACATGTCTCATCTACATAGATAAAAGCCTAACTATCTAGTCTAGGCAGTCGGGGGAAGGTCCTCAGCTACTGCTGGATCCTCCTGAGGGTCCAGCTCACAGGTGTCATCAAGGGCTGCCCCGTAATAGGTGTCCAGGCAAGCCTCCTCCTCGTCCTCTATAATATTTTCAACAGGTCCAGTCAGGACAGGAGTGAGCACAGTACATCTCAACAATTCATAGCAGGTTAGAAAATATAAACATGCAGTAAAGTAAGATACAAGTGCTGAAGAATACAGTATGTAAATAGAGAGAGAACTGTAATAGAAATATCTACTATAAGTAGAGAACTAACAGTGGCTAGTGATGTAGAGTACAGGATAGCACATGTGAACGGAACAGATTGGTACATGATCTACACTAAAGAGTTGTACATGATCTACACTACTAAAGAATTGTTCACATGACTACTAGCACTCCCCCGTTTTTCCCAATCAGTACACAAGGATCTAAGCAGGTTATGTTATTGTACATGATATCACATGGGGCCCTTAAAAGGGTACATATGATAGTATACATGAAGGCTCTATGAACATGAGAGTACATGATTCACAAGAGTGTACATGTATAGTGAAAGCACAGGAGTACATGATGAAAGTGAAACACACATGACACAATGTACCCGATGCTCCCGAGGGGGATAACATCGCATGAAGAGATCCGTATAGTACTAATCCGTGATAATGTCGTAACAGCACAAGTAAAGTAATTTAATGCAGGAAATAATTCTAAGCAGGAGATGAAATGATCAGAGAATGTACTCGCCTGTAACTGAGTGTCCGGTATGAAACGTACTGTCCAAGGAGTGGTGTCTGGCTCCTAATCAGAACAACACGTCACAACAAGTCCAGAATATCAAAATGGAGTCCTACTATGCATTCTATATGATTCTAAGTCAATCTAGGCCAAAGTCAACTCTTGGTCAACTTTGGTCAACCCTAGAAGTTAAACTAGGTCAACCAAGTCTAGTAGAGTCTAAACTAGACTATTTCCATCTATACTAGCTAGCACCAATCCTATCAAGGCTAAGCAAGCCTATACTAGTCACATCATAAAATAGCCTAGCTAATTTCTAGACTCTTAACAATCACTATCTCACTAACCACCACACATGAGCATCACAATATATACTACCAAAATCTAGACTAAAGTAACCCTACATCACTAGTTACAAAGAAAGTTTATACCAATATATGCACTCACACACATTATAGAATTCACACATACATGTAGTGTTCTAACAACTAGCCTACCACAATACTTAACAATTAGGAAAATAGAGAGAGAGCTAGTGGTGTGTGTGTGTGTCAATGTATAATAGGAATTAAGTGTGTGTAATGTGTATTGGCAATAAGTGTGTAGGAACAATGGCTTGTGTGTGGATGTGGGCAGTGTCCAGGAATCAGCAGCCAGGAAAATACTCTAGTGTGTGGAGGAAAAATGAATACTGTGGCAGGAATTACAAGTGACAGTGTGCAGGAATAAAATAGGCTTGTGTGTGTAGGCAATAGTGTATGAGGGTAATGTGTATGAACATTGGGTGTGTGCAGGAAAATATGACAGTGCAGGGAACAAACAGTGTGCAGGAATCAGTGTCAAAGTGTGCAGGAAAATAAAATATGTCATCAGGAATAATGTGACAGTATGCAGGAAATAGAAACAGTGAAGGAAAGTACCCAGGAAAACAGTAAGAAAGAAAAGAAAGGGAAAACAACATTGTTCTTCAAACTCAGTTTTGCAAAAGAGTGTAACCCTCTGGTATATCCAAGTATCCACTCTCAGGTTTTTTTTTTTTTTTTTTAAACAAAACTCAGGAATCACTTGACAGTGAACACAGGTTATCTCAAGTTTTATTTGCAGCAAACATTTCATCCTGTGACAGTAATAATTAAAGAAAAGGAAATCTATTCATGTATTTAAATCTCAGTTAACACTCAAGTTAACCCATTCAATATCCCATACCCAAATCAAGGTCCACACAATCACCAAACATCCCAAAACTTGAACTATAGTTAGGCAGTATATAGGAGAACATGTTTGATCTATAAAAACATGAAATTATCAATAAATGCAGGTGAAATAACCAATCAAAAACCCAATGTGAAATCTGGAAACAATGACTGATACAACATATCATTTCAGACTTGCCAACTTGCCAGAAAACCCATTTACAGTCCACCAATATATCAATTCAATACCAAGCTTAGCCATGGTGAGCTAATGCATATAGGGAAAACATAATCAGAGTTCAACTTAGCAATTTAACATCAACATTAGGATTAAACTCCCTGAACAATATCAATTTAGAATCTGGAAATGTACAGGAAAACTAATGGATTGTATCAGACATTTGGTCCCATGAGGAAATCGATTAACTAGTTAATTAATCATGAATCTACTGATTAGAAAAATGGATATAACCCTCGTGCACAACCCCACACAACATCTCGTGTCACCCCAAGGCCTGACACGGCGTGTCCACATTCAAAAACTCAAAATAACACACACAGTGACAGTGCAGAACAAGGAGTGACTCGTGCGTCGAGGATTTCTCGCTCGAAACACCACGTGGGCCCATGAAACTTGACACATGGAGTGTCAGTGGGTGCCCCGTGGCTCCCACAAAGTTTCGTGTCCAGAGGGTTTGTGTCGTGTCCGCTACAGGGCCCGATAGGCAGGGGATCCCTGTAGCAGCGCGCGACCGTGTGCACGCGCGTGTCCACAGCAAGAAATCGACACAGGACGACACGGAAACTAGGACACAAGGACAGGAAACCAAAGGGTGGACCTAAAACCTATTTCCTATTCAAAGAGAATGGGTTAACATGATCGACCTGCCCTCTGTGGCATTTGATAGAACACCCTGTCCAGGACACTGATACGTGTCCAGAATGGACACGAATCATTCGATACTGGACACGAATCTATTCCTGACCTTAGGGGGATCACTTAGGGTTCCTATTGATGAAGATTAACAGGAGTTTAATGGAGTAATGAGGGTTATTGTCACGACCCGATCCCAAATTGTTGGGTCGAATCGGATCATGCCCAGCCTGCACCGTTGTTGAAACGGCGGCAGTAAGCTGTATTCAGTAGTGAAACATATGCAGATAAAATTCTAACGAATATAAAATCTTTTATTCAATTTAAAATTTCTGAAATACAACAACTATTAATTACCACAACTACACTTGATACATTGATTACTAAAATAAATTACTATCCAGCTCTACTGATCTTGGGTTTCAGGTTCTGCGGGAACAGGCATCAGATCTTCGACGACGCAATCACCTAAAAATGTTGGTCTCCAGTCAGGAGGGAGCAAAGTACAATTACGAATATCCAATAATTCAAATAATAATTTGAAATTTGCAATGTTAAACAATTTGAAATACTTTAACAATATTTTTCAACAATTCTACAATTGAAAACAATGTGATTTGAGTAGGTAACGAACTATGACCGGCTTGGGATGATTCAATTATATCCTAATGATACGGTCCGGCCTATCCTCGTGTATAGGAGGAATCAGCTCGCACAATCAATGATGCAATATAGGGGTATTGGACGCTACACTACTCCCCCAATATCCCGAGTCAATCAGATTCAATCAATGAGTCAATATTCGAATTCTAGGAGAGAGTTCTGTGTAGCAATGTGGTTTAAAATTGCAATAAAACAATTACTAGATAAATTACCAAATAGACATAACTGCACTTGCCTTTGTTATTGTGACTGGATCGAGAGTCTGTACCGGGGAACTAGGTCAAACACTTCCTCGAAATCCTACATTTGAGATTCCAGACTTAGAAACAATATTCAACCCATATCTAGATGTGCTAGTTACAATCTCTAGTTTTTTGTCCTAATCAATTTTAGGTTATTTACAACTCTACTTTAGAACGCTTATCGAGATGAGTTACTTTCTTTACGAAGAAAAGTCAATTTAACTTTGTATTTGGAAAAACTCGTAGTTATTGATTTACTTGGTAAAACTTTGTATTTTGTATTATATATAAAATTAATATTTTTCTTTTAAAATGAGAAAACGTGAATTTGTAATAAACTTGTAATTTCCTAATTATTTTATTGTGAGAAAATGATATTTAAATTTTTATAAAGTAATTATATTATCATATTACGTTTTACGTCAATCAACCAACCAAAATAAAATTTACAATATTACAAAACCACAGATAATAAATAAAAGCTGGGCTTATGCCCTTACAGACCTTTTTACATAAATTAAAATAAGAGAAAAGGTTAGTTAACTCATAATAATATCCTGCAATTTAATTACTAAAACGAAAATTAATAAATTAAATTAAAATAAATATTACTAAGAGTCTCAGACTTGGTCCAATCGTCACAAAATTAGCTAATGCCTCAACGTCCGGAAATCCCGGTTTCGTTTGCATTTCGCTAAGGGTCCATTGACCGATACGGTCGTCACCCAATAAATCCAAATATTTTATATTTTCCGAAAATCAATTTAAAACTATTAAATTTTGTAGAAATTTCGGCAGCATCTCCTCTATTTTCGGGACAACCCAAAAACTGGGAAAGTGCGCCATGATTTCCTGCAAATAATCCCAAACCAGGAAAACCCAATTTCCAACCAGAAAATAATAATAATAATATCCGAAACCCGAAAATAATATCCACAGCATGTTTCCGAAATTCGGAAAACCGAAATTAAACTCAAAAATTTTGAAAACTCCTAGAACCAAAATCAACAGAAGATCTATTCACTCAAAACCAATATTCCAACTACAGCCTAAAAACGTCAAGCCAGAACTTCTTCCGAAATGGACTTCGGAAAACAGAAGCTCTAACCAAAAAGTCTCAGAACCTATCCAACAAGTGTTCGAATTTTCCGAATTTAGAAATTATATGAAAATCAAAGAAAACAACATCACAGAACATGATTCCGAAAAATTCCGAAATCGAAACGTACCGAATCCGAATTCCTGGAACGGAATCGGGGACCAAATTCATCACAGACGCGACATAGGAGGGACGAACTACTCTGATTAACAGGAATTACCCAAATCCGTTGGTCGGTGAGCCGCGGGATAACTTGGGAACGGAAACGTAGTCCGCGAGGGAGCCGAACAGAAGAACGCGGAACGGGAAGCACTGGACAGCAAGCCAGGGTACGAGGAGATGCTGGACAGCAGATTGGGGACAGGGGCCGCCGGGCTCGGTGTCGAACGGCGAGCGACGCACGGGACGTGCACAAGGGGTCGGCCAAGATGGGCTGGCCGGGGTACTGCGGGCTCGGGAACACCAGCGGCGGGAGGCCGCGCGGATCGGAACGCGGTCGCCGGAGTCGCCAGGGCGGGGCCGGCCTGGACTCGGGCGGAGGGCAGCGCTCGGGCCCGCGGGGAGAGTCGACGGGGTGGCGCCGTACAAGGTCGGCCGGAAGGAGTACGCCGGAGGTGGAGCCGCGCGGGAGACAGCGCCGGAGGCGCGCGCGGTTGGCCGGACTGCGGAAACCGGCGGGCGCGGGCGGCGCAGATGCCGAAGGGTGGCCGGCCTGAAGTCGGGCGGAGCCGCGCGGGGTCGGGGCTGCGCCTGGGTGGGCGGACGTCGGCTGCCGGAGGAGCTCGGGTCGCCGGAATCGGCTAGGGCACGATTTGGGGAAAATCCTTGGGATTTGAGGATGGAATGATGGAGAGGGAGAGGGAGAAGGGTTAATATAGGGGAGAGGGAGCTGCGGTTACGGGAAGGGGAAAGGGTGGTCGGCCGGCGGTTACGAGGAGGCGAGGGGTCGGCCAGTTGTTAGGTAGGGAAGGAAAGGAAAGGTTTTCTTTTCCTTTCTGATAGTTAATGAGAGAGAGAGTTAAAGAGTGAGTAAAGAATTGTTTTATTTTAATAAGAAATGATATATATATATATAAATATATATTAAGGGATTTTTCAAATTAGTTTCGGAAAAAAAAATGAACTTGGGTTCAAGATGGATTCGGGACGGGTCTGGACCAACATTAAAAAAAATCCAGGAATAATAATAATAATCAACAATTTATCAAATACGGATTTTGACTAAACTCTAAATTTCCAAAAATAATAATTTTTCTAAATATACAATTTTTTCCAAATTAACAACTAATAATGATTTATAATAATAATTTCACTGATCTGACATTAATAATGAAAAATAATATTATTAATAATAGCAATAATTAAACTAATTTGTAAACAAAATTCGAGAATCTGAATTTGCGGGTTTCACAAGCTTCCCTCCTTAGAAAATTTCGTCCTCGAAATTTAAGCTTTTAACCTCTGCTAGTAAATTCTAAAATTCAATGTGTCACATCACTAAAATTTTAGTTCAATCACATATCGTATCAAACCCAACCAATTTATATTTCTTGATTAACATTTCAAAGCTCATCCTCGAAATTCGAATTTGAACAATAATCCACAGATCCTATTCTTCAATTTTTTTTATATACAATAACTATTTATGCCAAATCTCAAAATCAACAATATCCTCAACTCCTCGAAATTTGGTTTTCAAAATTCCAAATTTTTTTTTTTTTTTCAAATCCAATCCTTAAACGTTAAATTTAAATTCAATGCTCCAAATAAACTTTAATTTTCAATCTTCAAATACAACCTTTAAATTTATATCTTGTAATATGATGATAATCTTCTTAAAAATCAATTTCAATCATACTACATCCCTCAAAACTTGTGATTTTTTACAAAATCGTCAATGTGCGATATCAATTCTTCAACTCTTTTTAAAAAAAAAATTCTATCCTTAAATTTTAATCCTACAAAGCTTCCACTTTCCACCTTAGAAAATATCAAATTTAAAATTTTACCCATCAATTCCAATTCCAGTAAGAAATCAAATCATAAGATCAGAATCTTTATTGCTAATCCACAAAATTTTTTTTTTTTACTAATGTTAATTCGATGAATAAGTTTTTTTTTTTTTCCTCCTTCAAATAAAAATAATTTCCTCAAAAGTCAAATTTCAATCTTGGTCACGTAATGCTTGTCTTCCAAAAAAAATTTATAGAACTTCCACAGATTTGATTTCTTCTTTAACCTAAGTTCATCCATCTCTATTTCAAGATCCAAGTTCAAACATCAAAAGATTCAAACACAAACTTTTCAAAGATTTAAATTTAATCATGGCTACCCTCCTTTAATAAAGCGCAAGATGATCATCTCAATATAATTATCCTTTCGCGAGGGTCTATAAAATAGTTTTAAAAATACCATAAGTTTTAAATAATTCGACAAACGAATATATATAAAAACAAACTTACTGTCATTTCACAAATCAAATTCTTACATAAAATAAATGAGAAAATTTTGTAAATCAAATATCATACTTCAAAAACTTGATAACCTTTAAATGGATCCTTAAATTAAAATTTACTTTCAAAACTGAAATCATAATGTTTCATATACATCTCATATCTAGAGGCAACAAATTTAAAACTCGAAGCCACATCACCAAAAATTTATTTAAATCCTCTAATCTTTCAATTTCTACTCGACATGATATTCTTCCCTCAACTGATAGATTTTATATTCAATCAATTACATCTTCGAAAATATTTAATCAAAACTTCTTGTGACTTATCATTACAAAAATTTGTTCTCCTTAAAATCAAAAGTGTCAACTCTTCAAAGTCAATATAAAATTTAATTCTAAGATGCACATGATATTATTACTCAATAAGATCTTTTCCTTTATTAATTTTCACTAAACTCAAGTTCATATTATCGGGTGCAATCTTCTCAAAATATTTTTTTTTATTATTATTGGCACCCTTCTATTCATACAATTCGTCATCCTTAATTATTTATATTTTAAATCCAATATTTCTTGTTTCGATTATCCTTTATAGTTAATTCACCATGCATCTTCCTAGAGTGCATTCTCTATGCCTAGCATTGACAACCTTTAATTTTTCAATGTCAAACTATTCACAAACTTTCCTCGATACTAATCACCATTGTATATTTTAACTCATATATATCCTATATATCATGCACTCTAAGAATCCAAGCTATAAAATGTTCTAGGTTTACTTCATAAGACAAAATCAGATTCGAGGCATGATTGCTAAATATCAAGATAAAATATAAACATGTTTAGAATCTTTTATATAGAGTTTAAAATATTTTGTTGTGATCATGAATAAACTTCGAGGTATAATTTAAATAATCATAATGAGTTTAAAGTTCTAAACAGGATAAAAAATGTAGATGATTGAGATCAGGAGATTTATCAAAATATGTGTTTGAGATTCAAGAGACTGGGCTGAAAATCAATAGGAGTATCTATTCTCCGATTTCAAAGATGAAACGATCAACCTTGATTTGAATAATTGAGTCAAGCACTAGATAAGATAGAAGCATCACCGCTTCAGATTAAGTAAGAAAAACCAATGATAATATTCCCGACAAATCACTCAGGGAATACAAAATTTTATTTTGAGAAGAAAAATTTCATAACTAAGGAAAGTTGAAAATTTGAGAGAAGGTAAGTTTTATTGATTCAAGGAAATCAAATTGAAATTGTCTAATAACGCCAAGAAATTAAATAGCTTTGGGACAGCTCAAAATTTCCATGACTAAAGGAAATTCAAGAATGGATTCAAAATGTGATCAATTTTCTGACCGTTCCTGCTTCATGATCATAGAAGCTTTATAGGCCTTGATTTGATCAAGAAATTGCATAGAGAGAGTAGGGTTTTAAGATGAATGGAGGAAGTCAACAGATGAGAATATTCTCGATCTTTGGAAAACATAGGAGATAACAATATTGAAATTGAAATAACTCCTTTAGGAGAATCATGAACTGAACTAATTCTTCGGGTAATAATTGACATTTATGGTTTAAATGATCCCAGAAGAATTTTGATTCAGGATTGATTTCGAAAAAGTCAATCAATTGGAAATAAGATTGGATATAATGGTTGCAGATATACATTGGGTAGATAAGAATTTATCAGGGTTGCTAAGAGAATTCAAATTTTACATAGCGAACGAATCAAGATTTCTATTAAAGGTAGAGAAGTAAGATCTGATCAACCAATGAAGAAGTTAAAAATTAGGTTTGATAAAGAAGAAGAAGATTGAAAAATTCAACCTGATTCTAAAAAGAATATGAATCCTAAGGTAGACTAGAACCTGAAAATTATGGTAGGAAATTAATCTCGAAAGTCATGGGACACTCAAAGGTACAATCAGCCTAATCTAGATAAGGTTTAGGTACAAACACAAACAAGGTATCCTACGAATCTATAAGCAGGCAAAAATAGATATTTAAGTAAATAATTTTTTCGGCCTTATAATGTAACATGGTGTATATCATCTAAGTGTTCTAGTTGTTTCTAAAGTCTGTTTTCCTAAAGTCTCAACTATCCCTAGGTCAAGTTACAGAACTGCGCGATGGTCTATACTAAGTTGACTAGACCAATTTACAGATCTGACCTGCATGGGCCACCACTAAAAATATGTCACGACCCGATCCCAAATTGTTGGGTCGAATCGGATCATGCCCAGCCTGCACCGTTGTTGAGACGGCGACAGTAAGCTGTATTCAGTAGTGAAACATATGCAGATAAAATTCTAACGAATATAAAATCTTTTATTCAATTTAAAATTTCTGAAATACAACAACTATTAATTACCACAACTACACTTGATACATTGATTACTAAAATAAATTACTATCCAGCTCTACTGATCTTGGGTTTCAGGTTCTGCGGGAACAGGCATCAGATCTTCGACGACGCAATCACCTAAAAATGTTGGTCTCCAGTCAGGAGGGAGCAAAGTACAATTACGAATATCCAATAATTCAAATAATAATTTGAAATTTGCAATGTTAAACAATTTGAAATACTTTAACAATATTTTTCAATAATTCTACAATTGAAAACAATGTGATTTGAGTAGGTAACGAACTATGACCGGCTTGGGATGATTCAATTATATCCTAATGATACGGTCCGGCCTATCCTCGTGTATAGGAGGAATCAGCTCGCACAATCAATGATGCAATATAGGGGTATTGGACGCTACACTACTCCCCCAATATCCCGAGTCAATCAGATTCAATCAATGAGTCAATATTCGAACTCTAGGAGAGAGTTCCGTGTAGCAATGTGGTTTAAAATTGCAATAAAACAATTACTAGATAAATTACCAAATAGACATAACTGCACTTGCCTTTGTTATTGTGACTGGATCGAGAGTCTGTACCGGGGAACTAGGTCAAACACTTCCTCGAAATCCTACATTTGAGATTCCAGACTTAGAAACAATATTCAACCCATATCTAGATGTGCTAGTTACAATCTCTAGTTTTTTGTCCTAATCAATTTTAGGTTATTTACAACTCTACTTTAGAACGCTTATCGAGATGAGTTACTTTCTTTACGAAGAAAAGTCAATTTAACTTTGTATTTGGAAAAACTCGTAGTTATTGATTTACTTGGTAAAACTTTGTATTTTGTATTATATATAAAATTAATATTTTTCTTTTAAAATGAGAAAACGTGAATTTGTAATAAACTTATAATTTCTAATTATTTTATTGTGAGAAAATGATATTTAAATTTTTATAAAGTAATTATATTATCATATTACGTTTTACGTCAATCAACCAACCAAAATAAAATTTACAATATTACAAAACCACAGATAATAAATAAAAGCTGGGCTTATGCCCTTACAGACCTTTTTACATAAATTGAAATAAGAGAAAAGGTTAGTTAACTCATAATAATATCCTGCAATTTAATTACTAAAACGAAAATTAATAAATTAAATTAAAATAAATATTACTAAGAGTCTCAGACTTGGTCCAATCGTCACAAAATTAGCTAATGCCTCAACGTCCGGAAATTCCGGTTTCATTTGCATTTCGCTAAGGGTCCATTGACCGATACGGTCGTCACCCAATAAATCCAAATATTTTATATTTTCCGAAAATCAATTTAAAACTATTAAATTTTATAGAAATTTCGACAGCATCTCCTCTATTTTCGGGACAACCCAAAAACCGGGAAAGTGCGCCATGATTTCCTGCAAATAATCCCAAACCAGGGAAACCCAATTTCCAACCAGAAAATAATAATAATAATATCCGAAACCCGAAAATAATATCCACTAGCATGTTTTCGAAATTCGGAAAACCGAAATTAAACTCAGAAATTTCGAAAACTCCTAGAACCAAAATCAACAGAAGATCTATTCACTCAAAACCAATATTCCAACTACAGCCTAAAAACGTCAAGCCAGAACTTCTTCCGAAATGGACTTCGGAAAACAGAAGCTCTAACCAAAAAGTCTCAGAACCTATCCAACAAGTGTTCGAATTTTCCGAATTTAGAAATTATATGAAAATCAAAGGAAAACAACATCACAGAACATGATTCCGAAAAATTCCGAAATCGAAACGTACCGAATCCGAATTCCTGGAACGGAATCGGGGACCAAATTCATCACAGACGCGACACAGGAGGGACGAACTACTCTGATTAACAGGAATTACCCAAATCCGTTGGTCGGTGAGCCGCGGGATAACTTGGGAACGGAAACGTAGTCCGCGAGGGAGCCGAACAGAAGAACGCGGAACGGGAAGCACTGGACAGCAAGCCAGGGTACGAGGAGATGCTGGACAGCAGATTGGGGACAGGGGCCGCCGGGCTCGGTGTCGAACGGCGAGCGACGCACGGGACGTGCACAAGGGGTCGGCCAAGATGGGCTGGCTGGGGTACTGCGGGCTCGGGAATACCAGCGGCGGGAGGCCGCACGGATCGAAACGCGGTCGCTGGAGTCGCCAGGGCGGGGCCGGCCTGGACTCGGGCGGAGGGCAGCGCTCGGGCCTGCGGGGAGAGTCGACGGGGTGGCGCCGTACAAGGTCGGCCGGAAGGAGTACGCCGGAGGTGGAGCCGCGCGGGAGACAGCGCCGGAGGCGCGCGCGGTTGGCCGGACTGCGGAAACCGGCGGGCGCGGGCGGCGCAGATGCCGAAGGGTGGCCGGCCTGAAGTCGGGCGGAGCCGCGCGGGGTCGGGGCTGCGCCTGGGTGGGCGGACGTCGGCTGCCGGAGGAGCTCGGGTCGCCGGAATCGGCTAGGGCACGATTTGGGGAAAATCCCTGGGATTTGAGGATGGAATGATGGAGAGGGAGAGGGAGAAGGGTTAATATAGGGTAGAGGGAGCTGCGGTTACGGGAAGGAGAAAGGGTGGTCGGCCGGCGGTTACGAGGAGGCGAGGGGTCGGCCAGTTGTTAGGTAGGGAAGGAAAGGAAAGGTTTTCTTTTCCTTTCTGATAGTTAATGAGAGAGAGAGTTAAAGAGTGAGTAAAGAATTGTTTTATTTTAATAAGAAATGATATATATATATATAAATATATATTAAGGGATTTTTCAAATTAGTTTCGGGAAAAAAAATGAACTTGGGTTCAAGATGGATTCGGGACGGATCTGGACCAACATTAAAAAAAAATCCAGGAATAATAATAATAATCAACAATTTATCAAATATGGATTTTGACTAAACTCTAAAATTCCAAAAATAATAATTTTTCTAAAAATACAATTTTTTCCAAATTAACAACTAATAATGATTTATAATAATAATTTCACTGATCTGACATTAATAATGAAAAAATAATATTATTAATAATAGCAATAATTAAACTAATTTGTAAACAAAATATCGAGAATCTGAATTTGCGGGTTTCACAGTTATACCTATTGATGCACAATGAATAGAAAAGTCCTCAAATGGAAGAAACTCCTCAAGCCTCCAAGCTCCACAAATTGTTATTTCCCTACAAATAAAATATACCAGCAGCAAAAGGAAGAAATTTAGGTCCTAATGGAATTGGTTTGAAGGAAAAAGGATTTGAAATGGATTTCTTATGATTTTTGAAAGATGGAACTCACCTCCTTCCTTAGAAATTTGCTAGAACCCTAAAAGAGGCTAGCCCTAAAAACTAGGAGGGATTAAATAGGGGAGGAATCCCTAGGTTCAGCTAGGGATGGCTGACCACTTGGCTTTGGGTTAGGGTTGAGCTAGGTTTGTTAGACCTATCTAGCTAAGTCACAAAATGACTTGTGAAACCACAAGCCATTTATCAAATCAATTGATTTCTACCTTCCTAATTCAAGTTCTATGAATCACTAACCACTAACTTGAGTCTCTCTAGGTTAGACTAGGGTCACTTGACCTAACCAAGCCCAACTAACCATGGTTAGTTCCTAGATTGGTCTACATGAGTCAAAACTGACCAAAAATCAAACTAGTCCAAATAAATCCAAAACAAATTCTAAAAATTCCCATAAATTCTAATTAATACTAATAAATTTTATTTACCCCAAAAATGACAAATTTACCCTCAAACTAGAAATGTGGTAATGACAGGAAATAAGGGATTCCAGCGGCCTGACGCAAGGTGTAGGATCGGGACCGGCCTAGGCGGAATCAAAGAAAAATAACTTACTGTCCAGGCCTGAGTGCGGGCTTGGCCACCAGGAGACGTAAGGACGGGTATTTCAAAAGACTATCAGGGTGTACCAAGCCGCACGCCATGATAGGTGAGAAATTACCAAGGGAGAAATATGTCCAAATTGGCTTGTGATGCCAGCGACCGATGCATATAGATTAAGTGGGCTTTGCTGGTGGCAATCCTCGTGCAAGTCCTTGCATTGAAATCAAAGTAGTCTAAGTTAACTAAATGAAGTGCCTTCTGAACATGCTTGAATATAACACACCAGATAATCGAGAGTACTTCGGCAAAGGAGTTAGAAAATACGCCTACGACGTGCTAGGACCCGAGGCAGGGACACGCCCTTGATATTAAAAGTTTACATGAGACACGGTAAGTTATTTCTTATGAATTGTTGACTAACTTGGTTTACTTTGGACAGGGAAGGCTGGACGGTAAGTATGGGTAAGTCGTGCATGTATTTTCATGCGACACTTGAATTCGGCAACACGAGATAGGTTTAGAATATGCCATGAAACTGATCCTAAAGCAAGATTAGCAAGACAATGAAAGATAGACGGTGTACAAAAGTAAATAGAACGTGTTTGGTAATGATAGCATTGTGGGCGAGCCAGCCTCCCCACCAGTGCATAACAATGTACTGATAACCCCACAGTCTGCTTACAGGATACAGGAGATGTCGTCGGGTGCGGAGCTTCCCTCGAACGTGCTAAGGTGCGGAGCTATCTCTGGAGCCTTGGAGCGTTGCAAAGAGCTGGAGCACCATATACAGGACATAATGTATCGGAACATCGCCATAAATTATTCCATGTTGTAAGCCACTTGGCACGCCTTTTATGTTTCAGAGAGAGAGAGAGCTTGAGCGATTTGTAATATCGGCCTAGCACCGCTTGTAAACTTCTTAAATATCAATAAAGAGTTGAATTCGCTTCAATTTGTGTTTATTTTACTTTCCGATGCAAATGGGGACACTCTGTGCGACTCTGTGGCCTAGCTCGAATCGGCCGTTTCTGGACATAGCCTTGTACGGGCGCAACCTAGGACCGTGCGGCTTCACGTCTTAGCGAGGACGATTGCTCCTACGGGAGCGGGACGTGACAGATTGCTATCAGAGCACGGCTTTATGTCCTTGGACTTCACGTCGATTTCTCAGTTTTGAAAGCTCGTCGTTGGAAAAAGAAGTGTACGCTCTCTCTCGTTGTACCTTGGGTTGTTCCATACAATAAGTCTAATATTTTCAAAAGCTCGTACGAGTACTCAGTTGAACGGGATCGATAGGATAAGGACTTGGTGCCGAACCACAACGTACTTGAGTTGGAAGGAACCGATGCTGAGAGTTAGCAAAATGTAAGACATGCTTGAATAACCTTACGCTGACAATAGCGAATGAGTACACGAGACTGAAGTATAGTTCGAACGGGATGGTAATGCACGCAGCCTTTTGGCTAAGTTGTGCCGAGTTTCGCGCACCTAGACTCTACGGTGCAAACGAGTTACGAGCGAGATTGACTATCGCTCGGACGAGAATAAGGGAGACTTAGAACGTATGTGATAGAGACGCTACTTGACCGGCGCTAAAGCGAGCACGAGAGATGGTTCTTAGACTTTGAGGAATGGACGAACGCGCGATTGAACACATCGATTGGGAATCGAATGATCTTTTGAGGATTTGTAGAATGACTTGACTCTGAGTGGTGTATGTGACAGCTTCAAAGAAGGAAAAGAGCGAGTGTCGGCGAATAATCGAGTGGCTCGAACCCTGAGTGGTGTATGGATGTTATAGAAATTGTTCGAACGAGATAAAAGGATTTACGGATAGAACGAGTATGTCGGCAAGCGATGATATCGCACAAAGCCTTAGAACGAGCAACGCTTAGTTAGTTTCGACTTCGATAGTCTCAAACGAGATATCGTTCGGACGAATTAAGAATGCATAGTACGAATTACGAAACGATCGAATAGAGAGTCGGAACGATGAAACGAATGGAGGTCTTGGTCGAGAAAACATAGAAGATCGTGCATGCGATTTTGAATTTAGTCGAAGGGATAGAAACTTGAGTTGAGGTAAAATACCCATAGACGAGATCGAAGATAGCACGATCGAAAGATAGCGTGCATGGAAAACGTTGGTTCGGAGATACGAGAATGACTAAGAATTTGGAATGGATGTTGCTCAATGAAGAGTTAGCACGAGATAATATGAATTGAGGAAATTAAGTTGCACGACTCGGAATTTGTTGCAAAAGAAAGATCGTCAGGTTATGTACATCATCGATGGTATTGAAGCGTATCAAAGATCGATGTATGATAACTCGGGGGTACTCTGATTTGATGAAGGACGATCGTGTTAGAAGTTATTGTTTTGAAGGATTCGGTGATAACCACAACGATAACGATCTTGTCTTGCGCGAGTGTAACTCCAGCCTCGCACATGCGCCACGTCGGATTTGGGACGATCGTTCCGCGTGAGCGTTGGCATGGTGATTCATGTCCAGCGGGAATGGTCGAACTCAAAATATCATGACATGGCAATTTTGATTGCTTCGACTTCTGGTTTAAAGCGAAGGAGAATTGAGGATTGATCGAACGTATAATAGACGGCAAAGTAAAGTCGAGGATTGAGTAGGCCCAATCCGCGTATCGAAAATAAGTAAGTCTAGACTCAACGCAAGAGTTACGTCCCGATGAGGACGATTATTCCGCGGGAACGTTGACGTGGTGATTCATGTCCGCCGTGGATAATCAGACTTGCGTGAGATCGGGGCATGACATATTACAAGGCTAGACGACCTTGTGATCGACCACGTGGATTGGATAGGATGGATAGGTGAATGGTAACATAGACTACGATAATGGCTAGTGTGGACGCACGACATCAACATGTCAAGGATTTAATTGAGGACAACCTATCGTAGGATGACTTTCCTAAACGAGCTCGAACTTGGAGCGGAGAATGTGTTGATGCGAATAGGGTGAACGTTGCTCGATGTTTAGGAATTTGAGTGAAACAAACTTGGGTAGAAACTCCCGTACAAGCGAATAAATGGTTTGACCATAGGATTTGGGGCGAGCGTCGTGCAACGACCTTGCACGATAAGCAACGGACTTGACGTATAACTATGACCTTGTGAGCTGACCTAGCGGATAGGCGGACGACCCTATGTCGAGTAATTGAACCTGTGCGATTGACATTAGAGTATCGTCTGGACGGACGATAGACTTGGGGCAGCAAGACTTAGAGTAGGACGGGGAACATGGAGTGTGCGTGAACGACGATGAGATTGGCCCCAAACAAAGCGAATCGAATAATTTCGAGGACCGAGATAAACGATATGTGATACACACATGAGTTCGGTTTTAAATCGAAGTTAGCAAAATGATCGACAAATCGAAACTATCACGAGTAGCTTGTCCGACTTTGTTAGTCGCTAAGCATGGTTGAAATGTACGTATCCGGGGGACGCCTTGAATGCGTGCATGATCCAAACTCAGCGATATGATGAACTCGAATGCAGCTGCAAGTGGGTGTTGAGATACGCATGAACGAATGAGTGAGTTTGCCTAAGCTTACATCTCTCGTATTTGATAAATTACAACGCACCTCGTGCAAACATTTCAGTCCTATGACACGTCGAAATAGCAACCAAGTGGAAGAAACGCTTGAATTGAATAAGTACCATCAACTCTAAAAATGAAGGAAAAGTTATTCAATAAAATCGACCAAACGTATGCAGACACGGGACTTGGAAAAGTATCGAGTATAGTTCGATGCCATCGAACGATAAAGCCAGATGATAGGAATTGTCTACGATACGCACACGACATGAGTTAGGGAACGGTAGGATGACCTGCACTCAGGAAGTCTCGAGGACGAGACTTGTTTTGAGTGGTGTATTATGTAATGACCCGCTCCGCCCTAGCGGAACGCCGATTGAAACGGCAAGTGCAACGACTTAAACGAGCCGTCGACCCGAAGAGTTGGCATCGACCTGATGAAGAATCGATGGAAGGCTTACATTGGCCCGTCAAGATGAATCCAGACTTAGACTTTCAAAGGCGCGCTCGGAGTATCGCTCGATCGATACGAACATCGCTAAGGTGGGTGGCTCCGATGAACCCGTCTTTGCTTAGCCTAGACACATAACAATACGGACACTATAGCTAGAATCGCTAGGCGATAACACTGCACATGCTAATAAATGACTCAACGCACCTAGCTAAGGGAATAATCCCATCTTGCATGCTTGTATAGAATATGGAAAAGAACATGAAAAATGTGAGATCTCTCGTACCGTGCTCCACGCTCGTGCTAAGGCACGGGCTTACATTTTGAGTTTCTTATGCGTTCAACAATGAAATAATGAATGGGTTACAACAATGGAACATGAAGACTATCAACATAGTCGTTTCGAGTAGAGTATAGCGACATTGAAAGACTATGGGACCGATGGGTCGCCAAGGCGACACCCGCACGGAGAGTTGCATAATGTGTGAATGAAAGAATGAATGGATAATTGAATGAATGAGCCAACGAATAAATGAATGAATGAATGAATCTATGAACGAACGAACAAGTGAAAGAAAGAATGAAAGATAAGAAGGAAAGAATGGTTAGCGACAGGTGTGACGGGCACGTACAACGGGGCTCGCTACCCGCGCTGTACGGACGCCAACCTGGTCGATAACGCATTATAGCTAAGGGTTAGCCTACGGCTCGGAGACAGCCGTTGAGTTAAAATGACAAATAAAATGAAATGGTCGTGGACCCCTCCATCGTATACGGAGGAGAGGGGAAATAAGGGATTCCAGCGGCCTGACGCAAGGTGTAGGATCGGGACCGGCCTAGACAGAATCAAAGAAAAATGGCTTACTGTCCAGGCCTGAGTGCGGGCTTGGCCACCAGGAGACGTAAGGCCGGGTATTTCAAAAGACTATCAGGGTGTACCAAGCCACATGCCATGATAGGTGAGAAATTACCAAGGGAGAAATATGTCCAAATTGGCTTGTGATGCCAGCGACCGATGCATATAGATTAAGTGGGCTTTGCTGGTGGCAATCCACGTGCAAGTCCTTGCATTGAAATCAAAGTAGTCTAAGTTAACTAAATGAAGTACCTTCTGAATAGGCTTGAATATAACACACCAGATAATCGAGAGTACTTCGGCAAATGAGTTAGAAAATACGCCTACGACGTGCTAGAACCCGAGGCAGGGACACGCCCTTGATATTAAAAGTTTACATGAGACACGCTAAGTTATTTCTTATGAATTATTGACTAACTTGGTTTACTTTGGACAGGGAAGGCCGCACGGTAAGTATGGGTAAGTCGTGCATGTATTTTCATGCGACACTTGAATTCGACAACACGAGATAGGTTTGGAATATGCCATGAAACTGATCCTAAGGCAAGATTAGTAAGACAATAAAAGATAGACGGTGCACAAAAGTAAATAGAACGTGTTTGGTAATGATAGCATTGTGGGCGAGCCAGCCTCACCACCAGTGCATAACAATGTACTGATAACCCTACGGTCTGCTTGCAGGATACAGGAGACGTCGTCGGGTGCAGAGCTTCCCTCGAACGTGCTAAGGCACGGAGTTATCTCTGGAGCCTTAGAGCGTTGCAAGGAGCTGGAGCACCATATACAGGACATAATGTATCGGAACATCGCCATAAATTATTCCATGTTGTAAGCCACTTGGCACGCCTTTTATGTTTCAGAGAGAGAGGGAGCTTGAGCGATTTGTAATATCGGCCTAGCGCCGCTTGTAAACTTCTTGAATATCAATAAAGAGTTGAATTTGCTTCAATTTGTGTTCATTTTACTTTCCGCTGCAAATGGGGACACTCTGTGCGACTCTGTGGCCTAGCTCGAATCGGCCGTTTCTGGACATAGTCTTGCACGGGCGCAACCTAGGCCCGTGCGGCATCACGCCTTAGCGAGGACGATCACTCCTACGGGAGCGGGGCATGACAGATTGGTATCAGAGCATGGCTTTACGTCCTTGGACTTCACGTCGATTTCTCAGTTTTAAAAGCACATCGTTGGAAAAAGAAGTGTACGCTCTCTCTCGTTGTACCTTGGGATGTTCCATACAATAAGTCTAATATTTTCAAAAACTTGTACGAGTACTCAGTTGAACGGGATCGATAGGATAAGGCCTTTGTGCCGAACCACAACGTACTTGAGTTGGAAGGAACCGATGCTAAGAGTTAGCAAAATACAAGACGTGCTTGAATAACCTTACGCTGACAATAGCGAACGAGTATACGAGACCGAAGTATAGTTCGAACGGGATGGTAATGCACGCAGCCTTTTGGCTAAGTTGTGCCGAGTATCGCGCACCTAGACTCTACGGTGCAAACGAGTTGCGAGCGAGATTGACTATCGCTCGGACGAGAATAAGGGAGACTTAGAACGTATGTGATAGAGATGCTACTTGACCGACGCTAAAGCGAGCACGAGAGATGGTTCTTAGACTTTGAGGAATGGACGAACACGCGATTGAACACATCGATTGGGAGTCGAATGATCTTTTGAGGATTTGTAGAATGACTTGACTCCAAGTGGTGTATGTGACAGCTTCAAAGAAGGAAAATAGCGAGTGTCGGCGAATAATCGAGTGGCTCGAACCCTGAATGGTGTATGGACGTTATAGAAATTGTTCGAGTGAGATAAAAGGATTTACGGATAGAACAAGTATGTCGGCAAGCGATGATATCGCACAAAGCCTTAGAACGAGCAACGCTTAGTTGGTTTCGACTTCGATAGTCTCAAACGAGATATCGTTCGGACGAATTAAGAATGCGTAGTGCGAATTACGAAACGATCGAATAGAGAGTTGGAACGATGAAAAGAATTGAGGTCTTGGTCGAGGAAACATAGAAGATCGTGCATGCGATTTTGAATTTAGTCGAAGGGATAGAAACTTGAGTTGAGGTGAAATACCCATAGACGAGATCGAAGATAGCACGATCGGAAGATAGCGTGCATGGAAAACGTTGGTTCGGAGATACGAGAATGACTAAGGATTTGGAATGGATGTTGCTCAATGAAGAGTTAGCACGAGACAATGTGAATTGAGGAAATTAAGTTGCACGACTCGGAATTCGTTGCAAAAGAAAGATCGTCAGGTTATGTACATCAACGATGGCATTGAGGCGTATCAAAGATTGATGTATGATAACTCGGGGGTACTCTGATTTGATGAAGAACGATCGTGTTAGAAGTTATTGTTTTGAATGATTCGGTGATAACCACAATGACAACGATCTTGTCTTGCGCGAGTGCAACTCCAGCCTCGTACATGCGTCACGTCGGATTTGGGACGATCGTTCCGCGTGAGCGTTGGCATGGTGATTCATGTCCAGCGGGAATGGTCGAACTCAAAATATTATGACATGGCAATTTTGATTGCTTCGACTTGTGGTTTGAAGCGAAGACGAATTGAGGATTGATCGAACGTATAATAGATGGCAAAGTAAAGTCGAGGATTGAGTAGGCCCAATTTGCGTATCGAAAATGAGTAAGTCTAGACTCAACGCAAGAGTTACGTCCTGATGAGGACGATTATTCCGCGAAAACGTTGACGTGGTGATTCATGTCCGCCGTAGATATTTAGACTTGCGTGAGATCGGGGCACGACATATTGCAAGGCTAGACGACCTTGTGATCGACCACGTGGATTGGATAGGATAGATAGGTGAATGGTAACATAGACTACGATAATGGCTAGTGCGGACGCACGACATCAACATGTCAAGGATTTGATTGAGGACAACCTATCGTAGGATGACTTTCCTAAACGAGCTCGGACTTGGAGCGGAGAATGTGTTGATGCGAATAGGGTGAACGTTGCTCGATGTTTAGGAATTTGAGTGAAACAAACTTGGGTAGAAACTCCCGTACAAGCGAATAAATGGTTTGACCATAGGATTTGGGGCGAGCGTCGTGCAACGACCTTGCACGATAAGCAACGGACTTGACGTGTAACTATGACCTTGTGAGCTGACCTAGCGGATAGGCGGACGACCCTATGCCGATTGATTGAACCTGTGCGATTGACATTAGAGTATCGTCTGGACGGACGATAGACTTGGGGCAGCAAGACTTAGAGTAGGACGGAGAACAGGGAGTGTGCGTGAACGACGATGAGATTGGCCCCAAACAAAGCGAATCGAATAATCTCGAGGACCGAGATAAACGATATGTGATACACACATGAGTTCGATTTTAAATCAAAGTTAGCAAAACGATCGTCAAATCGAAACTATCACGAGTAGCTTGTTCGACTTCGTTAGTCGCTAAGCTTGGTTGAGATGTACGTATCCGGGGGACGCCTTGAATGCGTGCACGATCCAAACTCAGCGATATGATGAACTCGAATGCAGCTGCAAGTGGGTGTTGAGATGCGCATGAACGAATGAGTGAGTTTGTCTAAGCTTACGTCTCTCGTATTTGATAAATTACAACGCACCTCGTGCGACCATTTCAGTCCCATGATACGTCAAAATAGCAACCAAGTCGAAGAAATGCTGGAATTGAATAAGTACCATCAACTCTAAAAATGAAGGAAAAGTTATTCAATAAAATCGACCAAACGTATGCAGACACGGGACTTGGAAAAGTATCGAGTATAGTTCGATGCCATCGAGCGATAAAGCCAGACGATAGGAATTGTCTACGATACGCACACGACATGAGTTAGGGAACGGTAGGATGACCTGCACTCAGGAAGTCTCGAGGACGAGACTTGTTTTGAGTGGTGTATTATGTAATGACCCGCTCCGCCCTAGCAGAACGCCGATTCAAACGACAAGTGCAACGACTCAAACGAGCCGTCGACCCGAAGAGTTGGCATCGACCTGATGAAGAATCGATGCAAGGCTTACATTGGCCCGTCAAGATGAATCCAGACTTAGACTTTCAAAGGTGCGCTCGGAGTATCGCTCGGCCGATGCGAACATCGCTAAGGTGGGTGGCTCCGATGAACCCGTCTTTGCTTAGCCTAGACACATAACAATACGGACACTATAGCTAGAATCGCTAGGCGATAACACCGCGCATGCTAATAAATGACTCAACGCACCTAGCTAAGAGAATAATCCCATCTTGCATGCTTGTATAGAAAATGGAAAAGAACATGGAAAATGTGAGATCTCTTGTACCGTGCTCCACGCTCGTGCTAAGGCACGGGCTTACATTTCGAGTTCTTTATGCGTTCAACAATGAAACAATGAATGGGTTACAACAATGGAACGGGAAGACTATCAACATAGTCGTTCCGAGTAGAGTATAGCGACATTGAAAGACTATAGGACCGATGGGTCGCCAAGGCGACTCCCGTACGGGGAGTTGCATAATGTGTGAATGAAAGAATGAATGGATAAGTGAATGAATGAACCAACGAATAAATGAATGAATGAATGAATGAATCTATGAACGAACGAACAAGTAAAAGAAAGAAAGAATGAATGAAAGATAAGAAGGAAAGAATGGTTAGCGACAGGTATGACGGGCACGTACAACGGGGCTCGCTACCCGCGCTGTACGGACGCTGTCACGTCCCGCTTCCCGAGTGGAATGGTGACGTCATAAACACATCCCTAGGCTACGCGCCGAAATCGCGATTGTCGCCCGTAGTCATCAGCAGAATGGAAAATACAAGGAGTTTATATGGTATTAAATATAGTATAGCTATTATACATGGAACTTTTCCAATAATGCTTTTACAAGTTTATTACAAAAGTAATTTACAAGATAACTATGATAGTGCTGGTCATAACTGTAGGTAGTCCGGACAATTTACTCCTCGTTGTAGTGCGGCGGTACTTCGGCAGAGGCGTCTTCTTCTTCTTCTTCTTCACCTAGTGAACAAATACTAGGTCGTTTAGAAAACGACGAGCAAGTCCTCGGCCAAGAACGGTGAGAGTTAAACAAAATAAGAAATATGTAGTTTTTCTTTGAGAAAAGACAGGGATGTGCCAACTTGCACTACTATATATATATATATATATATATATATATATATATATATATATTTGCTTTAGTAAATCAAAGAATATAAACATCGTCCTACTCCATGAATAGTAAGATTTCCGAGCTTCCCTTTAGCTTTTAGTAGGGCTTGCTTCCCTTGAGCAACCAGGATAGTTGCCTACTTAAAATAGGCAGAGTTGTTTCTGGAGTAAAAATGGAATTTAATGCGATGCAGTTTTAAGAACAATACTCTGAATAATCCTCTAAATATTTCTCGTGAACAATCCCGTTAACCTGGGATCAGGCTGTGAATTTCGAGCCTTCCTTGGGCTAAAATCATCTATTTGATGTTACTGTCAAAATAGATGCATTGATTTCCGTAATTTTCGAGCCTTCCTTGGGCTAGTACACTCTATTTGAAAATAGATGTACTGATTTACGAGATTTTTGAAATACTGATCAGCTTTTGTTATTTATGTTACGGAATATCTAGGGATATTCAGTTGTTCTCCCCTCCCAATGCTTCCTAAATAAGAAACTTCCTTAAAATTTTCGAAAGTCAGAAATTTGTCTATCTTCTAAATTTTCCAAAAATTTTGGCAGAGTCTCCTTTGTATTTAGGAACCCCAAAAATTCACAAAAGACATATATATATATAAATAAATTTCGGATTCGCCGACCCCTTCGGTGGAGCAACTCTCAACACCGGACCACGCAGTAAATAAAATGGGCTCGCCGACCCCTTCGGTGGAGCAACTCTCAACATCGGACCACGCAGTTATATAAAATGAACAAAGGAAACTTGAGATTCTTACCCGAGCAAGCAAATTTTTACCTTTCCTTTAGCAATTTAAAATCGGGTTGCGGCTTGCGAATTGTTTTCCAGTTATCAGAATAGAGCAATACTTAATGTTTATCCAACGTATACTAGTTAATATGCAAAGGCTTAAAATGGCAATATATATATATATATATATATATATATATATATATATATATATATATATTTTTTATTTTATTTTATTTTATATATATATATATATATATATATATATATATATATATATATATATATATATATATATATATATATATATATATATATATATATATATATATATATATATATATATATGTATCATGTAGATAGTATTACTAGTTAATATGCAAAGGCTTAAAATGACAAAATTTATATATATATATATATATATATATATATATATATATATATATATATATCATGTAGATGGTATGCAAAAATCAAATCAAAATAAAACCTTTCCATGTCAATCCTTGAGAGTGCATGAAGCAGAAAATGTAGAAACGAGATTTAATTCTAATTATGAACACATAAAATTGAGCACTGATTTGTAAGTAGAGAAATACAGGGTCCTTATACTTTTTACCTTCCTGGTCGTGCGGTCCAGTTGTTCAGTTTCTATGTGTATGTCAGACTTATCCTTGGAGAGTCCCATATGTCCACATGTGTTCATTTTGTTCATGGAAATTTCAAGTCCAGGTATTTCATGTCCACAATCAGTTCCTTTATTTGTGTCCAAATGCATACAAATTTATCCGTGTTGCGTCACATACAATAATTCCAGTGTCTAAGTATAACAAGTTTTTTAATTCCTTTATCTATGTTTATCATAATTTGAAAATTTACTAGAAATCAAAATTTTAAAATTTTAGAGATCTCAAATTGGGTTAAATGATATCAAAATTTCAGAATTTGAAATTAAACAATAATTAGAGGAATTATCATAACTTATATTCTAAATTATGTTCTTATGAGATGAAGAAATTAACATCTACTATGAAATTTCAGATTTATAATTAACCTATACATGTTCAAATTAATCAAAAAAAATCAAAATAAAGTATTCCTAAAGGAAGAGGAAGAGGGAAAGTGGACATGTTTTCTAGTATTATTCTAACCTCCAAACTACCAAAAGAGGACTTGCCTTGGATTGGGAATTGACCTAGCTTTTTTACAAATCCTAATTTGAATTCAACAACAAATATTTATGTTAGCAATTCTAACCTAAGATTAAATTAGGAATGATATAGAGGTTGGAGAAGAAGAGGGAATTTAGAAATTACCTAGGGTTTTTGCTTAGAATTGGAAGTGGAAGAGGAAGAAGAATGGTGGAAGAAGATGGAGAAGGGGAAGGTGGCCGGAGAGGGGCGGTCGGCGGCTGCTGGCGGCGGCGGGCGGCAGGCGGCAGGCGGCGGCGGCAGCAGGCAGGCGGTTGGGGGTGGGGGGTCGGGTGTGTGTGTGTGTGTTTTTTTTTTTTTTTTTTGTGAGTTGTGTTGTTGTGTGGGTGTATATATAGAGAGGAAAAGGGGTGAGGTGTCCCCTTTTCCATAAATTTTATGGGACACATGGGGGGGACACTTGGCCATTGCTAGGGTTAGGTTTTAGGGACACTTGGCCCTAGGGTTGTGGTAGTGTCATGCCATGGAAATAAATAATAATAATAATAATAATAATAATAATAATCATAATAATAATAATAATAATAATAATAATAATAATAATAATAATAATAATAATAATAATAATAAGAGTATGACAAGTCTACTCCCCTTAGAAAAATTTCGTCCTCGGAATTTGAAACAACTAGAGTAGTAGTATGATTACTGACCTGATTTAGGGAATAGATACGGATATTGTTTTCGCATATCTTCTTCCTTCTCCCAAGTTGAATCTCCAGGCGAATCCTTGCTCCATGCGACTCGGACTAATGGAATGATCCGATTGCGGAGTACTTTCTCCCTTCGATCCAAGATCCCAACGGGTTTCTGCTCTATTCGTAGTGTAGGTCTGACGGTGATTTTTGAATGGTCGAGTATATGGCTCGGATCCGACATATATTTTCGTAATTGGGAAACATGAAATACGTTGTGAACTCCTTCTAGTGTTGGTGGTAAAGCAAGCCGATATGATACATTCTCTACTTTCTCCAATATGTCGAAGGGTCCAATGTATCTCGGACTCAGTTTTCCTCTGGTCCCGAATCTGATGGTTCCCTTAGTTGGTGAAATCTTCAGAAACACGTGATCTCCAGGTCGAAACTCCAGTATTCTTCGATGCTTATCAGCCCACATCTTCTGTCTATCCTGGGCTGCTTGCAGGTGACTTCTTATTGCCTTGACTATGTCCACAGTTTGTGTTACTAGTTCTGGCCCTAACAATTGTCTTTCTCCTACGTCGGTCCAACATACCGACGATCTGCACTTTCTACCATACAGTGCTTCAAAATGAGCCATTTTGATACTATCATGGTAACTGTTGTTATATAAAAATTCTATTAAATGTAGATGATCATCCCAAGATCCTCCAAAATCTAAAGTACACGCTCTCAGCATGTCTTCTAGGGTCTGAATGGTTCTTTCCGACTGGCCGTCTGTTTGGGGGTGGTAGGCGGAGCTATATTTCAGTTGAGTGCCAAGATTTTCTTGTAGACTTCTCCAGAAATGAGAAGTGAATCTGGTATCTCTATCCGATACTATACTTACTGGCACTCCATGTCGACTGACAATCTGTTTCATGTACATTTCTGCCAGTACCTCTGTTGACTGTCCAACTCGAAAGGGCAGAAAGCGAGCGGACTTCGTAAGTCTATCTACAATGACCCAAATAGCATTATTACCCCTTTGGGTCCTAGGCAATTCTGTTACAAAATCCATTGTGAGATGCTCCCACTTCCATTCGGGTATGGGCAATGGCTGAAGAAGTCCTGCTGTCCTTTGATGCTCTGCTTTCACTTGTTGACAGACGAGACATCTGGATACAAATCTGGCGACTTCTTTTTTCATCCCATGTCACCAAAATGTTTGTTTCAAATCTTTATACATTTTAGTGCTGCCCGGATGAATGGAATATTATGAGTTGTGGGCTTCTGACATAACATCTGTCCTTAAATCTCCACTGGGCACACATAGTCGATTTCCGAATCTTAGCGATCCGTCCGGATGCTTCCTTATCCCGGTGTGGAGCCCTGCTTCTGTTTGTTTCCAAATTTTCTGAAGTTTTGAATCACTTTGTTAGGCTTCCTTAATTCTATCTATTAAGGAGGATTGCACTTGTAAGTTTTGCCATATCCCTTCGGTTATCGGGCATATTACTTCAATTCCCATTTTCCTCAAATCCTCAAGGATTTTCTTGGGTGTATTCATAAAGAAAGCATCGGGCCTTCTACTTAAGGCATCAGCCACCTTACTAGCCTTACCTGGGTGATATGTTAGCTCCATATCAAAGTCTTTCAGTAACTCCAACCATCTTCTTTGTCTCATATTGATCTCCTTTTGCGTGAAGACATACTTTAAGCTCTTGTGATCTGTGTATATTTTGATTCTTTCTCCGTATAAATAGTGTCTCTATAACTTGAGCGCGAATACCACTGCTGCAAGTTCGAGATCATGAGTTGGATAATTCCTTTCATGTGTCTTTAATTGTCGGGATGCATATGTTATGACTCTTTCGTGCTGCATCAGTACACATCCTAGACCCTTTCCTGATGTATCACTATATATCTCATATCCACCCGAACCAGATGGTAATGCCAGTATTGGGGCTGAAATTAATCTTTCCTTTAATTCGTCAAATGCTGCTTGACATTTCTCCGTCCAGTTAAACTTTTCTTCCTTTCGGGTAAGACGGGTTAAAGGTTCTGCAATTCTTGAAAAATTCTCTATGAATCTTCGGTAATTACCAGCCAGTCCTAAGAAACTTCTTATTTCTGCTACGGACTTAGGTGTCGGCTAAGACTTAACTGCTTCCACTTTCTTTGGATCTACCGAGATACCTTCTCCGCTGACAATATGCCCTAGAAATGGTATTTGGTCCAGCCAAAATTCTTATTTACTAAGCTTGGCATATAATTGTTCCTCCCGCAGAGTTTGCAGTACTATCCTTAAGTGTTTTTCATGCTCTTCTTCACTTTTGGAGTATATAAGAATGTCATCAATGAATACAATCACAAATTTATCCAGATATTGATAAAATACTCGATTCATCAGGTCCATAAATATAGCTGGTGCATTTGTCAACCCGAATGGCATAACTAAGAATTCGTAATGCCCATACCGAGTTCTAAATGCAGTTTTTGGAATATCTTCCTTCTTTACCTTCACTTGATGATATCCGGATCTCAAATCAATTTTAAAAAATACCTTTGCCTCCCCTAACTGATCAAACAGTTGATCGATCCTAGGTAAGGGATATTTATTCTTGATGATAACCTCATTCAAGGCCCTATAATCAATCACTAGGCGTAGGGTACCATCCTTCTTTTTCACAAATAATACTGGTGCACCCCATGGCGAAGCGCTAGGCTGAATAAATCCCTTGGATAATAATTCTTTTATCTGTTTATTTAACTCAGCTAGCTCCTCCTTGTTCATTGGGTATATCTTTTTGGCTATGGGTGCAGCTCCAGGTATTAAATCTATAGAGAATTCTATAGCTCTATCTTGGGGTAGCCCTGGCAATTCTTCTGGGAATACGTCCTTAAATTCTTCTACTACCCTTGGAAATGATTGCTCTGCCACTCCTTGCAGCAGTACTGGTAATTCAAATTTCTCTAGTTCTTCTGCATTGAATTCATTCTGGTCTCTTACAAATTCATAAAATTCTCCGTCAGGAAGTTGAAAGGAAACTTTCCCCTGACCGCAATCTATATTGGCTAATGTTGCAGTTAGCCAATCCATACCCAATAATATATCATAGTTGCTTGTTGGGAAAACGAGCAACCGGGTACGAAAAGCTCCTCCACCCAATTTTATGGGACATCTACTACATACCCGACTGACTTCTACTACTCCATTACCGGTGAGGACTTTCAGTGATTTAGGCAGAGGTTGTGACTCTATTTCACGTTGTGATATAAAAGAAGATGCTATAAACGAATGGGTAGCCCCGAAATCAAATAATACTGATGCTGGATACGCAGAAATTAAAATAGTACCTGTAATTACTTCTCCAGGGATATTTGCATCTTCAGTTCCCATTATAAACGCTTGTCCTTGCCTATTCCTCTTCTTGTTATTATTTTGGGCTTGAGCCGCCCGTTGTGCTTGTTGAAACTGATATGCCTGAGGTGCATAGGACGGCCTGTGCTGATTTCCATAAGCCATACCTGCTTGTGATGTTGGTGCCTGCACCATAGGTCGAGGTTGGTTTCCTTGAACTGGAGGTCGGTATCCTTGATTGAAGCTTTGTGTGGTTGCTCCAGTTGCAGGCAACTGAGGGCATTGATTGGTTGGATGATTTCCTGCTCCACATTTCAAACAAAGCCCCAATCTTTTCCTACATGTATTTATTTTATGTCCTGGTTTGTGGCTGTAATTACAGATAACGAATCTATCTTGGTTGCTATTCTGAGGACGCTTAGGTGGTCCTTGCCAATGATTCTTGTGGGACGGTGCTCATTCCTCAAAAGTTCTCTTAGGTTGTGAAGACCGAAAAGGTTGCTCCTCCTTTAGTATTCTCTCCTGGTCTCGAGCAGCTTCTGTTGCTTCAGAAAAGGTTTGGCACCGATAAGATGCGACCCTACTTTTCAGTTGGGTCCCAAGTCCCTCTACGAACCTGGATGTTTTTGTTTCTTCATCCGCTATCATGTTAGGGGCAAATTGACTAAGCCTGAAAAATTCTGCAGTGTACTCATCAACTGTGCGTCTCCCTTGTTTCAGATAGTTGAATTGTCGTTCTAATTCTATCCGTGCTGACTTATGATAGAATCTTTCTTCAAATTTCTTCTTAAATTCAGCCCATGACATGTCCTTGTCAGAATCTTCTGGATACTCGGCACTCCACCAGTATCCAGCAATGTCCTCCAGCTGGATGCGGATTGCTGGTACCATATCCTCGGGTTTATCTTTTGCAGCCTTCATCAGACCTTCAATGGTTCTCAGCCATTGACCTGCTTCCATTGCATTTTCAGTTCCCTTAAACTTGGGTGGCCTAAGATCCCTGAATTCCTTTAGGGTTTTATCCTTGGTATTATTGGAACTCTACATTTGTTCCAATATCGTGGTATTTGTTGCATGGACATCATTGGCCTGCTGACTATTGGATTCCAATAGTTGCTGAAACAAACGGAACATATCAGCCACGGTTGGTTCGGTTGATGCTTGAGGTGGTGGATCGTTTGGTTGATCATGGTTGTCCATATCCTGAAATTAAAAGACACAATCCTTAGGGAATATTGACTCACAATGTTTATTTATAACAAGGTGTACAGCAAAACCATATATTTCATTATAATGAGAGTAATACAAAATGTTGTTTCTACTCCCAACTTTACATTTGTCTACATTCTTCTCACCTAGCCTACTCATGTCACTCAACTTTCCCAAAATGTGACTTAGTAATCTATTCTATCCCTACCTATTCCTACTCATATACATATCTGCTGATTTCTAAAATACCGTACAGCAGACAAAAGAGAAGGACTCCTTCTTCACTATATATACATGGTTAGGTTTTTCTTATGCTATAGCCTCGATGAGGATCCTTTCCTCAGTGAGGATGTCGACCTCAGGATGGAGTCTTTCAAAGTCGTCTAGTGTACCCTCATAGCCATGTAGTCCGATGTAGATACGGTTTGGATCTCGGACATGCAGGCAGTAGGTTGTATTTTCAAAATATACTTCAGCTCCGTCCTCGATGTCCCTGATAATGGAACGCATGATTACATGAACGTCGTACCAATCGGGTGTGTTCCATATTATTCTTGCATAGCGTTGGTATAAGTACAGAGTGTAATCGCTCCCATCTCATTCCAAACTCGGCATAAACAGGTCCATACCTACATTTATAATATCCTCAAGTAAGAAGTACTTACAAGGAATACAAGAATATAGGAAAAGCATATTTTATTTATTGGCAGCACAATATGCTCCTACTACATACATTCATACACTACATCCCTACTACATACATTCATACTTTACTTACATATTGGGAATCTAATACTTATTTTACATCCTTTACATAACTAGGGATCTAATACTTATTTACACTTCTATATTTACACATCCTCCACATCATGGGGATCTAAATCCACATTCGTCTTATGTTATGAATTTTTGCCTCTGGGTACGTCTGCTTCCATTCCTCCAGGGTACCGTTGCGATCGGTTTCTAGGCCTTCAGAGGGTTCTGCCTTGATCAGGACATAGCAATGTACCGTATTATAATATACTTTTCTTTCATCCACTATATCCGTTACCACCGGATATTCCAGCTCGTAATGTACCCCATAGGCCTCTATCATCCCTTTTGGGGCCACTCGCCACATCTTCTTTACAAACGCATAATATTCGTCCAGGCTGTGGCTGTCATTACCTAGTCTTGCAAAAGGTGCGAATCGGGGTATGATCTACACCAAGAATTCCTTGGGTCAGTATCCCTTTACTAAGATTAAATAATTGGTTAGAAAAGAGGTAATCATCTACTAACTATTGACACTTCCTTCTCAGGGATTCCTAGGGTATGATTTGGACTCGAGGTGCTCCTTATAATTCTAGAACCTATGTTCTATCCAAACCTATGTTCTATCCTAGATTTCCCATTATTGCTGACCTGCATGGGCCACCACTTAAAAGACGTGTCACGTCCCGCTTTCCGAGTGGAATGGTGACGTCATAAACACATCCCCAGGCTACGCACCGAAATCGCGATTGTCGCCCGTAGTCATCAGCAGAATGGAAAATACAAGGAGTTTACATGGTATTAAATATAGTATAGCTATTATACAGGGAACTTTTCCAACAATGCTTTTACAAGTTTATTACAAAATTAATTTACAAGCTAACTATGATAGTGCTGGTCATAACTGTAGGTAGTCCGGACAATTTACTCCTCGTTGTAGTGCGACGGTACTTCGGCGGAGGCGTCTTCTTCTTCTTCTTCACCTAGTGAACAAATACTAGGTCGTTTAGAAAACGACGAGAGCAAGTCCTCGGCCAAGAACGGTGAGAGTTAAACAAAATAAGAAATATGTAGTTTTTCTTTGAGAAAAGACAGGGATATGCCAACTTGCACTACTGTATATATATATATATATATATATATATATATATATATATATATATATATATATATATATATATGTATATATATATATATATTTGCTTTAGTAAATCAAAGAATATAAACATCGTCCTACTCCATGAATAGTAAGATTTTCGAGGTTCCCTTGAGCTTTTAGTAGGGCTTGCTTCCCTTGAGCAACCAGGATAGCTGCCTACTTAAAATAGGCAGAGTTGTTTCTGGAGTAAAAATAGAATTTAATGCGATGCAGTTTTAAGAACAATACTCTGAATAATCCTCTAAATATTTCCCGTGAACAGTCCCGTTAACCTTGGATCAGGCTGTGAATTCCGAGCCTCCCTTGGGCTAAAATCATCTATTTGATGTTACTGTCAAAATAGATGCATTGATTTTCATGATTTCCGAGCCTCCCTTGGGCTAGTACACTCTATTTGAAAATAGATGTACTGATTTACGAGATTTCCGAAATACTGATCAGCTTTTGTTATATATGTTACGGGATATCTAGGGATATTCAGTTGTTCTCCCCTCCCAATGCTTCCTAAATAAGAAACTTTCTTAAAATTTCCGAAAGTTAGAAATTTGTCTATCTTCTAAATTTTTCAAAATTTTTGGCAGAGTCTCCTTTGTATTTAGGAACCCCGAAAATTCACAAAAGACATATATATAAAAATAAATTTCGGGTTCGTCGACCCCTTCGGTGGAGCAACTCTCAACACCGGACCACGCAGTAAATAAAATGGGCTCGTCGACCCCTTCGGTGGAGCAACTCTCAACACCGGACCACGCAGTTATATGAAATGAACAAAGGAAACTTGAGATTCTTACCCGAGCAAGCAAATTTTTACCTTTTCTTTAGCAATTTAAAATCGGGTTGCGGCTTGCGAATTGTTTTCCAGTTATCAGAATAGAGCAATACTTAATGTTTATCCAACGTATACTAGTTAATATGCAAAGGCTTAAAATGGCAATATATATATATATATATATATATATATATATATATATATATATATATATATATATATATATATATATATATATATATATATATATATATATGTATGTATCATGTAGATAGTATTACTAGTTAATATGCAAAGGCTTAAAATGACAATATATATATATATATATATATATATATATATATATATATATATATATATATATATATATATATATATATATATATATATATCATGTAGATGGTATGCAAAAATCAAATCAAAATAAAACCTTTCCATATCAATCCTTGAGAGTGCATGAAGCAGAAAATGTATAAACGAGATTTAATTCTAATTATGAACACACAAAATTGAGCACTGATTTGTAAGTAGAGAAATACAGGGTCCTTGTACTTTTTACCTTCTCGGTTGTGCGGTCCAGTTGTTCAGTTTCTATGTGTATGTCAGACTTACCCTTGGAGAGTCCCATATGTCCACATGTGTTCATTTTGTTCATAAAAATTTCAAGTCCAGGTATTTCATGTCCACAATCAGTTCCTTTATTTGTGTCCAAATACATACAAACTTATCCGTGTTGCGTCACATATATTGATTCCAGTGTCTAAGTATAACAAGTTTTTTAATTCCTTTATCTATGTTTATCATAATTTGAAAATTTACTAGAAATCAAAATTTCAAAATTTTAGAGATCTCAAATTGGGTTAAATGATATCAAAATTTCAGAATTTGAAATTAAACAATAATTAGAGGAATTATCATAACTTATATTCCAAATTATGTTCTTATGAGATGAAGAAATTAACATCTACTATGAAATTTTAGATTTATAATTAACCTATACATGTTCAAATTAATCAAAAAAAATCAAAATAAAGTATTCCTAAAGGAAGAGGAAGAGGGAAAGAGGACTTATTTTCTAGTATTATTCTAACCTCCAAACTACCAAAATCTTATCAAAAAAATTGTATGATCCTAACTTATAATTTCAGAATTTAATATGAATCCATAATTACTCAAAATTAACATAGATGAGGAATTAAGAGAAGAAGGAGGAAAAAGAGGACTTGCCTTGGATTGAGAATTGACCTAGCTTTTCCACAAATCCTAATTTGAATCCAACAACAAATATTTATGTTAGCAATTCTAACCTAAGATCAAATTAGGAATGATATAGAGGTTGGGGAAGAAGAGGGAATTTAGAAATTACCTAGGATTTTTGCTTGGAATTGGAAGTGGAAGAGGAAGAAGAATGGTGGAAGAAGATGGAGAAGGGGGAGGTGGCCGGAGAGGGGCGGCCGACGGCTGCTGGCGGCGGCGGGCGGCAGGCGGCAGGCGGGCGGCGGCAGCAGGCGGGCGGCGGCGTCAGCAGGCGGGCGGTTGGAGGGGGGGGTCGGGTGTGTGTGTGTGTTTTCTCTTTTTTTTTTTGTTTGTGTGAGTTGTGTTGTTGTGTGGGTGTATATAGAGAGGAAAAGGGGTGAGGTGTCCCCTTTTCCATAAATTTTATGGGACACATGGGGGGGACACTTGGCCATTGCTAGGGTTAGTTTTTAGGGACACTTGGCCCTAGGGTTATGGTAGTGTCATGCCATGGAAATAAATAATAATAATAATCATAATCATAATAATAATAATAATAATGATAATAATAATAAAAATAAGAGTATGACAGACGTCAACCTGGTCGATAACGCATTATGGCTAAGGGTTAGCCTACGGCTCGGAGACAGCCGTTGAGTTAAAATGACAAATAAAACGAAATGGTCGTGGACACCTCCATCGTATACGGGGGGAGAGAGGAAATAAGGGATTCCAGCGGCCTGACGCAAGGTGTAGGATCGGGACCGGCCTAGGCGGAATCAAAAAAAAAATGGCTTACTATCCAGGCCTGAGTGCGGGCTTGGCCACCAGGAGACGTAAGGCCGGGTATTTCAAAAGACTATCAGGGTGTACCAAGCCGCACGCCATGATAGGTAAGAAATTACCAAGGGGAAATATGTCCAAATTGGCTTGTGATGCCAGCGACCGATGCATATAGATTAAGTGGGCTTTGCTGGTGGCAATCCACGTGCAAGTCCTTGCATTGAAATCAAAGTAGCCTAAGTTAACTAAATGAAGTGCCTTCTGAACAGGCTTGAATATAACACACCAGATAATCGAGAGTACTTCGACAAAGGAGTTAGAAAATACGCCTACGACGTGCTAGGACCCGAGACAGGGACATGCCCTTGATATTTGTAGTGCCCCGTCCCGCAAAGTCAATCGGAGGAATCGAAACACCGACGGCATTCGACCTTAGCCTTGCAACGGCTTGCTCGGAGACATCGCTCAGGTGGGGTAGTTTCGGTGAACTTGCCTCATCTTTGCCTTCACATAATAAATCGTGTTTTCAACTTGCACAAGTTAGGCTTGATAAATAAAAGCTACGCATCCACATAGCTAAGGGAATAATCCCGACGGGTTGAATCGAGTTAGAACATGGAAAACGTCCCACGGTCGACTTAGAGTTGGTGCACAGCGTGCTTTGAAAATGACACTCGGTCCTTCGTCCCGTGGCTTGGGAGAAGGAAAGTTGGTCTTCGGTGCAAAAGCTGAGAGTTAGCCTAAGTCATAGGCGTCGCCCGCACAAATGCTTACTAAAGCATGCTCGGTCCTGTCCCGCAAGGCTTGGCATAGCCTTTGCTCGTCCCTTGGGTTATGTTGTAGGCTTGAGTGAGTTAGGCAAAGTTATGCCGGTCGACCTAAGTTATTCTACGTGCTGTCCCGCTCATTCTGCGGTTGTCAAGATAAAGAGTCTCACGACCCTAAGGCCCGTCATATGAAGTATGAATTGGGCGACAGCGTTGCGTAGAACACGAGTCGGTTTAAGGCACGAGCCACGGTTGGTTTATTGGAAAGTTAGCCACGGTCTGTTGGTACTTAAAGAAACACGTTATGTTCAAGTTAAGTTGGAAGGCTAGGCAGTAGCTGTTCCCTGAGTTCAAAGAACGTTAAGTCTAAGCGATGGTTAGTCGCCGAGAGGAAATATGTCGGGACTGTGGTTCAGTCGCCGAGGCAACCCTGGTTTGGGGCTCTGCAAAAGAAGTGTGAAAAGAGGAAAGAGTAAAGCAAAGGAACTAAGTGATGATGATGAGACCATGCATTACATTAAGTCTAGAAGTTAGCGTAGGCGCGTGGCCATGGACAACTTGTCGACAAGGGCGATGGTTCTTCGAGCGGCAGCCCTGGGCCATGGGCACCGACTCGGCCTAGGAAGAACAGAGTATAGCCGAGCTGGGTGTCACGACCCGTTACCCAAATTGTTGGGCCGGGCCGAGCCATGTCCAGCCTACGCTTAAGATAAAGCACAGTAAGCTGTTCTAGCGATAACAAGATAAGACTAAATGTGCTAACAGTTCTATAAGTGAAGAAGAATCATAAATGCTCCAAACACAAAAGTTATCTCATATAGTGAACGTCCAAGTACAAGTAAACTGAAATGTAAAACTGGATACATGTCCAGTTATAAAATACGTAGTCTAATACATGACTACACTAAGTATCCCAAGCAGCTAAGCAAACTAAACGAGTCTTCCCGCAGGAACATCCTCGTAAAGCAGAGTCGGGTCCTCGGCAGTAACTCCACAATACGAATCACAGAGCAACTCCTCCTCAGTAAGTATACCTACAACGTTATCCTGTCAGGACGGGAGCAAGTACAACCTCTACAACTAAAGTACTGAACATATAATGAAAGAGATGTACAACAAGGATCATGGTGTGATGAGTCTATAAAACAGGAAATACTGGAAACATGTCGTCATGGTACAACTGGGATCATAGTATCATAGTAACATAAAGAACATGGCATCTATCTCATGTCGTATCACAATCATGTCATCATAATCTATCATGGCAAGGATACATATGTCATAGAGATAGATGTATATGTAATGTTTAAAACTGTAGCAGGTACGTGATCGGTCTGTAGTGTACAAAATGCAGTGGGCATATGTATATAATGTACGTTCCGTACAAGACTCAAGCGATAGATGTACAACGTACAAATAGAGCAGTATTGGCCTACGGACAAGGTATGCATATAAAATGCGACCAAGCTCGCTGCTATAGGGGGGGTCATGATCACGTACAATACTATCAGTTTCCCCATAACCCATATTCTAATCATGTGAGAGATGCATCAAGACTGTTCTAAGCATGGTAGTAATGGAAAGTACAACATGTGACGTTTTAACTTGCTACCCCAAGGATCAGCATTTAACATGGTTAATACATGTTCTAGCATTAAAAGACAGTAAATGAGTTTGTAGATGTACTTGCCTCTAGCAAAACAAGCTGCGATAAAAGTGCTATGGATGTCCGGTAACTCGTCACTGTAGAAATACATACATAAACTTAGCTTTTACACTAAGCTAAAACACTAGGACACTAATTGGTGCGACATGACTTGTGACTGGGCACCTAGCCAAAATGATGACTTGGCATAGGAGACCAATGTGAGGTGACACACTATTTTAACTAACTTTCTAGGGTCTTTACACTAGTGAGGGATGGGGTTCAATACGACTAAAACTCCAAATAACACAAAAAGCTACAAGTCGTAATTAATCAATAAATAAATCAAAAGATCATTGTGTTCTAACAATTTTAGAGATAGGCAAAAAGTCTAGTTTTTCTTAAAGTAAAGTATTAAAGTGATCCTTGTTAATCATAGAAATTTATTATAATTTTTCTGGAATTTATTAACCAGTACAAATATTTTATAAAAATCAGTTTTCCTAAGTATACAGAAAGTGAGTTTTGGTTTCATATGCCAAACTAGTGGTAAAACAGTAAATTAAATACTACAAAATTATACTAAATTAGCTAACTTAACAAAGTATCTAAAAACTATTTTTCCATAATTTTAGCAATACTTTAAGTATTTTTAGAAAATCAAAAACAGCAATGCACACAATAATTAATTTATCTGCGTATTTTGTCCATGTATATAATTTGAACCAAAGTTCAAAATACAGGACCCAAGGCCATGAATCAAGTCCAATATGACTTGTACAGGTCTTGAATGTGTGAAAATACATTTGAGCCCAAATACCCATGCTAGGCTTGGACACCAAATGGTTGCAGTAATTTAAATACAATAAAAATACAATTTGAAAATAGTCAAAATAATATTATTATTTTAATAAGACAAATTTATACAAAAGAATATATACATACCTATGCTAAAGGATGTATATAGTTATATAAGGAAAAATACTTAATTTATAAAGTATATATATATATATATATATCTATATAAAATATATATATATATATATATATATATATATATATATATATATATATATATATATATATATATATATATATATATATATATATATATATATATATATATAAGAATACACTTAATAATATAGTGTATATATATATAATATATATATACATAGGAAAATATATATATATAAACATATATATATATAAATTACTAACTAATAAATATATACCTATATATTAAATACTGTTAAAATACCGTATTCACACATATATATATATATACTAATATATATATACATATATATATAAATATATATATAAAACTGAAAAAAGAAAAAGAAAGAGAAAAGAAAAAGGAAACTGAAAAGGGGGGGCTCGAACTCAGCCCAGCACAGTGCGGGGGGGGGGGGGGTGGGGGGGGGGGGTTTAATTCGTTCGGGCTGGCCAGTGGGTCGGCCCGTGCTTTGTGTTAGAGTTAGGGTTAGGTTTAGATTTATTTAGGTTAGAAATAATTAAACATAATAGAAAAATATAAACCATCCTGTGTCCTGACAGTTAGGGACACAGGGTTTTCTCGTGTCCGTGCTTTGCACGACACGCACGACACGATCTACGCGTGTCCGAGTACGGGGCTGGGGTCGTCGTGTCCAGGCGAACAATATGGACACAACACGAGATACGCACGACACGTATGAGTTCTGATACCTACGTGTCCGGTCGTCGAAGTTGGTTTCGAGAGGGCGAACGGCGGCTGGGGGCGTCGTTGTCGTGGCGGAGCGGGTGGCGATCGACTCGCCGTGCTGTGGCGAAGCTGTCGACGGCGGTGGTTGGCAGTGAAGGTCGCTGTGGAGGCGGCGCTGGGGGTCGTCGGAGTTAGGGTTAGGGTTTTGCTCGTCGGGGAAGGAAAAGGGGCTGTGGGCGGTCGTGGTGGTGATGGTCGAGCTGAGGGGAGAGAGGGGGTCATTTATAGGCTAGTTAGGTCGGTCGGGGGGCAGTGAGCTGGCCGGAAATGGCGGGGAAAAGGAGGTCGGCGGTCGTCGTCGGCGTGGCAGTCGGCCAGCCGAGTCGTCGGGGACAGGTAGGGACATTTACAGAAAACCCCCTAGACTTTAGGTAATTACAACAAGGCCCCCAAGTAGTTAAATGCAAATTAGAATTTGCATTCCACAGTTTAAAACAATTAATAAATTACAAACTGATATATTAACAATTAACTAAATTGCACACTGATATAAAAATAATTCAAAAAATTGCAGAATGATATTGAAACATTTTCAAAAATTACAAATTGATATTTTTAATATATAAAACTTATTTAAAATCATTTAAAAATTCTAGAAAAATTCCTAAAAATTCCTAATAATTATTTAAGGCTATAAATGACATACAAATTTAAATAACACTAATAAAAAAATGAATTTGAAAATCAGGGGCTTACAAGTCTTCCCTCCTTAAAAATTTTGTCCTCGAAATTCACAAGGATTGAAGACCCGACAATATTCTAACATAGCAAGTACTGCAATCAAATGACTAAGGCTACGATCGAAACTAACCTCCTAAAACCTGTTCTGGCTCCGGCTCAAGGACTAGGCTATAAGTCTTCCCCTAGGGTCCCTTGGCTACCGGACAGTCCCGAATCTGATGGATGGCAGACCACAAGCTAAACACTGATCCAATCTCTTCCTGCAGACGAGAAAGTCATGGCCTTGCTTCTTGCAGTATACACAAAAAGCTCCTTTCTGCTGCTGTCGGGGTCCCGGGGCTCTAACAGGCGGGGTCTGACGATGTGGTGTAGGGGGATGGTAAGTCTGCGGGGGTGGCGTCGGTGCTCTCTGCTGGAAAGCCTGACGCTTGGACGGTCCCTTATGGTGTACAGAAGCCGGCCTCTTGCTAGACAGAAGACGCTCCTCAATGCTCCGGGCCAATTCTAGGCTCTGGTAGAGTAGGGTAGTATGCTCCTGATGGGTTGTTAGGAACCCCTGGATCAGTGTGAGCAGCTGGGTCCCGTCGAGTGTGACGAAAGCCTGGGTGGGTATAGTGATAGGGGGTGGTGGAAGTATCGGGTCCTGCCGGGCCTGGGATGTGGAAGGTGGTATCTGGGTCTGTGGATCTGTGGAGTGGGGGAATGTGGTAGGTGGAGGTGTATCAGTCAACCGGTCAGCTGACTGGACATGAAGGGCCCCATTCTCGGGGGTGATATACTGGGATGAATGAGTAAGCACCATCTAAATTACACATAAAAAGACTTATAAGGACTTGTTTGAAGCAATCAATCATATGCAAGAAAATCTATTTATAATAGCAAATATGTGATGTATTTCCTATGTTGCAATCCTAGCATTCCTCTAGGTGTTCTAAGCGTCTTTCCTAATGTTGTCTAATTACCTTAAGTTCCTAATTGCAGGCATGTTTGGTACAATAACGTAACCAAACAATTTAGTCAGGACCTTGCATGGGCCGCCAAAAAAAACATGTCACGACCCGTTACCCAAATTGTTGGGCCGGGCCGAGCCATGTCCAGCCTACGCTTAAGATAAAGCACAGTAAGCTGTTCTAGCGATAACAAGATAAGACTAAATGTGCTAACAGTTCTATAAGTGAAGAAGAATCATAAATGCTCCAAACACAAAAGTCATCTCATATAGTGAACGTCCAAGTACAAGTAAACTGAAATATAAAACTGGATACATGTCCAGTTACAAAATACGTAGTCTAATACATGACTACACTAAGTATCCCAAGCAGCTAAGCAAACTAAACGAGTCTCCCCGCAGGAACATCCTCGTAAAGCAGAGTCGGGTCCTCGGCAGTAACTCCACAATACGAATCACAGAGCAACTCCTCCTCAGTAAGTATACCTACAACATTATCCTGTCAGGACGGGAGCAAGTACAACCTCTACAAATAAAGTACTGAACATATAATGAAAGAGATGTACAACAAGGATCATGGTATGATGAGTCTATAAAACAGGAAATACTGGAAACATGTCGTCATGGTACAACTGGGATCATAGTATCATAGTAACATAAGGAACATGGCATCTATCTCATGTCGTATCACAATCATGTCATCATAATCTATCATGGCAAGGATACATATGTCATAGAGATAGATGTATATGTAATGTTTAAAACTGTAGCAGGTACGTGATCGGTCTGTGGTGTACAAAATACAGTGGGCATATGTATATAATGTACGTTCCGTACAAGACTCAAGCGATAGATGTACAACGTACAAATAGAGCAGTATTGGCCTACGGACAAGGTATGCATATAAAATACGACCAAGCTCGCTACTATAGGGGGGGTCATGATCACGTACAATACTATCAGTTTCCCCATAACCCATATTCTAATCATGTGAGAGATACATCAAGACTGTTCTAAGCATGGTAGTAATGGAAAGTACAACATGTGACGTTTTAACTTGCTACCCCAAGGATCAGCATTTAACATGGTTAATACATGTTCTAGCATTAAAAGACAGTAAATGAGTTTGTAGATGTACTTGCCTCTAGCAAAACAAGCTGCGATAAAAGTGCTATGGATGTCCGGTAACTCGTCACTGTAGAAATACATACATAAACTTAGCTTTTACACTAAGCTAAAACACTAGGACACTAATTGGTGCGACATGACTTGTGACTGGGCACCTAGCCAAAATGATGACTTGGCATAGGAGACCAATGTGAGGTGACACACTATTTTAACTAACTTTCTAGGGTCTTTACACTAGTGAGGGATGGGGTTCAATACGACTAAAACTCCAAATAACACAAAAAGCTACAAGTCGTAATTAATCAATAAATAAATCAAAAGATCATTGTGTTCTAACAATTTTAGAGATAGGAAAAAAGTCTAGTTTTTCTTAAAGTAAAGTACTAAAGTGATCCTTGTTAATCATAGAAATTTATTATATTTTTTCTGGAATTTATTAACCAGTACAAATATTTTATAAAAATCAGTTTTCCTAAGTATACAGAAAGTGAGTTTTGGTTTCATATGCCAAACTAGTGGCAAAACAGTAAATTAAATACTACAAAAATTATACTAAATTAGCTAACTTAACAAAGTATCTAAAAACTATTTTTCCATAATTTTAGCAATACTTTAAGTATTTTTAGAAAATCAAAAACAGCAATGCACACAATAATTAATTTATCTGCGTATTTTGTCCATGTATATAATTTGAACCAAAGTTCAAAATACAGGACCCAAGGCCATGAATCAAGTCCAATATGACTTGTACAGGTCTTGAATGTGTGAAAACACATTTGAGCCCAAATACCCATGCTAGGCTTGGACACCAAATGGTTGCAGTAATTTAAATACAATAAAAATACAATTTAAAAATAGTCAAAATAATATTATTATTTTAATAAGGCAAATTTATACAAAAGAATATATACATACCTATGCTAAAAGGATGTATATAGTTATATAAGGAAAAATACTTAATTTATAAAGTATATATATATATATATATATATACAAATATATATATATATATATATATATATATATATATATATATATATATATATATATATATATATATATATATATATATATATATATATAAGAATACACTTAATAATATAGTGTATATATATAATATATATATACATAGGAAAATATATATATATAAACATATATATATATATAAAATTACTAACTAATAAATATATACCTATATATTAAATACTGTTAAAATACAGTATTCACACATATATATATATATATATACTAATATAAAAAAAAAATAGATATATATACATATATATATAAATATATATATAAACTGAAAAAGAAAAAGAAAGAGAAAAGAAAAAGGAAACTGAAAAGGGGGGGGGCTCGAACTCAGCCCAGCACAGCGCGGGGGGGGGGGGGGGGGGGGTTTAATTCGTTCGGGCTGGCCAGTGGGTCGGCCCGTGCTTTGTGTTAGAGTTAGGGTTAGGTTTAGATTTATTTAGGTTAGAAATAATTAAACATAATAAAAAAATATAAACCATCCTGTGTCCTGACAGTTAGGGACACAGGGTTTTCTCGTGTCCGTGCTTTGCACGACACGCACGACACGATCTACGCGTGTCCGAGTACGGGGCTGGGGTCGTCGTGTCCAGGCGAACAATATGGACACAACATGAGATACGCACGACACGTATGAGTTCTGATACCTACGTGTCCGGTCGTCGAAGTTGGTTTCGAGAGGGCGAACGGCGGCTGGGGGCGTCGTTGTCGTGGCGGAGCGGTGGCGATCGACTCGCCGTGCTGTGGCGAAGCTGTCGACGGCGGTGGTTGGCAGTGAAGGTCGCTGTGGAGGCGGCGCTGGGGGTCGTCGGAGTTAGGGTTAGGGTTTTGCTCGTCGGGGAAGGAAAAGGGGCTGTGGGCGGTCGTGGTGGTGATGGTCGAGCTGAGGGGAGAGAGGGGGTCATTTATAGGCTAGTTAGGTCGGTCGGAGGGCAGTGAGCTGGCCGGAAATGGCGGGGAAAAGTAGGTCGGCGGTCGTCGTCGACGTGGCAGTCGGCCAGCCGAGTCGTCGGGGGCAGGTAGGGACATTTACAGGAAACCCCCTAGACTTTAGGTAATTACAACAAGGCCCCCAAGTAGTTAAATACAAATTAGAATTTGCATTCCATAGTTTAAAACAATTAATAAATTACAAACTGATATATTAACAATTAACTAAATTGCACACTGATATAAAAACAATTCAAAAAATTGCAGAATGATATTAAAATATTTTCAAAAATTGCAAATTGATATTTTTAATATATAAAACTTATTTAAAATCATTTAAAAATTCTAGAAAAATTCCTAAAAATTCCTAATAATTATTTAAGGCTATAAATGACATACAAATTTAATTAACACTAATAAAAAAATGAATTTAAAAATCAGGGGCTTACACTTGGTATGAAGCAACCGGTAGGTCGGGGACTTGCATCGAGGATTGCAACCGACGGTGCAAGGGTCCCGAATGCCAGGCTATGTCCACTATGGCTAGTCAATGCCAGTGACCATTCATATAGATGTGTCGACACAAGCGGCGATCCGCGTGTGTGCCTTTGGATTGGGTTGAATGTGTATGCAGTTAGAAGACACAATGTCTGAGCCTAAGATTTGGCTACAGCGAAGGCGACGTGCTTCGGCACGATATGTGGCATCGAGTGTTAAGTTGTTGGCATAGAGATGCATGAGATAGGCTCGAGTTGTTGCGAGTTAAGTCGAGAAGGGCCGTAGTGCAAGTTGTGTGAAGTTACGTTGAGTTATTGGGTACGGCCTCGAAATATGATGCACGGCCGCGTTATCACAACACAAGTATAGGCAAGACTAAACAAGGAGGCACTGCCTCGGAGATATCGAGGCACGAATCGAGTTCATGGCACGACCGAGTCGTTAAGTCCCAGAGTTTGGCACAAAAGACAAGTATAAGTCGGTGCGTCGACAATGCAAACACGAGAAAGGTCTAGAGGCAAGGAAATGGAGTCCTTCGTGTAGTTGTGTCTCTGATTATGGCCGTAAGGCAAACACGACCTGATAGGTTAACGTTGTTGGCACGAGGAGTGGTCTAGAGACAAAGTATGAGCTAACGTTGACATTACAAGCACGGGATGGTCCCGATACACAAGTTGTGCTAAAGCGCCGGTCCTAAAACTGATCCTATGGCAAGAATAGAAAGACAATCATAAAAGGGTTTATGTTGCACAAAGTAAATAAAACGTGTAGGTTTGTATGGGTGGGCGAGGAGCTCACTCCACCAGTACAGTGGTACTGACACCCACACAGTGTTTCATGTACAAGCACAGGTAGAAGCTCGTGGTGCGGAGCTCGCTTGGATGCGTCGAGGCACAGAGTTCCTTGGCGAGTCGAAGCGTACAGCTGCGTGATCTGAAGACTTATACAGGACATAATGTATGGACATCGCCTTCCGAAGCTTCCGCTGGATTCAAGTATTGTATCGAGAGATGAGAGAGAGCAGAGTGACTTGTAAATGAGAGAAAAGTGAGCACGAGAGACATTGTAATTTGGCCTTGCGCCCACAAATATAATCTTGTATTCAATATCAATAAAGAGCTTCTTTTGAATGACTTGTGTTTATGTGTTACTTGTTCTTAAATTCCGCTGTATGTTTCAATATTTCTGCATGGGACTTCTGTGTGACGACCCCGTCGCCGTCGATGTAATCGGCCGTTATGGAATTGCCTTGCACGAGCGAAATCTAGGCTCGTGCGGCATCACGCCTTAGCGAGGACGATCGCTCCTACGGGAGCGGGGCGTGACAATATTAAAAGTTTACATGAGACACGCTAAGTTATTTCTTATGAATTGTTGACTAACTTGGTTTACTTTGGACAGGGAAGGTCGGACGGTAAGTATGGGTAAGTCGTGCATGTATTTTTATGCGATACTTGAATTCGGCAACACGAGATAGGTTTGGAATATGCCATGAAACTGATCCTAAGGCAAGATTAGTAAGACAATGAAAGATAGATGGTGCACAAAAGTAAATAGAACGTGTTTGGTAATGATAGCATTGTGGGCGAGCCTGCCTCCCTACCAGTGTATAATAATATACTGATAACCCCACAGTCTGCTTGCAGGATGCAGGAGACGTCGTCGGGTGCGGAGCTTCCCTCGAACGTGCTAAGGCGCGAAGCTATCTCTGGAGCCTTGGAGCGTTGCAAGGAACTAGAGCACCATATACTGGACATAATGTATCGGAACATCGCCATGAATTATTCCATGTTGTAAGCCACTTGGTACGCCTTTTATGTTTCAGAGAGAGAGAGCTTGAGCGATTTGTAATATCGGCCTAGCGCCGCTTGTAAACTTCTTGAATATCAATAAAGAGTTGAATTCGCTTCAATTTGTGTTCATTTTACTTTTTGCTGCAAATGGAGACACTCTGTGCGACTCTGTGGCCGAGCTCGAATCGGCCGTTTCTGGACATAGCCTTGTACGGGCGCAACCTAGGCCCGTGCGGCATCACGCCTTAGCGAGGACGATCGCTCCTACAGGAGCGGGGCGTGACAGTGGTGACCCTAAGGAGGAAACCATGTGGGTGATTTTACTAGGAGGTAAGAATAAGGCTCCAAGGATTAAGCATTAATGCTTTTGTCATTCCCTTGGATTAATTCCATTTGGAGCTAAGCCTCATTGGGGCTTAGCGACTCGGACTCGGGCTCATGGGCTCATGAGGCGTAATGTGGCATTTTGTTGGCACACTTTGCACTTAGCACGTCAGCAGTCATACTGCTCATATGCGGCCATACGGTTATATGCGGCATGCGGCTCATGCGGCCAGGCTGCTGCTGCTGCTGTCGCATGGAGAGCTCCGCTGACTGTGCAGACCACAAGTCAGTTATGGAAAAACTGATTTAATGCGATTAATTCAGATCCACTTTTTGTGGGATTTGAATTAATTTCGTTGCTATCTTTGTGGGATATGAATTAATCTCGTTGCTATCTTTTTGGGATTTGATTCAATCTTTCTATAACTAAAGAGGCGACTAGGATTTCTACCCTCTCTCTATTTATACTCTCTTCTGGCCTCCTTTGAGAGGTACTACGAAAATTATAAGTCAGAAAAAGAGAGAGAGAGAGGGAGCTGCTGCCGCCATTGCAAGTCTATCCGAGGAGTCAGAACAGAGGTGACTTCGAGCGTTCCACAAGTTCTTCAACTTGTTGGTTCCTGGAAGCAATTCGTGTGGGACGAATCTTGCTTTGAGCAACGGGGTTTTGACACCCCAGCAGTCATGGGCTCATGAGACGTAATGTGGCATTTTGTTGGCGCACTTTGCACTTAGCACGTCAGCAGTCATGCGGCTCATATGCGGCCATACGGTCATATGCGGCCTCATGCGGTCCATGCGGCCTCATGCGGTCCATGCGGCCATGCGGTCTATGCGGCCATGCGGCCATGCGGCCATGCGGTCCATGCGGCTCATGCGGCTCATGCGGCTCATGCGGCTCTTGCGGTCCATGCGGCCCATGCGGTCCATGCGGCCATGAGGCCATGCGGCTCATGCGGCCAGGCTGCTGCTGCTGCTGTCGCATGGAGAGCTCCGCTGACTCTGTAGACCACAAGTCAGTTATGGAAAAATTGATTTAATGCGATTAATTCAGATCCATTTTTTGTGGGATTTGAATTAATTTCGTTACAATCTTTGTGGGATATAAATTAATCTCGTTGCTATCTTTTTGGAATTTGATTCAATCTTTCCATAACTAAAGAGGCGGCTAGGGTTTCCACCCTCTCTCTATTTATACTCTCTTCTGGCCTCCTTTGAGAGGTACTACGAAAATTATAAGTCAGAAAAAGAGAGAGAGAGAGAGAGAGGGAGCTGCTGCCGCCATTGCAAGTCCATCCGAGGAGTCAGAACAGAGGTGACTTCGAGCGTTCCACAAGTTCTTCAACTTGCTGGTTCCTAGAAGCAATTCGTGTGGAGGCGAATCTTGCTTTGAGAAACGGTGTTTTGATACCCCAGCAATTTTCTTCTTCTAATCTTTCTCTAGATTATTGTAACTCGTTCTGTCCCAATTGCAACACGTTTGCAAGGAAGAACGAGAGATCTTCTTTTCTCTATTTCCCTCCTCCATATTGTAATATGGCTATTTGGTCCTTTGTATCTTCGTAGATCTCGATTGCATCAGTTTTACCATCTTTGATCAAGCCCCAGGACTAACAATCTCAAAGCAAGATCCGTGTAGATGGAAAACATTAATGCTTCGCTCGTCCAATTGGACTACTGCAAGTTAAAAATGTTCGATGGAGAGCATTATCAAGTCTGGAAGAGAAAGGTTTATCTAACTCTTCAACTAAAAGACGTTGATCATGTTCTGTTAGAGGAAGAACCTTCTGTTCCAGACACTGGATCTACTGCCGCAATCAATGCGGCTACCAAACTCCAGGCCAAATGGAGAAGGGAAAATAGCATCTGCATGCTTCTCATCCTGAATGCTATGGAGGATTCCCTGGCAGAATCCTACTCGAAGAAGGAATTTGCCAGAGACATATAGGAGTCTGTGGAAAAACTGTATGAAGAAGACAGGAACAGGGGTAAGATGTTTGTGGTTGAAAAATATCACAAATTATTCTTTGAGGACGAGAAGTCCATGTTGCCACAGGTGAAGAAATTTCTGAAGCTGCGTCAGAAACTGGAAGACGAAGAGATGCTCCTTCCCGACAAGTTTGTCGTTGGAGGGATCGTCTCAAAACTTCCTGCTGGATGGAGTACCTTCTATGCAAGGATGTTCAAAAAGAAGCTAGACATTAGCTTGGGAGATCTACTTCAAGAGATCCATGTTGAGGACGAGATGCGTTCCCAACAGAAGGTGGACACTCTGTCCAAACAGTTGGCTAAAGCCAATCTAGTACAGACGAGAGATCCCAAGGGGAAGCATGCGGCTTCTCATCCCAAGAAGAAGGACTTCACTAATCTAAAAGTGAAGGATCCTTCATTCAAGCAACAGAAGACTAAGTCCCACGTGACTTATTACAATTGTGGCAAGAAAGGTCACTACAAGAGTGAATGCAGATCCAAGCCTAAACAATCAGAGAAAGGTGAGCCTAGTAAGGTTTCATTGGTTTCTAACATTGTTGCTATGATCGCACAGGTCACAACTGTGGGGGTTGACTCTGACTGGTGGATAGACACTGGTGCGACTTGCCATGTCTGTTCTGGCAAGGAATGGTTCGTCACGTACCAGCCGATGTCTGAGAAGGTTGACATGGCGAACCAGGCCCAAGCTGAAGTTCTGGGGATCGGGACTGTGGAGCTGAAACTGTAACTCCCCTTCCCGATTTTTTTTAAATTTTTTTTATTTATATTTAATCTTCTAGGAATTATTAGAAATTTTCTGGAATTATTTTGATTATTAAATAGTGGGAAAACCTATTTTCTAGGACTTCTAGAATTTATAGTGGTAGCCTAATAGCAAGTATTGACCCCAAATATTTTTCTAGGGCTCATTATCCTATTTTATATTTTCTAGAATTTTTCCATAATTTTTGGCAATAGTTAAGTATTTATTTATTATGGTTTATATATTTTTAAAGTCTTCAATATTTACTATAAGATCATTTCAGACTATTTTGAGACAAATTATTTTATCTAGGTTCTAGGTGGTTATTAATATTTTCTATAATTTTTTAGGATTTTTTCTAGAATTTTTAAATATTTATTTGGAATCTTTGGAGTTAAAATGATTTAAAAATAGTTTCTGAATTAATTAATACACAGTCAGCGCAGGCTGGCCCACCCGTCAGCCACCCGCTGAAGGCGGGCGGGCCCAGCTGTCAGCACTGTTGGCTGCTGACTGTGCTCTAATTAATTGAGCTGGCTCCATTAGCCGACCAGGAGCGGCTTGGCTCCAAGCATCCTCGCCATCCGACAGTTCATTGTTTTGAGCGGGTGAAAGGTGATTTTGACATGTGGCACAGCTGAGCCGCTCAACCGACCCGTCGCCTGTATATATATATATATATATATATATATATATATATATATATATATATATATATATATATATATATATATATATATATATATATATATATATTATGTTTGCTGTTTTCAGAAACCCTAGTTTATTGCTGGCCGACCTTTGTGGTTTTGATCCCGGCGATCCCCCGACTTCCCGAGGTGATTTCCGTCAACCCCGACCTTATTTTCGTGTGCCGTTTTTTTTATTGGAAGCGTTTTGAGGTAAACTCTCTGAATATAGAATTTATTTTCGTAAATTCTGAACATGAATTTCTGGAAAATTCGTAGGGTGTCGGTTGTCCGAAACTTGATGCGTTTCAGTGTTTTCGAGATTTCGGGAGAACCAGAAATCAAAATCATGATCCGTTTGAAGTTCTGGAAAGCTAACACAGAGCTTTACGACATATATTATTCCCAGAAATTATTTTGTTCATTTAATATTTTATTTATTCTGTTGAACTCAGAACTGATCGTTTGATCTTCGTTTTGGTCACGATTAGCCATAACGGCGATATCTTCTGACCAAAGCATGATTTTTGTGGCACGGTCGATTCCAGCGTACTCGTGGCACTGAAATCTACCAAGGTGCACTTTCAAAATCAAGAGTTCACAGCGTTTGACCAAAAAGTCAATAGTACGTCTCGATTTGCGTGCCATGGTTTCCGAAATTGAGAAACACGACTTTTGATGGCCAAACTTGCATATTTAGATTATATTCATATTATTATTAGATTCAATTAGGTTTTTAAGTGAATTATTATAGAATTAATTATTATTAACTTAGTAACCCAACTAGCCACTATTTAGAACTAGAACATTAGAATTAATTTGTGGTTTTCGTGCACTGTTCGTGGTGTGTTGTATATTATAGGTTGATAGCTTCTAGATCGGCTTTTCCTTCACCCTCGGCTTGTGACTACGGTTTGTGCAAGGATTCAGGCAAGTGCACTTTCTGATTGCTTTCCGATTCATAGTAGTCTTATCATTTCATGTCTATACATATATCTTGCTGCTTGTTGACATGCTTGTCACACGGAGTAATCGGGAGGGGAAATACTAAGTAAATACGTGAACAAACCCAATTGTATTACTGAACGATAGCTAAGTCATACACACTCACGTATGAGTTAGCCGTACCATTACTGAACGATAGCCATCGTATGATGTGCCGTATTAGCCCAGCCGTTCACGTATTAAAAGGTATTTCATACCACCTAGATAGATGTCTTTTATTAGTTTTTCCTTGTTTACCTTTCCACCGTGCCATGTCATCAGTTTTCTTACAGCTTTCATATTCTATATGCTATTTTCATGTCTTGTTAATTCTATTGTGTTTTGCATTGCCGTCGGTTTGTGTACTTGTTCCAATCCTGACTGGATAACCAATATTTTTCAGGATTAGCCGTGATCACTCTTAGCACTGGGGAAGACATGGGTATGCTGAGGCCGACCTAGAAATAGAAAACAGTTGTACTATTTTCATTAAATGTGAATCTTGTATTTTCTTTAATTATAAATCATGTAAATGTTGTAGTAAATTTAGAAATGTGAATGAGCAACAATTGTGATTTTGAGCATTTATTTTCTTGTGGGCCTGACAGCGTTCTACCGCCGACTCTGCGGCGTAGGCTGGCTTGGACACGTCTCGTATCCGAAAAAGCGGGTGCGGGTCGTGACAAGTTTTTGTGGTGGCCCATGCAGGTCAGTTTTCGTAAAAGATTGCGAACTCGTGAAGGTACGTTAGTCGTACTATTGCGAGCCTGTGACCAAGAAATGCTCATTCACAAATTAGGATTAAAATGATTTAAGAGAACAACTAGGATAAGGGTCCATTATTAAATTGACCGTTGGGTAGTTAAGGATGCTAGATAGGCCATACAATTTAGAATTATTAAACTTAGATTGCTTGCTAGAACCCTGTAGGTACACTCTTACTTTGATATGACGATATGACCGCATGTGGATATACAATTCGCTTGCTATGTTAGGCTTACCTAGAATTAAATCTTTAACCTTGATGAACTGTTTAAATTTCTTTTGCTTTATTAGATATAAACCTCATTCCATTAGTTAGAATTGCCTGTTTAAATTCTCTTTTGCCGTAAGGAGTTAGTTTATAATTCCTGATTCTGTTATTTGTGTATAAATCTTGAGTTAGATTTTGATTCTCACAAAACTCGAACTACTTATTCCTCCTTTCAAAAAAATCTCGCATATTTATATTTTGACTCTCTTGACCAACGCTACTATTACAGCCTAGTTTTTGCAAGCTTCCTCTTTTATCGAGCTTGATTCAAGACATATGGTTATTGGGGACGCCCGCTAACATATTGTCTAATTAGAATCATTGTATTACGGTCTGATCAACCATGATGCATTTGGTTCGCTCTTCATCTAAATTTCTCACGTGGATTGAGATATAGATGTCTCTAGGATCTCATCCACGACTGCCTTGACAATTTCTCTTAAATTAAACATTCGCCCTTGAATCATATAATTGTGTTCAGTGGCATCTCTCTTGAACTCTTTGTTGTTTTCGTCTTCGCTGAATGGAAAGACGGAAGCTCGTAATTGATAGATAGATACAGAGTATTCCCATGGCTATGATAGTTGTATATGCAAGTGCAGCTACCATCGACCAGCCCTGTGACAGGAACCTTGCCACCATATCCTAGCCTCTAAGGTGGGTAGACCGCAAGCCTTCAAAAATTTTAGGATATACCAGGACTGCCGAGTGATTAGAATAATTTCCTTTAGGATGATTATTAGTGCCTTTGGACTCCCACTTTTCATTTAGATCATTTTGTGTCCCCGGCCGCGTCATTAATATTTGGAGCACGAGATCAACCATTACCTTCCAACAAATTTCAAATGTAAGATCTAGACGAGTCCACCTTCACCTAGGTATATCATGTCCCACTCAAACCCGCCCCCTTGTACTCTATTTTTGGGGTACGACTTTCAGGTTAAAAGGATTAGTTATGACCCTTACCGTAATACCGGTATACTTTTTGACTTTCACTAGAGCCTCAACCTTGACTCAGTATATTCGATCCAATACATGGTTATGATCTACTCGAAGTCCACTACGCATATGCCACTAGTGTGCACCCAATTGAGGCCTCATGTGCTACTTAAACTCAAAAGTCACTGAAGGCGCATTTCTGACTTAGGGACCTAGCTAACTAACCTGACGGGCAACTAGCTCAATCCCTTGGGTAGAAACCTATTCTAGGATACCCTAACCTAGTAGGAATAGTTTATCTTGGGATCTTGTTCAGTTTATATAGATTGAAACACAATGTTCATCCAACCAACGACTGATGTCCGAATAGAGAAACCATTAAGACCACAATCTTGATTCTCAAATTCCGTTCCTTTATGGAACCTTGGTTGAATTAGAATTTCGAGGATGAAATTATTTTAAGGTGGGTAGATTTGTAACTCTCCTTCCCGATTTTTTTTAAATTTTTTTTTATTTATATTTAATCTTCTAGGAATTATTAGGAATTTTCTGGAATTATTTTGATATTAAATAGTGGGAAAACCTATTTTCTAGGACTTCTAGAATTTATAGTGGTAGCCTAATAGCAAGTATTGACCCCAAATATTTTTCTAGGGCTTATTATCCTATTTTATATTTTCTAGAATTTTTCCATAATTTTTGGCAATAGTTAAGTATTTATTTATTATGGTTTATATATTTTTAAAGTCTTCAATATTTACTATAAGATCATTTGAGACTATTTTGAGACAAATTATTTTATCTAGGTTCTAGGTGGTTATTAATATTTTCTATAATTTTTCAGGATTTTTCTAGAATTTTTAAATATTTATTTGGAATTTTTGGAGTTAAACTGATTTAAAAACAGTTTCTGAATTAATTAATACACAGTCAGCGCAGGCTGGCCCACCCGTCAGCCACCCGCTGAAGGCGGGCGGGCCCAGCTGTCAGCACTGTTGGCTGCTGACTGTGCTCTAATTAATTGAGCTGGCTCCATTAGCTGACCAGGAGCGGCTTGGCTCCAAGCATCCTCGCCATCCGACCGTTCATTGTTTTGAGCGGGTGAAAGGTGATTTTGACACGTGGCACAGCTGAGCCGCTCAACCGACCCGCCGCCTGTATATATATATATATATATATATATATATATATATATATATATATATATATATATATATATATATATATATAACACGTGGCACGGCTGAGCCGCTCAACCGACCCGCCGCCTATATATATATATATATATATATATATATATATATATATATATATATATATATATATATATATATATATATTATGTTTGCTGTTTTCAGAAACCCTAGTTTATTGCTGGCCGACCTTTGTGGTTTTGATCCCGGCGATCCCCCGACTTCCCGAGGTGATTCCCGTCAACCCCGACCTCATTTTCGCGTGCCGTTTTTTTTATTGGAAGCGTTTTGAGGTAAACTCTCTGAATATATAATTTATTTTCGTAAATTCTGAACATGAATTTCTAGAAAATTCGTAGGGTGTCGGTTGTCCGAAACTTGACGTGTTTCAGTGTTTTCGAGATTTCGGGAGAACCAGAAATCGAAATCACGATCCGTTTGAAGTTCTGGAAAGCTAACACAGAGCTCTACGACATATATTTTTTCCAGAAATTATTTCGTTCATTTAATATTTTATTTATTCTGTTGAACTCAGAACTTATCGTTTGATCTTCGTTTTGGTCACGATTAGCCATAACGGCGATATCTTCTGACCAAAGCATGATTTTTGCGGCACGGTTGATTCCAGCGCACTCGTGGCACTGAAATCTACCAAGGTGCACTTTCAAAATCGAGAGTTCACAGCGTTTGACCAAAAAGTCAACGGTACGTCTCGATTTGCGTGCCATGGTTTCCGAAATTGAGAAACACGACTTTTGATGGCCAAACTTGCATATTTAGATTATATTCATATTATTATTAGATTCAATTAGGTTTTTAAGTGAATTATTATAGAATTAATGATTATTAACTTAGTAACCCAACTAGCCACTATTTAGAACTAGAACATTAGAATTAATTTGTGGTTTTCGTGCACTGTTCGTGGTGCGTTGTATGTTATAGGTTGATAGCTTCTAGATCGGCTTTTCCTTCACCCTCGGCTTGTGACTACGGTTTGTGCAAGGATTCAGGCAAGTGCACTTTCTGATTGCTTTCCGATTCATAGTAGTCTTATCATTTCATGTCTATACATATATCTTGCTGCTTGTTGACACGCTCGTCACACGGAGTAGTCGGAAGGGGAAATACTAAGTAAATACGTGAACAAACCCAATTGCATTACTGAACGATAGCTAAGTCATACACACTCACGTATGAGTTAGCCGTACCATTACTGAACGATAGCCATCGTATGATGTGCCGTATTAGCCCAGCCGTTCACGTAATAAAAGGTATTTCACACCACCTAGATAGATGTCTTTTATTAGTTTTTCCTTATTTACCTTTCCACCGTGCCATGTCATCAGTTTTCTTACAGCTTTCATATTCCATATGCTATTTTCATGTCTTGTTAATTCTATTGTGTTTTGCATTGCCGTCGGTTTGTGTACTTGTTCCAATCCTGACTGGATAACCAACATTTTTCAGGATTAGCCGCGATCACTCTTAGTACTGGGGAAGACATGGGTATGCTGAGGCCGACCTAGAAATAGAAAACAGTTGTACTATTTTCATTAATTGTGAATCTTGTATTTTCTTTAATTATAAATCATATAAATGTTGTAGTAAATTTAGAAATGTGAATGAGCAACAATTGTGATTTTGAGCATTTATTTTTTTGCGGGCTTGACACCGTTCTACCGCAGACTCTGCGGCGTAGGCGGGCTTGGACACGTCTCGTATCCGAAAAAGCGGGTGCGGGTCGTGACAGAAACTCACTTCTGGGAACACTGGGAGCCTGCTCTGCAACGCAGGCTTAAGGATGGACATCAATGCTGGTCAGATGGTGATGTCCAAGAAGGGAACATACTTCAGGAAGGCTCATCAAACCGAAGGAATGTTTAAAATTTAGCTTGTCAATCAGTTTGATGACATTAATGCAGTTGCATTTTCTGATTATTCTCTTAAGTTGTGGCATAATAGACTAGGACATGTTCTTTGTAAAAGAATTAATAAAATGTCTAGTCTATGACTTATCTCTAAATGTGGGGGTAAGGTGGGGAAGTGTGAAGTATGTGCTCAGACGAAGATCACAAGGAAACCCTTTCATCGGGTCAATCGAAGCACAGATCTTCTGGAGTTAGTACACTCCGATATCTGTGACTTCAAACATTTCTCCATGTAGGCCGGGATGAAGTATTTCATAACCTTCATCGAAGACTTCTCAAAATACGCGTTCGTCTACTTGCTCAAGACTAAAGACAAAGCTTTCGAGAAGTTCAGAGAGTTCAGGGCCGAAGCTGAACGGCAGACTGGACAACAACTCAAGAGGTTGAGAAGTGATCGAGGTGGGGAGTACAGGTCCCATGACCTCGTATCGTTCTGCAAAGAACATGGAATCATATGCGAGACTACTGCTCCATATTCTCCTCAATCCAACGGAGTAGCAGAGAAGAAGAACCGAACATTAACAGAAATGATGAATTCAATGCTGCTTACTGCAGGTCTTCCAAAATGCTACTGGGGAGAAGCTGCATTAACGGCCACTTTCATTCTGAATAGAGTGCCATATGCAACTTCGGACGTAACTCCTCATGAACTCTGGTTCAAAGTCAGACCAAACTTGAATGTCATTCGAGTGTGGAGGTGTCTGGCGTATGTGAAGCTTCCAGATCTGAAGATTCAGAAGCTGGGGACAAGGACTACGAAGGCGATCTTCTTGGGGTATGCTGAGAAGAGTGATGCTCGGAGATTTCTTGATATTGAGTCAAATCATATCATCGAATCTCGCGATGCTGAATACTTTGAAGACAAGTTTGTAAAAGACAAACACATTGTTCTTTCAGACATTCCGGAAAATGATGTAGGTACAAATGAGATTGAAATCTCATATGGGCCAGTAGTCCAAGAAGAAGCTGTTGTTGATGAAACAACTCTTGTACCAGAACTCGCAGAGCCGTCAGCAAAGCGAGCGAGGAGACCTAAAGATTTCAGAGATGACTTTGTCATCTATCATGTGGAAGCATATCCGCTTACCTATGATGAGGCGATGAAGACCAGAGATGCTATCTTCTGGAAGGAGGCAGTGAATGACGAGTTTCACTCTATCACCTCCAATAACACATGGGTGTTGGTAGATCTACCTGAAGGAGAAAAGCCCATCGGATGTAAATGGATCTTCAAGAAGAAGATGAAGGCAGATGGAACTATTGACAAGTTCAAGGCCAGGCTGGTAGCCAAAGGATTTTCTCAGAAACAGGGTATAGACTACTTTGACACGTACGCTCCAGTAGCTCGGATGACCACCATCAGGATGTTAATCGCTCTAGCAGCCATACATAAGTTGGTGATACATCAGATGGATGTAAAGACAGCATTCCTGAATGGGGAGCTGACCGAAGAGATTTACATGCAACAGCCAGATGGATTTGTCGTCAAAGGTCTTGAAGACAAAGTCTGCAAGTTGGTGAAATCATTGTATGGTTTGAAGCAAGCTCCCAAGATGTGGCATGAGAAGTTTGACAAAGTTATTAGGTCAAACGGCTACAGAGTCAGCGAGACGGACAAATGTGTTTACATAAAGTTTGCTGATGGAAGAGGAGTCATCGTTTGTCTGTATGTGGACGACATGCTAATCATAGGGACGGATATAGGCTGTGTCACGGAGACAAAGAAGTTCCTCTCAACCAAGTTCAATATGAAGGACTTGGGGGATGCAGATGTCATCTTGGGCATAAAGATCATCCGGACAGACACTGGAGTAGCGCTGTCACAATCTCACTACATTGAGAAGATGCTCACACGCTATGGGTATAAGGATCTTCCAGGGATCGATACGCCATACAGGTGTGATCAGAAGCTGAAGCCAAACTCGAGGAAAAGCGTCAGGCAGCTGGAGTATTCTAGCATTATCGGAAGTATAATGTACGCAACCACTGCCACAAGGCCTGATATAGCTTTCACCGTGGGAATGCTGAGTCGGTTCACAAGCAACCCAGGGGTTGAGCACTGGAAAGCTGTGAAGCGGGTGATGAGATATCTCAAGAAGACTCAGACATATACAATGTACTACAACGGGTATCCGACAGTAGTAGAAGGCTTCAGTGATGCTAGCTGGTGTTCAGAGGTAGAAAGCGAGAGGTCCACAGTTGGATATGTCTTTTTCTTGGATGGAGCTGCTATATCGTGGAAGTCGAAGAAGCAGACTATACTCTCTCGTTCCTCCATGGAATCTGAATTCTATGCACTTGAAACTGCAGCAGATGAAGCAGAATGGCTTCGGGAGCTCATGTATGATCTTCCAGTGGTTGGGGCTCAGATACCGGCGATACCGATATACTGTGACAACCAGGCGACTACGGCAGTGGCATCAAATGACCTCTTCAACGGAAAGAAGAGGACTGTGCGGTTGAAGCACAGGGCAGTACACGATCTTATCAAAAGAGGTGTAATTGCAGTGATTGATGTTCGGAGTCGGGAGAACCTGGCAGATCCGTTCACAAAGGGCCTCAAGCGCCAGTTGGTCAAAGACAGCTTGTAAAATGGGCTTAAAGGCATTCTGATAGTGTGTCTTTGTAATCCTACCATAAAGTTTTATGCTATTAGTTCAAAGAGAAATCTACTAGGCATCAAACTTTTGGTTCAAAGGAGGATCACTGACTGGGAAACTATCAGGTAACAGTGGGTACTTGTTCTCTGGAACATGGAAGGGATACGAACCCATAACCACTATTTTCTACTATGTATTTTCTGCGAAAAAAACAGATCCTGTGGAAGGTTGGCTTAAACGCCTTAATGAGTTCTCAGGCAGAGTGAATGCCTGGTGTGCTTTACAGAAAGCACGGTAGAGCAGCACTACAAGGAGTGAAACTCCATGCTACAGTGGGGTGACTCCACCATGAGTTTTTCAGGTCTGGGGTAATACCTCGGCTTTGCAAGCCAAGTCATAGCGGCTTAGTACCGCAAATAGGCAGGTAGCCTAATGTTGTATGACGTAATTAAAAAGTTGTAGACAGCACTACAAAGGGGAGGATGGCCCCATGTTACAGTGGCACAACACCACGATGAGGTACCCAGGTAGGGGTAAAGCCTCGGCCTTGCAAGCCATGTCGTTGCGGCGTAACACCGCAAGGAAGCCTTAGGCTTCATGCTGAGTAGATTGGCACTACAAAGAGGCTGAGACCTCATGCTACAGTAGTATGACACTACGATGAGGTTCCCAGGTAGGGGTAATGCCTCGGCTTCAGGCCATGTCATAGCGGCGTAGCACCGCAAGGAAGCGCAAGGCTTTATGCCATGTCTCTTTAATAAAGAACTCACCTATAGTGTATGGAAAGAGATATCAGGCCGTCTCTTGAGGGTAAACTTGTAGACGCCCAAAATTATACACTGAAACCAGGCTAGCACAGGGCCTTTAATGTGCAGCCAGAAGCACACGTAACTACACTTTGTGAGTGGAAAGAATTACAATTGTGGTGGAGAATTCAAGACGTAGTCTATTCTTGTATCACATTGTTATTTAACCCATGCGGAAAGATTCAAGTCGTCAGCGACATCTATCCTAATGCAAAATGGACAGTTACTGTGGGAAAAACTCAACCCTGGACACATATATATGTTATGATATGTGGAGGATTGTTGGTGCTTTCTTTACATGGAGAGAGCTTGCTCTCAACATGCCTTGTAAAATTTTAGTCCCACATCGGAAATACACCATAAGTTATCTCAACATATATACTTGGTTGTGTTATTGAGAGATGCACATGGGGTGGTGACCCTAAGGAGGAACCATGTGGATGATTTTACTAGGAGGTAAGAATAAGGCTACAAGGATTAAGCATTAATGCTTTTGTCATTCTCTTGGATTAATTCCATTTGGAGCTAAGCCCCAAAGGAGCTTAGCGACTCGGACTCGGACTCGAACTCGGGCTCATGAGACGTAATATGGCATTTTGTTGGCACACTTTGCACTTAGCACGTCAGCAGTCATGCGGCTCATATGCGGCCATGCGGTCTTATGCGGCATGCGGCTCATATGCGGCCTCATGCGGTCCATGCGGCCATGCGGCTCATGAGGCCATACGGTCATGCGGCCATGTGGCCCATACGGTCCATGCGGCTCATGCGGTCCATGCGGCTCATGCGGCTTATGCGGTCCATACGGCCCATGCGGCTCATGCGGCTTATGCGGTCCATGCGGCCATGAGGCCATGCGGCTCATGCGGCCAGGCTGCTGCTTCTGCTGTCGTATGAAGAGCTCCGCTGACTGTGCAGACCATAAGTCAGTTATGGAAAGACTGATTCAATGCGATTAATTCAGATCCACTTTTTGTGGGATTTGAATTAATTTTGTTGCTATCTTTGTGGGATATGAATTAATCTCGTTGCTATCTTTTTGGGATTTGATTCAATCTTTCCATAACTAAAGAGGCGGCTAGGGTTTCCACCCTCTCTCTATTTATACTCTCTTCTGGCCTCCTTTGAGAGGTACTACGAAAATTATAAGTCAGAAAAAGAGAGAGAGAGAGAGAGAGGGAGCTGCTGCCGCCATTGCAAGTCCATCCGAGGAGTCAGAACAGAGGTGACTTCGAGCGTTCCACAAGTTCTTCAACTTGCTGGTTCCTGGAAGCAATTCGTGTGGGGCGAATCTTGCTTTTAGCAACGGTGTTTTGACACTCCAACAATTTTCTTCTTCTAATCTTTCTCTAGATTATTGTAACTCGTTCTGTCCCAATTGCAACACGTTTGCAAGGAAGAACGAGAGATCTTCTCTTCTCTATTTCCCTCCTCCATATTGTAATCTGGCTATTTGGTCCTTTGTATCATCGTAGATCTCGATTGCATCAGTTTTACCATCTTTGATCAAGCCCCGGAACTAACATTTTCTACCATTATTCGTTAGTTTTAATGTGTTATTGGTTTAGATCTTGTAGATCTATCTGTTTTTATGGCAGATCTGAATCATGGACTGATTTTTTTGGAGTTTTTGTAGATTTATGTTGTAGATCGAGTAGGAAAAATAATTATTCCGTATTGCTAGATCAGATCTGTGGATTTTTAATACATATTATAGTTTTTGTTTCATTTCGTACAATACTTTGTGTAGATCGAGCAGATCTATATTTTTGAACATGAGTTCGTTGGTTTTAATGGATTATTGGTTTAGAGCTTGTAGATCTATATGTTTTTATGACAGATCTACATCATAGACTGAATTTATTGTCGAGTTTTTGTAAATTTACATTGTAGATCGAATATTGAACTTAGAAAAAAAAATTATCTTGTATTAATTAGATCAGATATGTGGATTTTTAATACGTATTGTAATTTTCTTTCATATTCATGCAATACTTTGTGTAGATCGAGCATATGTATATAATTTCCAGAAGGAATCGTTGGTTTTAATGTTTTATTCGTTTAGATCTTATAGATCTATCAGTATTTATGGGAGATCTATATTATTGACATAATCTTTTGACGAATTTTTGGAAGATTAATGGGAGATGTATATATTTTTATGACAGATCTATATCATATACGTAATTTTTTGTCCGAGTTTTTGTAAATTTAATGTTTTTACTTACTTTATTAGCTTACTATTCTTGGACTATGATGAGGAGGGAAAATTTGAGGTATTTGGGTATACCAAATGTTAGTAACCTTTGTAGCATTCCACATCTTGTGTGATGGGTTGAAGAGACAGAAAATTTTAGGTGGCAAACTTGAACTTTTGTAGATATCCCAAATGTTCTACTGAAATTTGTTTGCATTCCTCGTCACACGATGATTGGTTGAAGAGGCTTCAATTTTAAGTCTGAAGCTTGTTTGTATTATACTTAATTTCTCTGCATTCCCCATCACACTATGATGGGTGAAGAGGTAACAAAGGTTGCTAATTTGCCTATGATGAAAAGAATCCTAAATCTGAGTCAGTAATTTTTTAAAGTTAAATACAATTACTATATTTTACATTTTATGTTTGTTTTATGTTCATTAATAGTTTGTGCATTATGGACTTGATTCTTTTTGTGCAAGTTTCTGTCTGTTATGTATGAAAGTACCTTATTTTTTGGGTGTACATTTAGTTTAAATGTTCGAGTTCAGTTACTTTTACTTTGTATGCTCCAGTTCCTGTTGAAATGTGTATTAAATCTACCTTATTTTTTTGGGTGTACATTTAGTTTAAATGTTCGAGTTCAGTTACTTTTACTTTGTATGCTCCAGTTCCTGTTGAAATGTGTATTAAATGTTCGAGTTCAGTTACTTTTACTTTTATCTCCTTAGTACTTTGCATGGGTCACTGCGATACTAAGGTATGATGCATTCCTCATCATGCTTCGATGGGTTGAAGAGGTAACCATTCTTGCTGGATGAAAACAAACTCCAATCTCTGAGCCTTTATTTTCACATATATCTATTCTGTATGAGCTTCTTTGGATGTAAAAATATATATTCTGTTTGAGCTTCTTTGGATGTAAAATTAATTACTCTGAACAATTTGTACAGATAAATTTTTCTGTATTGTGGACATTTTGTACAGAAGTACTTATCTGTACACCCCCAGGCGATTTCGGGCCTGTATTGTGGACATTTTGTACATATTTTGTATTGTGGAGATTTGGTACAGATAATTTTGGCTGGTATTGTGGACATTTTTGCTGTATTGGCCTGTATGTGCTGCAGTCAACATATATATGTCTTCAATCTATTTTTTTTAGAGTCTGCACAAGGATTCATGTCCAATTTGGCTTGGACATTTTGCTCTTGCTATTGCCTGGACAATATGTATGTCTTCAACCTATATCGGGCTACAGTTTGCCTGGACATTTTGCTCTTGTTATTGCCTGGACATTTTGCTCTCAATTTTGCCTGGACGTTTCGCTTCATTACTGGACATTTTGCTTCACGTCCAATTTGGCTTGTATGTTTTACATGTTTGTCTTCAACTCTCAGTTCATTATTTTTGCCTGGACATTTTCCTCTCGGCATACATGTTTCATGTCTAATTTTGGTACCAGTTTTATGAAAATTTCCAGCAAAAGAGAGGCAGGTAAGATCACCATATTCATAATGTGATGATGCTATCAACTTCCATGTTGGTTAGCCAAACAATGGAATTGGAAAAATCTCTCTTTCTATGTCAAATACCTGTGTGTTACCAAACAATAGAAGTGGAAGAACTATATTTTCCAAATCAACGTCATGGGTCAGTCAAACATTTTTTTGGGATTTCAAAATTCAAGAACTCAACTCAGTTCACCTGAATCGTATTTTACTTTCCACTATCAACTCACTTCCTGTTTACCAAACAGGCCCTTATGTGCATATGTGTGCACAAAAAAGTCTCCGGAAGTCGGGACACAGTCTTCGAATTTCCAAATAACAAGCTTAAAATAGCTTGTGTGATTCTGAAATTCTAATCGACGAACCCTCGTTAACGACCTGTTACTATCAACATGCATACGCTGCTGCATCTAATGCTGTCTCTAGTCAGGCTAAGAAAGAATTCATAAGCATGTCGGGTTCAGTGTTCACTGCTGGACACCAGCTGCAAGAATGAACAGATGTTTCCATATGCTAGCCTACACAATCATCAGCCCCACAATTAATTTGGCGCCACATTTCTCCTTCCTTCTTTGTTGTTGTTCATTCATGGGTGGATGTTCATCCTCTGAATCTGCAGAACGTGACAAACAGTGGGAGAGTAAGAAAGGAAATGGGGGAGTCGAGAGACAAATTTGCCTAAGGTGTTTCATCCTCGAAAGTCCCTTTTGAAAGCTACTTCTCAACGTCAGTGTGGTGCTTTCTCTCTTTCTTCGTAAGTTTCAGTGCACACTGTCTCCAACTGTTTCGGCTTACTGCCGGTCTCCCTTCCCATGGCTTCGGTATTGCCACTGCTCAGTTGGAATGTAAGTGTGTGGGAATTGATTGACCAATGGCCACTGCAGGACGCACTCTTTCCCCTCTCTTGGAAGAGAGTCAATGGCACACGACTTTGTCCTTCACTGCTACCGTCTGTCCTCCCTTGGGCTTTGGTCGTGCTCGACATTGACAACTACTCCCTCCGTCCCAAAAATATAGTCTTATTTCTATTTTTATCAAAATTAAAAAAATTCAATTAATATGTCCAACAAAACAAAATCTCTCCAATTTGCCCCTTATAGAAGTTTTGAATTTTGCATGAACCTATTGTACTTATTATGATCTCTAATTGGGTTAATGAATGCCATTAAATCTCTAATTGAATTTATTTAATGCCATCACATTCTACTATGTAAATTAAACTTTGGAGGCAATATTTTGGCAAATTTTAGTTTGAATTTTGGAGGCAATATTTTGGCAAATTTTAGATTTTAGTTTGAATCATTAAAGCTCAAGTATATTTTCAAAATGCAACTCTTAAATGCATAGAGAATTGTAGAGTTTATCTTGATATAATTGCAGTTTAAATAAGGCTAAAATTGTAAATTACTCCACAAACATCCATTATATAAAAAGAAATGGGCTATAATATGGGACAAACCAAAAAGGAAAGTGAGACTATATTTTTGGGACGGAGGGAGTAATTAAAATATCCCACGAATGAAGTGTATCCCAACACTAGCGCCTAGCGGAAAGGAAAGAATTTCTTTTTTCTTTTCTTTTCTTTTCTTTGTGAAACTATAATTTTTATTTTAAAAAAAATTAGTATTTGGAAAGACCGAAATTATAGTTGAAATATATCTTTGCTTTCTATTATAATATTTGGTGTTAGTAAGAAAATGAAACTAAATTAAGTAAATTTTTCAATAATACCCTCGTGCTAATGAGAAAACTTATGACTCATGAATATTTTAGTCTAAAAGTTATTATGGATAAAAAATGGTAAAAAATATTTCTGAGTAGGGATATTTCAGTCAAAAAATTTATAATAAATGCAGAAAGGAAAAGTGATTCCTTACATGGATGGGAAAACCACTTTCCTCCATATTTTTCTAACAATTGGGAATCATTTTTCATTTCCAACTTATTTCCTTTGGCTTTCAAACACAGGAAAGGAATCACTTTCTTTTTCCAAGCTCAATTTGACAACCAACAAGGTCTAGGAGGCTTTCAATTACGTAAACTTTTATGCCTCGTTTGGTTTGCGGAAAGGAAAGAAAATAAATCAATTCCTTTTTTTGGGAAATTATAATTCCCATCAAATTCTTTCGGTATTTGGAAAGGTAAATTTTTTTTAGGAATGTTTGCCATTAAAATTCTTTTATTGCAAATTTCAATACAAACAGAACAGTGTTACAATATAGGACTTAGATGTAGTCCTAGGAGTACACTTTTGTTTATCTGGGTCCCTTGTGCCGATGGAGTGAGTGGTAATGCGTTGACTCCGTTGACGATCTGACGACGGTTATCGGTTCTCTGAAGGTCTGGATTGCTCTGGGTGCTGGAGCTTGCTGAGAGGAGGAAGACGTTGAGTGTCTGCATCTGCCTCTCTGGTGGTGTGTTTGTTCGTTTTTTTCCTTCGTTTGTGCGTGGGTGAGAAGGAAATGATCCATCTATTTATAGCTTTGCGGGTTGGCTGCTTTTGCGCGCATATGTAGGATGCGGCTGGACGCGGGGACGTCACGTGGTGATGGCTGATGGAGGCGTATGGACGCTGCGCCCTGATTGAGGGGTTGAATTCTTCATACTGTTGTTGTGAGCTGGCACATAGCAGAGGAGAAGATCTTTCTGTTGCTAAGATCTTGGGTGAGTTGAGTCAAAGGATACGTGTCATCGACCCATGGCTCAGAGATCTCGAATTTGATGGGGAATGATCTGGTAGGATGCGTCTGGGATTGGACGCATGAGAAGGCTTTGGCTCGTAACCTTTAGGAGTCACGAACCATTCGGGGCACATGGCTTTTGAGGCGCATGCAAGGCTTCAGTAGTGACTTAACTCCTGTCTTTCGGGATCAGAGAGAAGTCTGGGACGCATGGCTTTTGAGGCACATGCAGAGCTTTAATGGTGACTTTCCTTCTGTCTTTAGGGATCAGTGAAAAGTCTGAGTCACATGGCTTTTGAGGCGCATGCAGAACTTTGGGCACATGGCCGCGGAGACGCATGCGAGTGGTTGGGCGGCCACATGGCAGTAGCCGTCGGAGGGAAGTAATGATGATGCTGACATTGGCGACGCTTCGTCTTCGGAACTGTTCAGACTTTGGGAGGCGTGCTGCCAACTCTGTCAGTTCAGCATTTAATGTTTTTGACATTCGATGGACGACTGAGTGGGCGCATCGGTTGGCGTTCCACTAGGCGTATGGGGATGCATGGGGGCGCATCCCCCGTGATGTGCTTGGTGCTGAAGGGCGCGTCTGTGTGATGCGCTTGATGTTGAAGGGTGCGTCTGTGTGATGCGCTGTCTGGCCGGCGCATCCGCTTCGTGGCACGTCTTTAATGGTGCGACTGTTACGATCTTCGAGTGCTTTAAATAGTTGTTTTGACTTAGCTGAATTCGAAGCGTCTGGTTCATCCATTTAATGCAAATTCATTGCACGAAATTTGGAGAGCCATCCACTTAGCGCATGGGTTTGATCCGCCCGGCCTATAAATAGTGGCATGGAGAGAGTTTGCTTCTCGTTCTCCCACGTTCTTCCGACATAAACTTGTTTACTCGGGTGCATTCTGTTGATGAGATGCTCCCGAGGGTGAAGATGCGATGCAATGTCTTCATTGATGCACTCGAAGGTGACTGTTACATCCAAAAGTCGGAGTCGAGGGCTTCCGAGGCGGGCAGAAGGTGCATGTTGAATCCAAAGATAGGGATGCACGAGCCTCGTCTCCGTCATGTGGGAAGAGCCGCAGATCGGAATTGCGGTGCTGCGGCTTTGGGGGCTCTTTCTTCCTTCAAAATGGGTGTCGCCTATTCTGGTTGTGTTGAAAGCTGCTCCTTTAGCTGCGGTTTCGATTACGGTCTTCCTTCGCCTTTAGTGGCTCCTTCGAAACCTCCCCTGGCCACAGGTTGGCTTGTGGTGCTTTTCTCTTCCTCGGTTTGGGGAGCTCTTCCTCCAGCTAGAGGGTTGATTGCCACCCTCGTTCTGCTCAATAAATGCTTCATTAGTCGAAGCATTTAGACGGCGGTGAGCCTGGCTGGAAGAGCGGCACATAACTGGGCTGCTGAAGGGATGCACATAACTGAGCTACCGAAGGGATGCACATAACTGAGGATGCACATGACTGAGCTGCTAAAAAAGGATGCGCCTTGCTGAGGGCGCATGGTGGGATGCGCCTGACTGAGGGCGCATGGTGGGATGCGCCTGACTGAGGGCGCATGGTGATCGATGTGCTTGGCTGTAGACTTAGGATCTTTTCTTTTTGTAGAAGTCCTCCTTTGTACAACCTTTTCTAGACATGTAATAGACTTTTATATGTAATAAAAAGTCCTCTTTCAATGTCTATATCTGTTGTTTTTGCTGTGTGAAGTACTTTGTCCGAGCTCTGGCGCATGTAGTGTCTGGCGCATAGGACTTCTGGTTCTGAAATTCCATGCTTCTACAAGAAAAAGTGACTCCCTAAAGTGGGAAAGTGAATCCCCTAGGTGGGTGGAGAGAACCACTTTTCTCTAAAAAAAATTTTCCTTGGGAAATCAGTCTCCTTTACCAAACTTTTTTTTTTTGCATCCAAACATAGAATATTTTTTGGTGTTTGATTGTATATATATGAATAGATTTTTTCTATCCGAATATTGGCCATTTGGGCAAACACTCTAAAATTAATATACACATGAGGTAAAGTGCATTTAAACCCTCCTTAGAGTTGCCTCGTTCGTAAAATAAGACCTTTTAGAAAACTTAAGCAGTTTGCACCTCCCGCAAAACCGTTTTTGCTCGGAATGTCCCTTTCCGTCAAAATGACGTTAGAACTAGCCGTTAGAGCCCATATTTTGGATATAAAAAAATGTGCACTCCCCAAAATACCCCTAATGCTAACGGTTACATTGTGGCTGCTGGCTCTCTTTCATTCTCTATATATAAGAATGTTTGTTTTTAACATAAAACCTAAGCTTTATATTTTCTATTTTTTGACCTGTTGGTTGGAAGGAAAAATAATATTTAATTTTTTTATATTCCTTTTTTTTACTTATTTGCTCTCATTTAATGTATTGAAGCTTTTTCTTACCTACAGATCTCAAATCCAACTGCAATTTTTTTTTATATTCCCTTTTTTTTTACTTATTTGCTCTCATTTAATGTTTGAAGCTTTTTTTACTTATTTTTTTTTCTCAAGACCTCCAAATAGAAATTATGGAAGAACAATTTATTGCTATTGTGGATTAATTAGCCCATTGAAAACTTTATTGACACCAACAAATCCTGGAAGATGATTCTACGGGAGTGCAAATTTTCCAACAAATTCTTGTGATTTTCTACTATAGGAGAATGAGAAACTTTCAGAACACTATCAAATTCTAATGTGGAATTTAATGAAAGAATTAAAGGAGCACCGAGGCCAAGGTTTACAGCCTATTCCTAGAGAATCGACAACGGCGGTGGCAGCCACTGAACCCGGACCATGCTTCGACATACATGTTTTACAATTTATTTATGAATTTTTGACACGTTTAGTAATATTTAAGTTATTTGTTTAAGGAATACATGTGATGAAAATAAATTTATACCAAGATTTACAATTTCAATTAGAATTAATAAATAAATAATTACGATAATAGTCATGACTAATAAATTATTAAGTAAGACTATAATGATGATTATAATGATGATTACTAAATTATTAATTAAAATTATTATAATATATAAATTGTTAACTATAATTATAATTATGATTAAATTATTATTATAATAAAATTGTAATTAATAAATTATTAGCTAAGATTATAATTATTAATTAAGGTTATAATTATTATAAAATATTAAATAATATAATATTAGTTACAGTTATCTAGCTCCAAATACGGTTTACCAAACATGCCCTAAGTTAAATGGCTGGATAGTTCAAGACTAACCGGACATTTGTTAAAAGATTTTTTTTTCCAGAAAAAATTTAAGATGAAAACCTATTATTTATGTTATAAACATTTATTTTCGAAAATGACGTCAAGCATGAGAATTCTATCTTTTTAAGAACGGGTGGTTATTTTTAATAATCTTTTAATATTTTGTTTTTTGTTTCCATTTTTTCAGTTCTTATTTCATATTTTTTTTTTTCATCTTTTTAATAATCTTTTCTAGTTTTTAAGAGTGACTTTTATTTTCAAATTTGTATAGTTTTTGTTTTTGTCTTTTTTCATTGTTTAAGATTTATCCTCATTTTTTTGGTTTTTTGGAATATTTTGTCTATTTTTTATTTTTTCCATATTTTAATAGTATTTTTTTGTTTTTTATTTGGTATTTTTTTCCCAGTTTTTCATCATTTCTATTTTTTAAGAATTGATTTTTTTTGTATTTATCAGTTTTGTTTTTCCCAAAAATATTTATATATTTGTTAAATAAAAAATAATTTATGACAAAATAATTTTAAATAATATTTATCCACTTTTTTGACGGAACTAACCGTTTTTAACAAGTTAATATTTATTAAAATAATTTTAATAAATAATTTTACTAGCAAAGACCATTTTCCCTTTGTTAATATTTATCCACTTTTTAACAAGTATTTTTGCGTAACCGTTTTTAACAAAATAATTTTAGAACTAACCGTTTTTAACAAGTTAATATTTATTAAAATAATTTTAGATAATCCAGGGGTAAAATGGTCAACACAACCCCATTTTAACATCCGTTAACAGAAAAGTTAGATTAGGGAGTGATTTGAGCATTTTCATAACCTTTTGGGTTTTTCAAATCAGGGAGTCTTTAATTGCATTTTCATAACATCTAAGGAGGGTTTAAATGCACTTTACCCATACACATGATAAAGCCTTAGGTCTCGTTTGGTCTCCAGAATCATAGTTTTGGAAAAGAAAAGTTATTCTTTTTTATGCCAAAGAAAATGAGTAGAAAAAATAATTCCCCAAGAAGAAAAAATATAAGATACTTTGTATTACGAGATGAAAAATATGTGAAAAAAAAATTAATTCCATCGAATTATTTTACTAAAATAAAAAATTCATGGAAAACATTTCACGAAATTAATTTGGGTGTTTGATTGTTGTTATTTTTCATGAAAAATAGTTAGTATTACGATAGAAATACTTTACAGTGAACATACTCTTTGTGCTTCTTTGGGTTCTAGATTAAACTGCTAGAATTTGAGAGATCGAGAAGTGAGAGACAACGAGTCAAAGTCAAACCACAGCTCCTTTCTGAATCTTCTAGTAGGACTAAGGGTTGTTTGGTTCGGCGAAGTACGACAAAGTACGACGACGGAAATAAAAATAAAAATAGACATTCTGCATATGTATTGTTTGAAGTGTGACAAAGTGAAAAGTCCTTCATTTGAGTATTTTGAAGAAGTGGAGGTTAGAAGTGGAAAATCCTAAAAATTGGTGTTTGGATGGTTATTGAAGTGAGTATAAAAGTATAACTTTTTGCACTTTTTATAATTTAAAAAGTGTTAAAGTAGAGATAAGTGCTCCTCCAACCAAAGACACGAAGTGGGAATTATAATTTGAAAAATTTTGAGTATCACCCCCACTTGGATGGTCTATTTGTGCGATGCACCCCACATTGTTTGTAATATGTATAAGTTATCCTACTTTGAATTTGCTATATGTATAAGTCATCCCACTTTGGACGTTTTCCGTCAGTTCTGACGGATGGACTATTCATTAAAAAAAAATTGGACCAAAATAACCCTCCATCTAGGCCTGTCAATGGTAGCTTATTGGTCGGATATTGGCATTACCATACCCGAACCATTAACTATCGGATATATCCGATAACTATCCGATATCCGATCGGATATCAGTTTTGGCTACCATATCCGTTACCGATAATTTTATCGGATATCGGATAATATCCGAACCAATAAGATTACTAAAAAAAATATATTAAAAAATGGAAGAAAAGAATCAGAACCAACAGATTTTGTCAAGAATAACATATTTTCACATTGAAACGATATATTTTGTCAAGAAACAACAGATTTCCACATTGGAACAACATATTTTGTCATAATTCTCCACACAAGCACAAATAACTAATAATCTCATGCACACATTGAATACATTGCACATATTAGTAATTCTCCACACAACAAGAAATTAGTATGTTAATTAGTATAATTAGTATAGTGTATCTTCCTCTTCAGTAACCATATAGTAAGATAACTACAGTACTTTCCATAGCCATAAACAAAATTCTTCATGATTTCTTAGTGTGTATGCAAGCAGCAAGCAAGCAGAGCTAAAGTAATTATTTGGCTTCAAGCAGCAAGCTCCTGCTCAGCCGAAAGAGGAGTCGAGGAGATATGTTAAATTCCTGAAAGCCAAGCCTCAGCCGAAAGAGGGTTTTTAATTTTTTAGGGTTCCAGACCGTCCAGCCTTCCAGGACGGGCCGCTCATTGCTGGGCTCAAGTCATGGGCTGGCTGAATTTAAATTCCTGAAAGCCCAATATATGTAAATTTATTAAAAAAATTAAATATTTATTGGTTCGGATTTTATTGGTTCGGATATGGCACTTACCGTATCCGTATCCGATATCCGATAAATATCCGATAAGATATCCGAATCCGTATCCGTATCCGAAATTTCGGATATTTTCGGTTCGAATACGGATCGGATACGGATTTTCGGTCGACCATTGACAGGCCTATCCATCCATTGTCTTCTTCCCTGACATCACAGCCCCCCTTCTTCGACGTTCAGCCCCCCCCCCCCCCTCCCGACCTCGGCCTGCCCCCACCTCGGCCCGCCACCTCCCCGATCACAGCCCCCCTCCCCCTTCCCCGACGTTCGACCCCCCCCCCTCCCGACCTCGGCCCGCCCCCTCCCCGACCTCGCGCCCCTCCCCGACCTCGCCCCTCCCCGAACTCCCCGACCTCACCCCCCTCCGCCCCCTCCCTGACTGTCACGCCCCGATCCGGGAAATCGCTCGTCCTCGCTAGATTTAACCCGAATCATCGCCATCGCTGGGGCGTGATGCCGCACGAGCCTGGAGTTGCACTCGTGCAAGGCAAGATAACAGGTTCACATAGAACTATCTCAAATCGATAACATAAGCAGCGGAAGAAAACAAGTGAAACATAAGAATCTCTTTTTATTCATATTGAACTGAAGGTTACAAAGGCTCTGAATAGCCCAACATAAAATGCCAATTGGCTACAACGCTCATGATCTCTCTAGCTCACAAAGGATTACATTGTTCCATACATTATGCCCCTTTATAGCCACCAAGTAGTCTTCGGCCGAACATCTCCATGTCGCAAGTCCGAACGCATATGCGGAAGCTCCTCTTGAACGCCAAGGACTCCATGCCTCGGCACGTCCAAGCCAAGCTCCGCCCCGAGCTGATCATAACCTGAACCTGCACATAAACTAGTGGGGGTTTAGTGCTTTCGTCCTCGCTTCGCACTGATCAAGACCCGCTCGCACCCAAACCAAACACCTTATCATTTAGTGAGCATGCATCTTACTTTGTGGTCTTTCTATTTAGCCTTAGGATCAGTTTCATGGCAAACTTAACATAGCACATTATTATAATGTGTCAGCACATCCCGTGTTCCTGCAGCAGATACAGTTAGCCATAACAGAAATGTAAACATAGTGTTTGTGCTCATGCCGTCCTATTTTCCTTAGCCTGCAGTGGTTAGAACTTAACATAAGCCAACATATGATTCACGCAACCGACTATTCACAAACATAAACATATGCATAATGGGTAGCAGGCCCTGCGCCTGCACCCAGCTCTCATCTCAGCCCACCGGCCCTAACTATATGAAGGTCACGGTGTGTCGCACCGTAATGGACTTGGCATCTCATATGTGTAAGCCTACAATCGCTTCGATACGGGTTGCTAGCCCAGTATCCGAAGGATCCCAAACTTACGGGTATCATAGCTTATCACAGCACTGGACGGTCGCAATCCGTCCGAATGTTGTGCACCATAAATACCACACATAATTCCCTCCTAGGCCGAACGGTCCCGGCGCCCCGGCGTAACCGTTCGAGGGAAGCCGCACCCGTGCACGGGCAATCCGAGTCCATTGACCATGCAATACGCGCCATAGCATACAAGTCATAGCATACCAGCCGATCTCGTGTTCCATAAACATAATCCACCATTCATATGGGGAGCTCCGTCGGCGTTATGCCCCAACACATCCATATTGGTGCACGACGCCCAACGGCTTAGTCGTCTCATACTCGTATCCATGCGTCCCGTTCATAATGTTATTCGCATAGCCTACCTCCGTATTTACTTAGTCTTTTCGTAGCTTAAGTGCGCAAAGGCACGCTCAGCACCATAATCAATGTTCTACGCCTAGAGTTCCATGTTCTCGGAGCCGTGTACATGATGCACATCTCGATGTTATCTTTCAATGTTCTACCATCATGCCCTATTGCGACCCGTGCACTCGATGCACGTCGCTTTAATTGTTCGATTGTTCAATGTTCTATCTTAGTGTTCAACGCATACTTAGACACTTACTCGTCGAGCCACGCTCGCTATTCCGATAACATATTACGCATATCATAATACATTTTATTAGACGTGAAGGAATAGGGAGAGAGAGTCAAGAACCCGCCCACCTTAAGCCGATACGCCTTGCCGCCTCGCCGATTGAAGCGTCTCGCTTCCATAACTCGATCGCATAGCTAACTCCCGGACTTAGCCATTCCTTTGCTCTACTCGGTTGATTTGGCCTATCGTGCCCATGCCACAATCCGTTGCAAGGCCACGATTTGGTTTTACGGACATTTCATTGCATAAGGCAAAATGCCGACCTCTTATCGTCCAGCGTAGAAGCATAGCCTGCACACCAGATCAACTAAAATCAGCACTTGCTCAAGCGGGACTTACTCTTTGCATCGATTCGATTCATAGATTCCAACCGACTCAAAGCTTACCTTTGGCCAACGCAACACTTGCATCGATTCATATCGATACCTCATCGGGTCAACGCAACTCTTCGAGTCAACGACTCATCGTAATGCACCGATGCGGAGCGGGGCATTACATAATATACCACTCAAAATCAGGTTCGTCCTCGAACCGAAACCAACACTTAATCCAAGTGCCTCGCATAGATCGCTTCACGATCTCGTGTTACCATCGTTGAATCATACAACTCAGTCTGGATCATACACATATTTTAGGCGTCCCACCAATATATGCATTTCAGCCAAGCTCAGTTGTAGGATATCGGGACAACTTACAAGCTTAACTTAAATCCTCAAGCATCCATCGTTCCGTACTCGACTTAGTCAAATCTTAGCGCTTATTCTCCATCTCGTATGCATCATGCCATAACATGCGATCCTCTACTAAATATCTCTGTACATAACTTGATTCAAACCATAACTTCAATCTCATAAGTTTCTCGCCGGCCACCTAACGCATGCATTGCATAAGTCATTGCGCATCCGATCGCAACGAGCTTCCGCAATGCCTATTCGCCCAACCGTTTCCTATCTCTCATATAACTCAAGTCTTTCATCAATCATTCATAACATTAGCCTTAACAACATGGACTATGTCAACATGTCACAAATTCTTTTGTCTACAATCCGTACTAAGTATCGCACGCAACTATCTCAACACGATCTACGTTCTCGAACTACCCGTGCATCGAGTCTGGGGCTACCCCCGCTAGGCAACTTATCCAGACATCATGCTCGCGCTCTCTCGACACAAGAGGTCGACTTGAGTCTACGATGCTCAAAGGCAACAATCTTTCCGACCCAAGGTCTCTTACGATACGCCCATCTCCTACTCTCGACCGAGTACGAATCCCTCACTCAATCATCGATTCAATCCCGACTAGTTCGTTTCGTAACGTAACTCGCGCGCTCAACACACATAGCCTAACCGTTACTTAAGCCGACCTACGACACAACTCTTAGGGTCGTTCTACTATCCATCGCTCTCGCGCATTGCAGAATCCTTGCAATCGCCTTACCGCGTCACTACGCTTAAGCACGTTCCTCAACATCTACTCGTTCCAACATAACTTTTCTGACCATATCGATTTTTAGTACTCGCAAACTTTCGAGACACGATACTCACTCGCTTAGACTTATCCTCAACATGCACTACATCATTCCTTATCTTCGACAAAATTTCTTACGCGACTTCTTTAGGGTCATCCTATGGTTTCCCACATTCACTTGATTTGGCGGTCAAGTCTTCTAGGGTCATCTGCCCCGAAACTACGCTCGATAATTGAAGATCATCAACGAGGGACAGTTACAACGAACCATGCTATATCCTACCGCGGAGCCAAATCAATTTCCGACGCTTCCTACGGGACTTTACCCAATCCGACATACCAATCCATAATTTGTCTACTCCCGCACAACTGATGTGCCGTTACTACTCGAGTCACTTAGGCACTGCCGTTGACAATATCGCACAATCCTCAATTCCACCTTCGTATCAAACCACAAATCCATATCCAAATTGCTACGCCTCGTAAGTTCGATCATCCCCGCTGGATGAATCACCATACCAGCGCTCACGCGGAATGATCGTTCTAATTTGACGTAACGCATGTGCGAGGCTGGTGTTGCGCTCGCTCAAGACAAGAATGTCAACATAGTGGTGATCTGCGAAGCAATCTTTACACTTCCATTTTCATCCAAGCAATATCCCTCGACTCTCAAATTCTCCGAAGCGTTCCTACCGTTATCATCCAAACTGCCATCAACTTAACTTGCATCTTATTCATCCAACAACAATGCTCAACATAATTTTTCGTTCATTCGATCAGAGTATCCCCGAGTTATTACATATCGTCTTTGATACGCCTCAATACCATCGTCGATATGCATAACTTGAACATCTTCCTTTCTCATAAGCTCAAACCCGTTGCAATCATTGCCATTATCCGAACTCGAATACGAATCAAGTCTCGCACTTATCAAGATCCAATCGGTTGTAACTACTTAACATCATCGCGACATAATTTTAAATTTCACATATTCATTCTCATATCCCTAACTCGTACTTCCAATTGTGCTACCGATTCATCGCGTTAACCCAAATTTGTTCGCACAATTTCTCCGTACTTACTCAACATGTTCCGAAGAAGTCTCCGTACTAACTCAACATAAGTTCGACCGGGTCGACCATTTCCTCAACGTAACATTCATTCGCATATGCTCGGGCTATCGTTCGACTTATACTTAGCGAATCCTCGACCGACGTATCCTCCGTAGGCACGACTTCACGCATACTCATTTAACTAATTCACCAAAGCATACTTATATCGACTCCTATCGCATCATTTCTACTCGAGTCTCGGTACCATTTCATCCGTTGCGAACAAACATATCGTAACCACATAATCGTTTCGACGAAACCTATCGCAAGTCACCAAGCGCCTTAACATAACCATCGCTAAGTGGTATTCCATATACCACTCAGGATCGAGCCTATCGTTATCGATACAATACTTCGCTATACTTGTTCGCATAATTGGTATTGCATATACCACTCGAAATCGAGTCATTACTCGACATCACACTTCGCATAGGTCCGACTTCTATCTCAACTTAACCGTCACGTATGGCGATCCTTCCGATCCCAGCTCTAACGTTAGCTCAAGTTTAGAACTCAGTCAATCTAACTGTACCATGGCGATCATCTCGATCACACCCGCAACATTCGCTTATTCAAAGCTCAACGCAACATATGGCCAACATACACGTTCGCCTACTCAACTCGACTTAGCGACCAACTCGATTCGTTACTATCGCATCCACGATCTTCGAATCCCGCACGTTGCAGCTCGTGCAACAACTTAGTCTCGATACTTAAGGTCTTTACTCAATCTCGAACAGCATTTCGCTATCCATCCGCATAGCCATACTACGCACATCATACCGTATCGACTCGTCGCACCGATGCAACGAACGATCCACGACTTGCTGCACTCCGTGCAACCGATAACACATAACCATTTCCGTAGTCACATAACACGTATCGTCTCACATATCGACCCGTTGCACTTCGTGCAACCAACAACACATAACTTCTCGCACTGCGTGTGACCAACAACACATATATCATTGCACTTCGTGCAACCAACATCAACATATTCGTTGCACTTCGTGCGACCAGCATCCCATAACCCGTTGCACTCCGTGCAACCAACACTCTCCGATGGCACCCGGAGATCACGTAATAGTCACGACATACTTGTGGCAGACGTATGCAACTTAATATAGACTTATTGTATGGAACATCCAATGTAGCGTCGAGCAGATCCATGAGCCATGCGGTTGCGGAAACAACTTAGAGTCTTAACTGAATTTCGATATCGAAGCAACTGAGGGTCAAAGAGATTCACGCACGGTCCAAAGGATGGAACCGCTCTGATACCAACTTGTCACGCCCCGATCCGGGAAATCGCTCGTCCTCGCTAGATTTAACCCGAATCATCGCCATCGCTGGGGCGTGATGCCGCACGAGCCTGGAGTTGCGCTCGTGCAAGGCAAGATAACAGGTTCACATAGAACTATCTCAAATCGATAACATAAGCAGCGGAAGAAAACAAGTGAAACATAAGAATCTCTTTTTATTCATATTGAACTGAAGGTTACAAAGGCTCTGAATAGCCCAACATAAAATGCCAATTGGCTACAACGCTCATGATCTCTCTAGCTCACAAAGGATTACATTGTTCCATACATTATGCCCCTTTATAGCCACCAAGTAGTCTTCGGCCGAACATCTCCATGTCGTAAGTCCGAACGCATATGCGGAAGCTCCTCTTGAACGCCAAGGACTCCATGCCTCGGCACGTCCAAGCCAAGCTCCGCCCCGAGCTGATCATAACCTGAACCTGCACATAAACTAGTGGGGGTTTAGTGCTTTCGTCCTCGCTTCGCACTGATCAAGACCCGCTCGCACCCAAACCAAACACCTTATCATTTAGTGAGCATGCATCTTACTTTGTGGTCTTTCTATTTAGCCTTAGGATCAGTTTCATGGCAAACTTAACATAGCACATTATTATAATGTGTCAGCACATCCCGTGTTCCTGCAGCAGATACAGTTAGCCATAACAGAAATGTAAACATAGTGTTTGTGCTCATGCCGTCCTATTTTCCTTAGCCTGCAGTGGTTAGAACTTAACATAAGCCAACATATGATTCACGCAACCGACTATTCACAAACATAAACATATGCATAATGGGTAGCAGGCCCTGCGCCTGCACCCAGCTCTCATCTCAGCCCACCGGCCCTAACTATATGAAGGTCACGGTGTGTCGCACCGTAATGGACTTGGCATCTCATATGTGTAAGCCTACAATCGCTTCGATACGGGTTGCTAGCCCAGTATCCGAAGGATCCCAAACTTACGGGTATCATAGCTTATCACAGCACTGGACGGTCGCAATCCGTCCGAATGTTGTGCACCATAAATACCACACATAATTCCCTCCTAGGCCGAACGGTCCCGGCGCCCCGGCGTAACCGTTCGAGGGAAGCCGCAGCCGTGCACGGGCAATCCGAGTCCATTGACCATGCAATACGCGCCATAGCATACAAGTCATAGCATACCAGCCGATCTCGTGTTCCATAAACATAATCCACCATTCATATGGGGAGCTCCGTCGGCGTTATGCCCCAACACATCCATATTGGTGCACGACGCCCAACGGCTTAGTCGTCTCATACTCGTATCCATGCGTCCCGTTCATAATGTTATTCGCATAGCCTACCTCCGTATTTACTTAGTCTTTTCGTAGCTTAAGTGCGCAAAGGCACGCTCAGCACCATAATCAATGTTCTACGCCTAGAGTTCCATGTTCTCGGAGCCGTGCACATGATGCACATCTCGATGTTATCTTTCAATGTTCTACCATCATGCCCTATTGCGACCCGTGCACTCGATGCACGTCGCTTTAATTGTTCGATTGTTCAATGTTCTATCTTAGTGTTCAACGCATACTTAGACACTTACTCGTCGAGCCACGCTCGCTATTCCGATAACATATTACGCATATCATAATACATTTTATTAGACGTGAAGGAATAGGGAGAGAGAGTCAAGAACCCGCCCACCTTAAGCCGATACGCCTTGCCGCCTCGCCGATTGAAGCGTCTCGCTTCCATAACTCGATCGCATAGCTAACTCCCGGACTTAGCCATTCCTTTGCTCTACTCGGTTGATTTGGCCTATCGTGCCCATGCCACAATCCGTTGCAAGGCCACGATTTGGTTTTGCGGACATTTCATTGCATAAGGCAAAATGCCGACCTCTTATCGTCCAGCGTAGAAGCATAGCCTGCACACCAGATCAACTAAAATCAGCACTTGCTCAAGCGGGACTTACTCTTTGCATCGATTCGATTCATAGATTCCAACCGACTCAAAGCTTACCTTTGGCCAACGCAACACTTGCATCGATTCATATCGATACCTCATCGGGTCAACGCAACTCTTCGAGTCAACGACTCATCGTAATGCACCGATGCGGAGCGGGGCATTACACTGACCTCCCCTCCCCCTCCCCGACCTCGCCCCCCTCCGCCCCCCCTCCCCGACCTCACCCCGCCCCCTACCCGACCTCGCCCCCCTCGGCCCCCGCCCCCCCCCCCCCCCCCCGCGCTCCTCCTGCTGCCGCCCCTCCCCCGTCCAGCAGCAGCAGTAGCAGCGGCGGCAGCAGCAGCAGCGACGGCGGCAGCAGTAGCAGCGGCGGGGGCAGCGGAGGGGAGGAGGAAGAGGGATATTTTCGTCTTTTTTAAAGGTCAAACACGGCTGACCGTCAAAACTGACGAAAAACGTCCAAAGTGGAACTACTTATACATATAGCAAACAATGTGGGATGCACCGCACAAATAGACCATCTAAGTGGGGTGCCACTCAAAAATTTTCTTATAATTTATCACTTCTGCACTCTATTTCGAATAAAAACTCCAATTTAAAAATGAGAATTTGTGGCAATTTTTTTTACTGTTATGTTACTTTACAGTAAAATTTGTCTACAAATACTACAACAAAACAGATAAAATGGTCTTAAATTTGAATTTAGACCATTACACTTTTCCAATTTTACTAAGTAATGGAGGAGAGAAAGGACTCATTCAATACTTTTGTTCAATGCATGCCTAGGGGCATATTAGCTAACGAAAACGTAGAAGTCTTGTTTAACGTCTAGAAGCATATTAGTAAAACCTAGAATTGACCCAGTAGACATATTCACATGTGCATCCATGCATGAGCACACAATACATATGGACTGGTCCATATGACTGACCTAGATTGGACCTGATCTAGATAGAACTATACCGGTCCGGTTCCTCTCAATGACAACAAAATTTATCCGACCCTTAGTCTCACAAAAAGCCAAAACAGTTTAAAATAAGCATTTTCAAATCCATCATTAATGAACTCAAGTGGTTCTTATGGTTATCGAAAAGAGGTATAAGATCCCGACTGGATGGTGGAAGATTTATGAATAGAAACAGGGGACGTATTATTTATTTTCTTCCATTTTTTTGGTGTAAGTTGATGGACATTGGGCCCAACATACGTACAATGCAGCGTACACAAAGTTCCGTACATATCGTCGAACATGCTCCATTTGATAGAAGGAAAGAAAAAGAGTATATATATATACTTTTGTGCATATGAAAAAGAAATACAATTTTCTTCTTTTGTGTTTGGTAAATGAAATGGATGCACAAAAGTGGAAGATTTTTTTTTTTTTTTTACCTCAGGGCTCAGGCCATCTACAATGGGGGTTTCTATCTCCCATATTTCTATGATAGAAACCCATTTTAGGAAAAAATACCTTCCAATTGTAATTTCTATACCTTCCATTTTAGGATGAAAAGTTTCTACATATGTAAAAATCCTCGTAGAAACTCCCAATCACTCGTACCAATTAATGCTGGATCCCACATCGATAAATTGATTCTTTTATTTGTTGTCACATATAATAGAAATAGAGAACCAGGAAAGTGTTTATTTGTATGTGCAATTTTTCTATAGAAACTCTACCAACTATGATAGAATTTTTCATAAAGTACAATGAGACAGAAACCAGAAATCCCCATTAGAGAGGGCCTTATTCTCAACTAAAAACATTTATATATTATTTGTTGAATAATTTTTAAATAATATAATTTTCATGTACTATAATGGTAAATTAGTATAAGCTTGCAATGTTTTTTTTTTTGAGGGATTAAATTTTTTAGACATAAAAAAAAAAATCTCCTAAAATTTTATTTTCTCTATTTTTTTCTTCTTATAACAAACAAGAAAAACTCCATAATTTTCTCCCAATTTCCTTATTTCATTTACCTCCCATCCACTTTTTCCTTCTAAGAAACTGATGTTGAGGGGAGTATTAACAGAAGAAGATGGACAGTCCGAAAAAAGAAGAAGAAGAATATAATTGGTGTCGAGATGATTTATCGTGGCTGCTTTGCTTATTTTTTCTGAAAATAAAATGTAAAAGGTGTCCGATAACAACTAATAAAAAAAACAAATTATATTTGCTTCTCAAGTTTTACTTGAGAGCATTTTTTATTTATTTACAAATTTGTCACTCTAATTTTTTTTACTTGAGGACGACCCACATATTTGAATTTGGACTGTCAACATTGTTGCAGTCCTACTTTATGTTAGTACTGCCAACTTTTGTTTGCAGTGCTAAAAGATTTGGGTAGCTTGGATTTGGATTGTCCACAAAGTTGGCAGTCCTAACATAAAGTAGGACTGCTAACTTTGGGGACAGTCCTACTTTATGTTAGGACTACCAACTTCGTTAGCAGTCCTAAAAGGGAGGGCTAGGCAGCCCAAAAAAAATTTGGACTGTTCTGAGTAAAAATTATACCAAGCTGGACTGTCCTGAAATAAGGCCTCGTTTGGTTCACGGAAAGGAAAGGAAAGAAAATTGAAGGGTAAATGACAAAAAAATCCTCCCTAGATTGACCATTTTCGTAAAAAAAGATCCCATGCTCTTAAATTTTTCACAAGTTATTTTTTGTTGCAAAAAATCCCCAAATGACAATTTTATCTCTCCTCCCCTCCTTCCTCGGCCATTGGTGGAGGGGCTAGGTGGCCGACGATGCCACGGGGAGGGCCGTGGGGCCGGGGTGAGGGCGGGGGAGGGCCGCGGGGGGCCGGTGAGTGTGGAGGAGGGCCGTGCGGGGCCGGCGAGGTCGGGGGGAGGCTCGCGGGGGACGGGTGGGGCTGAGGGCTCACCGTCGGGGGGAGGGCCGGCGGGGGGAGGGCAGGGGGGCGAAGTCGGGGTGAGGCTCGCAGGGGACGGGCGGGGCTGGGGGCTCGCCGTCGGGGGGGAGGCCGGCGTGGGGAGGGCAGGGGGGGTCGGGCGGGGGGAGGGCAGGGGGTCGGGCGGGGCTGGGGGGTCGCCGCCGCCACCGGGGGGGAAGGGGGGCAGTAGCATTTTCGGGATTACAAATTTTAATTTTGGCTGGAGGGGCCTTATTGAGCGGATTTGTAATCTAAGGAGAGACGAATTGCTAAAAATGACTAATAGGTCTTAATTTGCAAAAGTCGGATATCTAACGAGATTTTTTTTGTCATTTATCCAAAATTGAATCTTTGATATTTTCTTTCCTTTGAAAAATTACAATTCAAATCAATTTTCTTTTCCGTGTTTAAAAAAAATCAAGAAAATTGGGAAAAAAAAGTGAATCCTTAGAAGAGAAAAACGAAAAATGAATCATTGGGTTGGTGGAAGGAACCACTCTTCCTCCTATTTTTCTTCCTCTTGGAAACCAAATTCCTCTCCTCCTCATTTTCTTTGGCATACAAACAAAGAAAAAAAATCACTTTCATTTTCTAAGGCTCTAATTCCGCGAATCAAACGCGGTCTTGGAATAAAATGTGGAGTGTCTGTAGAATTTGCCAAAATAAATTGAAAAGTTGAATGAGACGGCTTTTGAAAACCGCTTCTACGGTCGGTTAACCCAGCCCGAGACTGTCCCTCGACCGGGACTCGAGCCGCCCTCTGTCTCTCCCCGACCCGACACACCCGATACGCCACTCGCGCCTCCCCACCGATAAACTCCGAAACTCCCAATATTCGTCAACTTTCGCCGCTACCGCTACCAAACCCGGATCTCCACTCCACCGAGGTGAACACCTACTCTCCTCCAAACCCTTCTTCTTCCTCCTTCTCTCCGATGCTCAATTTCTTGCTAAAAGTACAATATATTTTTTCTTCTTCTTTCCGTTTGTTCATCTTCATCAGAATCAATAGCCGAAGTCAAGTTCGCCAGGGAGGATCTTAGGGTTCGATCAGCGAGCCATCATTTTTGGTTGACATCGTTCGTTCTAACGATTGCATGCCGAGTTACCCAAAATCTTAGCCTAGGGTTTGTATATTCCCGAGCCGGTTGAATCTTTCTTCCGCCGATCCGTACCGGACATTCCAATATTCCGGTCGAGCCACATGGTCTCGGTGTCGCGTCCAGTAGTTCGGTACATCTATATATACACATGTGTAGCAATCATTCTTAGGTTTTGAAACAATGCGATCGGCGAGAAGAGGTTCCTTTACGAGGCAGCAGGATGGGGATCTCGGTTTCGACCCCCATTCCCCTCCCAAATCTGCTCAAAGTCGGAATAGGTTTGCGGATTATTTGGGTTCCCTTACGGCGGTAGATAGGATCAGAGCTGGTTTATCCGTCGGTTTCTTGCGAAGATCTTCTCGGATCGCGGAGAGGTCCAAGTCGAAAGGATTGCAGGTTAAGCCCAAGTTGCTCCATTTATTTCTCTGTTTTGCGTTAGGAGCTTTCGTTAGCTTCGCCATGCTCGTCTCTGTGGACGTATCCCAGGATTCGCCATTTTCCTTTGAGGAGGAAGTACTGCTTCTCGGTAAGTCGCCACCCAAGGTCAATCGTAGCTTCGACGCGATGGCAAAGTTGGAGGCGAAGGAAGAGGTTACCGGAGCTCCGAATGCGTTACCTGTGTCTTACGACGTAGCCCCTTCTCGTAAGCTTCTGATAATTGTGACTCCGACCTATGTACGGCCGTTTCAAGCGTATTACCTGAATCGTTTGGCTCAAACTTTGAGGATGGTTCCGCCTCCTCTCCTGTGGATTGTAGTGGAAATGCCGTCGCAGTCTAGTGAAACAACAGAAGTTTTGGGGGAAACTGGGGTCATGTACAGACATCTCGTTTGCAAGAAGAATTTGACCGGCATAAGGAACAGAGAGGTTCACCAAAGAAATGTTGCGCTTTCTCACATTGAAAAGTACCAGCTTGATGGCATAGTGCATTTTGCGGATGATGATAGAGTGTACTCTGTTGAGCTGTTTGACCAAATGCGGAAAATAAGGTATTTGCTTGTTTTTATATAGATTTTATAGAACTTCTTTTTAGCTTTATGTAATTTATTTTCCTGTGTTACTGGTGGCTTTTGATAATTACTTATTTTGATTAGGTTATACTTGATTAATTAGTCAAGTGGAATATTACTATGTATGCATTTATTGTTGTTTTAACTGTCAGTATAAACCTAATATTACTTACATTGGGGGAGTTTGTTATACTTTTGATTGGCTTTTGTTCTTATCTACAGGCTGTTTTAATTGAATGAATCACATGATGTATGCAAAAAACATACTTGTATGATACACGAGGCCTTTTTCTTGCAAATAACTACCTTGGCTAGGAATTTGTTAGCAACAATGAGTGTTGACGTCAAATTGAGAGTCAATCATAAAAACTTGTTAGCTCTTTATGGAAATTAAATGTGATCCATAACTGTGATTATTCTGAGGAGAGAGGGCTTGGAGGATGGCGATAACTGATAAGTTTACTTATTCCATATGTTTAATGATAATATACCATACTATGATGTTGATGATTTTAATTTACTACCATACACTATTGATATAGTACCAAACATGTCATCATTTCCTCGTTCTTACTGAACAAATGGACAAGTTATTTATTGCTTGTAGCGAAGAGCTTGTGGCACGATAATGGAATCATTGCACGTCCATCTAGCTTCAACACTTCCTTTGAGCTTATGGTTTCTATAACCAATGTGACCATGTATGGGCAATTTTAAAGTGTGATAGTTCTAGGCAAGAATACAATTCTAGAGCACACATTTTAGGCATAAAGATCGATTCTCTCACATTCGTGTTAAGGTTTATCAGGTATTATCCTTTCTAGTAGTCTAGAGACTTTTTGTTATAATTTGATAGCTTTAACATTTAGCCGTTTCTTGTGATGCCAATGCTACTGTTGAACGGACATGAATACAACAAGGCACGATGTGTACACATGACATGGAGACGGCACCGATTCGGGTGTGCCCTATTGTATTTTAAGTGTATCATGTCCGATATGCTTTGTTGCACAGAAACTCCTTGGGAGGACCGTATCCGTGCCCGTATCTGTATCCGACACATATTGGAATGGATCTTCTTTGACACTCCCAATTAGATATGGCTCACATTTCTAGGCTACAAAGGAGACCAAACATGCTTGGAGGTGATTTTATAATGTTCACGATCATGTCAAAAATAATTGAGACATCAGAAAGTAAGAAAATTTTGCACTTCTAGAACTTTTTGGAGCTTTGTTACTATCAAAACATGTTTAATTTACGTATAAATGTTATTAAGATCTAATGTATAGAAAATGTGTATAAATATATTTTCATGCATATATACAATACAACCGTATCCATTCCATACCCGTATCCCATTTTTTCTTCTGAAAATGCAGTATTCCGAATCTGTATCGTGTCCATAGCTGAATGTGTTCATGCAACCTAGCCGATATGTGTTTGAGACTATATGACATGCACACAACACGGATTTTCAGAGTGCCCCTGCTTCCTTGGCCAATAGTAAGAACTTTCTGTGTGATTAAGTTTGAATGTTCACAAGGAAATTTGTTAAAAAAAGCTAAGACTTCAAGATTGAAAGACATGCTTATCACACTTAACAAATACTTCTCTAAAAGATATTAGTATAAAAGATATAGGGTCTTTGGATATAAGTCCGTCAAAGGTTACCTGTTGCTCCTTAGGTCCTTTCAACATCGTTAACATTTTAACCTTATGGGTCAATAAAAGAGGGGGACATGCCACTATGCAAATGCAATGACAAACATCTAATAAATTTGGCTATCGATCAAATTCTTTTATATCATCAACGTCAAGACCAATTAATACATATGGTTTGAAAAAATCTTGCTTTTAACTTTCTTTAAAGCTCATTTACTCTGCCTCTTCTTAGTATTTGCTGTCAGGGTTAAGCAAACATTAAATCTTCCACTGACATTCATCTTTTGTTTTAAGGTTATTGTTTGTGTATCGAGGTAGCGGATTTACCATGTCTACCTCATTATAGCTTTCTAATCTAATTTTCCTCCTCAATAATGAATTTAGTGACGAGATGGAATTCAAAAAATCGCAAGTATTTCTTTTCTAGGAGTGTCAGAGTGGCAAGAGAATTATATTTATAGGTTGCTGGTTTATCCTGAAAATATTAACTGTGGTACTTTCTTGGAAGTTCAATAATCTGTCTGCCTGATATTTGGTGATGGCATATGCTAAGAAGGAACTTTCAAGCGAAAATTCTTTTAATTCTGGTGGCAGTGGTTATGTTTGTTGTGGATTTGGGTTGGGGATAGGGTTTCTCCCATGGCCATCTCATCTTAGCTTCTAACCTAGTTTTTATCCTTGATAATGACAAAGGGTGCTAAATTGGAAGTGTTTCTTCTGCAGGGGTGTAGCAGAGTTGCAGAGACTGAAATTAAGTTGGTTAAACTTGAACCCTTTCTACCATGGCCATCTCATCGTAGCCTCTAATCTAGTTCTTCTCCTCAATAGTGACAAGTGTTTTGTCTCAAAAAAAGGGGGGAAAAGGGAAAATAGTGATAAAATTGAAAGTGTTTCTTCTGCAGGGGGTATCAGAGTGGCAGAGACTGAATTTAACGTAGTTAAGCTTGAATTGTTGCAATATGTCTAGGGTAATGTTGGTTAACGAGTATGAGCCAGCTATTCCAGTTTACTGTGAAGGACTAAAGATGCACCGAGTATGAGGGTAGTCCCCTACGCCCAATTGTACCTTGGTCTGATAGGTATTTTGCAGAAGGCAGAACCTTTTTTTTTTTGTCTCCTATAACTAATCTTATTAGCTTTGATTTCATATACATAAATGGTGGAGGTGTAGTTTTTAGCCATTCCCAAATGATACTTAGGAGCTTGTTCCTTTCATCATAATCTATATTTTGGGGTGCAAGCTTGAGAAGGAGAATTGTAGAGTGAAAGTTGGACTGATGAATGTTCATGAAGTTATGTTATATATATTTCATCATGCTGAAATGCTGAAATGCTCGTTTAAAAGAAATGAAAGAAAGTATCATCTTATTTTCCAGAAAGGTACTGAAGAGTGTTTGTTCTTGGAGGTCAAAAGTAATGGTTTCACATCCTTTGCAGTCTATGTAGTAGTGATGTCATACAGGAAAGGAAGATAGATTTCTTTATCTTCTGGGAGTTGCTTTGAGATATCCTTGTTGTGGATGCAAAAATCAGAGGCAAATGTTTTCTATTGGTACTTGTGGACATTGAGCGAGAGTTTCTGAAATTTGCCTCTTCTCTGAAATTTAGTTTCAGAGGAATAGGTACGAGAAGTTCTCCAAGGGAAATATAAGTTTAGTGCATTTTGGTGTCAGATGCATCCTCATGCATATGTAAGGATTGTTTCACCCCTTGGAGGTCTGAAATCTGAATTGTGTTGTAAGGTATTTGCTGAAAGTTTTCGTTTTACTAATAAGTAACACAAGTCTTTACAGGATAATACATAGATTAACGATGCACATCGAACAATGCTACTCTCTTCTAAACCTAATGAGAGATGTTTGTGCCCACATGTTTATGTGCATCTGTCTGTCTGAGTGCATGGGCGTGTACACTTTGTGCATTTAATCCGGGGATTCTTCCTCTTTGATTTTATATTATTAGCACATAAAACAATGGCAATGACTCTCCCTAAAACTGAGGATAAATGTGTGGTTCACCTCATGTATTTTTATATCCTAAATGACTTCTTCTGAGAAAATTGATATCCTAAATGACATTGCAAATAGTATCTCATGTAGGATTGATTTAAACATGTTTCAAGGATTGACAATACATGGGATGGTCTTTACTAAGACAATGTGGAAATTTGTGCTGTTTGTATGGTATTCAACTCTAGTAATAAAACCTTTTTTTTTTCCCTCTTTAGGGACAGGAAAATATGATTATGTTGCAACTTTTCGTATGCTTAAGCATGTCCTGAAGTACTTTACTTTCTGGGGGTAGAAGTTCCTAGGATGTGAAGTAGCATTATGTCATTTTATTGTGAGAAAATAACTGGATCCATTCAATCGGTTGAATATACCTGTTGAACGTTAATGCCTTTAGCACACGCAGGAAAAAAAATTCTGTTTTCTATGTGAAAGATGTTTGTGATTATTTATTTGTCACAGTACTATAATATGAATGACTATTCTATTCGTACAAGTAGACAGGTGGAAAACTGAGCTGTTTGTAAGCTAATTATATTCTAGTATTTATTCCCTTTTTCAAAGAACTGCATCTTTTTTGATATAATTCACCAGGTCCTGATGTACTTTGTGGAGGTAGAAATTTTGAATGTCCTTTTATTATGTGAAAGGAACTGGACCTTTAAATTGGTTGCAAGTCTTGAACTTGAAAGCCACCATCAGATACAATTTCAGGCAACCTTCACTTTTATTTATATGAAAGATTTACTTGCACATTTACGTTTCTGGTACTGCAATGTGAATGGCTATGTACAACACAGGTTATGTGTACATATGATGAATTGTGTTGTTGTTGTTGTTTGTTTATTGGGTTTGGTAGGTATTAGTTAACACATCCAACTTAAACTTTAGTTCTTCTTTCCTTTTAACATCAACGGCTTTTAATTACTCTCATAGGTCATATTTGTTCAAAACCTGCAGGCGTTTGGGGACATGGCCAGTTGCAATACTTACAGAAAGCAAGAACACGCTGACCTTGGAAGGTCCTGTTTGCAATGGCAGTCAGGTTATTGGATGGCACACCAATCAAAGGAGCAAGTTATCTCGAAGATTCCATGTTGACATGTCAGGATTTGCATTTAATAGTACTATACTCTGGGACCCTAAAAGATGGAGGCGTCCAACTCTTGATCGTATTAGGCAACATGACGCTGTCAAGGAAGGCTTCCGAGTTGGTTCTTTTTCCTCTTTTCATAGATGCATTGTTGGCTTGTTTCTGCAACATCATTTTACATGGTGATATAGGAAATTTACCATGTCTTCTAAAGCCATTTTGGTGTCTGGCATGTAGATTTTTGTTGTTGCCTGGAATACTTAGTTTACGTACATCTTTTTAGTCAATTTTAGTGCATAGCTGATTGAACATTAATAATGTCATTTACTTGCAGGAAACCAAATTTGTCGAACATTTGGTCGAGGATGAAAGCCAAATGGAGGGTTTGCCGAGTGACTGCTCCAGGATCATGGCTTGGCATCTCCACGCGGAAGCTCCTCGTATTTTTCATGCTAAAGGCTGGTTGTTGCAGAAGAATTTGGAAATTGTTGCCCCTTTAACATGACATCCAACTTGTCCAAGGTAACTTCACCTCATGCATGTTCTTCGGAGGTGTTTGATTGCATGTTAGTTGTTCCTCTTTGTTATTGTGTCTACATTTTTACTCTCTTTCAATTTCAGCTCTACTGTACCTTTGAATCGTAGATTGGAATTTTCTTATTAGTTGTTTAGCAGAGTTTCATCTGATACTTTTATCATTTTTTTCCGATATATTTCTATCATGTGGCAGGCTCTTCTTAGAATGCTGCAGAACAACCTCATGCTTCAGTTTATTATTCCTTGGAAGCACAGATACTATTAGCATTTACTTGTGATTTCCCACTCAGTTCTGTTGTAATATTCTTTTCATTTATGCTTCTTTTCTTTCTTCTGACCTAGCAAAAATGTTAGCATGTACAGTATCATGTATTTGAGCAAAAAATATTTCCGATTCTTTACTTAGATTATCACTCATTTGCCTTTGCTAGTTGCTCCACTGTTGCAGTCTCTGTAAGCCAGTTCTATCACGAGCTTTATGAAAGAAACTCTTTGCTAGCATAGCTTTATCATGTACCCAAATGTCTGTTTAGATGGACTCCCATGCTGACCATAGTTACCTCTGCTGCCAACTGAGTTTGGTTAATGCGATGATCATGTCGTTCAAGGTGGACTTGTATGTTGGCGTCTATGTTGTTCAGCCCCTCACTACTCTTGAGATGGTCATATTGGGAATTCTTCTATTGTTTTGTCAAGTCAGATAAGAATTTGTTATGGAGAAGGCTTGCTATATTTTGCTCCATCTTGAATCGTGGGCTTGCTATATTAGGACTAGGAAAAGTGGAAGGAATGAAAAATGTAGGAGGGAAAAGGGGAAGGAAGGATATATTTTATATTGTTTCGAATAGAAGGAAAAACTTATGGAAAGAAATGTGAAGGGATTAGTTTTCCCTCATAACTAGGAAAATCAATCCGTCCTAATGTGGGAGGAAAAGTGGAAGGAAAAGTGAATGCTCATGTTAATTTACAATTATACCATATAAGAATTTTATTAATTTAAAATAGTTCAATAAAGTCAAATGGTAATAAATATTGTTAGTTGAGGATATAATTGGTAAAGCATATATTTTTATTTTCTTTCCTCAATCTTTCTTTCTATACTAAACAAAGGAAAGTGTATCACTTCCATTTTTCTTCCATCCTACAAAACATAAAGGAAGGAATTAGTCTTTCCTTTCCATATGGATGGAAAGTGTATCTCTTGGGTTTTTTCTTCCTTCCACTTTTCTACCATTTCTACCAAACACAGCCTTAGTATCCACAGAGTGAGTGTGTTGAAATGGGGTAAAGTGCAAAAATTTTCTTCTAAGATTTGCGTTTTTGAATTTACGGACCCTTGGTTTTAAAAAGTTTTTACATTTTTATTTTGGCTCAGTTTACACCCATTTTGAATTCTACGCAGACATACGTTAAAATACGTTTGAAATGACGATTTTATCCCTTCCCCAGTCTCTCCCTTTCCCTCTCTCTTCGGTATGGGGGGTTGGGGGGAGGAGGAGAGGGGGGCCCAGGTGGCCGTGCGGAGAGGAGGAGGAGGGGGGTGGCCGCGCTGGGAGGAGGGAGGGAGGGGGGCGAGGAGGAGGACGGTGGCCGCGCAAGGAGGAGGAGGGGGGCTAGGGGTTTCCACCACTGCAGGGGAGGAGGGTGGCCACGCGGGGAGGAGGAGGGGGGCTGCCACCATCGCGGAGGAGGAGCCGGGAGGGGGGGGGGAAGGTGGCCGCATGGGGAGGGGGGGGGGGTCACGCGGGGAGGCTGCCACCACCGCGGGGGAGGAGGGAGGGGGGGTGGGGGCGTGGAGGTGGTGGGGACGAGGAGGGTGGCCGAGTGGAGAGAGGGGGGGGGGGGGGGGGGGGGGGGGGGAGGAAGAGGGGAGGAGGGTGGTTGCACACCACCGCGGGGGGGGGGGGGGGGGGGGGGGGGGGGAGGGGGGCGGTGTTCAGTGAGTGAAGGGATGAATGAGGAAGAAGGGAGAGGAATTTTTTTTAAGAACAACTACTAACGGTCAAATCTGACGGTTATCAAATATTTTTGGGGGGTGAATGAGGTAGGGGCATTTTGATTGATTCATATGTTTTTGGAGGATTTAATTGCTATATTTGTCTATGAAATCTTATTTTGCTAACGAGGCAAATTGGAGGAGGAATTTTTTACACTTTACCCAATTCACCCTGTTGAAGTGCTACAATTTTGCTTTAGTCAAAATTTGAAGCATTCAGGAGCAGCAATGGACTCTTGTCCACATTTGAAAAATGCTAACAGGTCAAAAGGCTCTCCAAATTTGAAATGTGTTCTAGCTCGTGAACAGTTACCCAACTGGACTCACCAAGAGGAAAAATGGAAGGAAAGAGAGGAAGTAAATTTGGAGTATGAATTTGGTATATTATTTGGACTGGAGTATGTCATTATGTGGCAATAGGAAGGAGACACTTCAACGATCTCTAAAAAAATTGAAGTATGATATGGAATGTCCCATTTATGGATGCTCTTATTAGGAATAGGAATCTTTGTTCCTTATTACGATGAGGAATCATAGTTTTCTTATTTTATGTTATTGAGAAATTATAAATAGCATTGATCTGATCTATATAGACAAATATGTACTTTTCTTCATAATAACATAATCTCTCTACTCTATTGATGGTTTTATTCCGTTTAAGGTTTCCACCTTAAAATCTTTTGCATTTGCGACTGTTCGATTTTATTTTCGTGTGTATCATCTGTTTGTTCTATACTTGATATGTCTGTAACTTACTAGTATTAGAGCTTTGGGTTCAGATTTTGTTTTAGATCAAGATTCGAAGATGATATCGCACATTCTTAAGTTCGAGAAATTTATGGGGAAGAATATCTCGAGTTTGTGGCGTAACAAGATGGACACTTCGTTTGAGCAACAAGGACACTAGATGCCTCTATTCGGCAAAACAACCACGGTGACGTCTCAGGAAAATTTGGATGCCATGGCCTGCTCCAGACTTGATGTCATACAAGCCTAATTGCAATTGTGCACAAGGCTAAGTGTTCTCGAGAAGTAGAAGCAACGCAAATTCATTCATTTAAATATTTTAGAGTTAAACTGAGATAATAACTTCCTGCAGAATTGAGTGAGAGATTATTCCAAAATAAAAAATCAACCAATATCAAATGAAAACATTGCTAGGAATTATTCCTTGTGGCATACATTATGCCACAGCTAGAAATAATAAAGCACAACCAATGAAATAAAAAGTATCAAAAAGCAAACTAATGTCTCAATACTATTGTCTCATTTTTCGTACCTGAAATGGTGGTGAGTGGCCAAACCTTACCGACTTAAAATCAAACACAAGTAGTCATGTATAGTAAAAATATTTTTTATTAGGTGAATTTTCTTGCTATTTCCATTCCCACAACAATCTATAATTGTATTAAATACATCTTAAACCGACAACTTTACATTATTCCATTTGGGCCATTCCATTATCAACGATCCACCTCGTGTGTGTATATATATATATATATATATATATATATATATATATATATATATATATATATATATATATATATATAGAGGGAGCGGATCAAAAGCCCCCCTTAGAAAACCCCCTAAAAACTCCCTCACTCTAATTCGTAATATTAATGTTAATGTTAATATTAATTTTTTTATTTTTTATTTATATTAATGTTAATGTTAATGTTAATGTTAATATTAATGTTAATGTTAATGATAATGTTAATATTAATTTTAATGTTAAGTTTAATGTTAATTTTAGTATTTAATGTTAATATTAACATTAATATTAACATTAATATTAATTTTAACATTAATATTAACATTAAATTACGGATTAGAGTGAGGGAGGTTTTTAGGAAGTTTTCTAAGAGGGGCTTTTGATCCGCTTCCATATATATATATATATATATATATATATATATATATATATATATATATATAAAGCATATCATTCCATATCAGAGGGTCATTATCGAATCTCAATGTACATTAAATTGTAATCACAGGGACAACATAGTATTATGTATTTAAAATTTATAAATGGGACCCGATACGTCCAAAGAAGGGGCGTACAATTAACTTGTGAAATATACGCCCAAGTTTGGGGTGTAAATTTTTTTTTTTAAAATTTTTTTCCTGCTTCTATGTTTAAGTATTAAGAGAGAAAAGGATTAAGAAATATGTTAAATTAATTCTTCTTATCATCCTACATCCATAAAAAGGACGTATAATTCTCTCACGCGCCAAGCTGGGCTTAATGCCATGCTGGGCTTGGCAGCTGAACGTTGGATTTAATGCCAATGGCTGGGCTTAGCTTATTGGCATGCTTGGACTTGGATTAATGCCAGCTTGACTTACTGCCATGCTGGACTTGGCAGCTGAACGCACGCCCTTCCTAAAGGTGGACTTGGCTTAATTCCATGCTTGGACGTGGCTTAATGCAGGCTTGGCTTAATGCCATGCTGGACTTGGCAGCTAACACCATCACCAATGGTGATTTCTAAAATTGAGTTCTTATCCTACTTGGCATTGTACTTTAAGGATATTTCTATCCTAGTTGGAAGAGTTTCTACATAGAAATTATACACATACAAAAAATGCTCTCCAATGGTTCTCCATTTCTATCCTATATGTCACATAATAAAAGGACCAATTTAATGGTGTGGGGCCCAATAATAATTGTCATGAGAGAGAGGAGAATTTATATGAGAGTTTCTACATGTAGAAACCCTCATAGAAAGTTTTCATCCTACATCATTGTCACCTAGGATAGAAATGATGATAGAAACCAAACAAAAAAAAACTTTCAACTTAAACCAAACAAAAAAAAAAAAACTTTAAACCATGAGCTTCCGCGACCTTCTTCAAAGAAAAATATATATTAAAATATCATATAGTTAACATTAAATGCTCGGCCGCTCCTTCATCATTATCCAATGGCTTATAGTTTTATTAAACATATCCATCTCAATTAAACCAATGCCTCTATACCAACCAAATCTGGACCAAGCCAATGGCATAAATATTTTTTTTGTTGAAGTACATTTACGAAATTATCATGATATATTTTAAAATGTTTTTATAACTATTTAAACTTAGTCTCTTAATGTTTCAAGTTTATTTAGATTATATTAAGTAATAGATAATTTTTAGTTAATAGATGAAATGATAAATTAGATTAAATTAACTTAAATTTTAATTGGTTAAATTTAAACTTATATGATGGGATAAATTATAGGGAAAATTTATGAAATGCCCAAAAACTAAAAAAGTTTCATGAAAAACCCACCGCTAAAAAAACTTTCATCGCGTGCCCAGGATTAGAGAAACTTATCCAAAGCGGGTTCCGAATGACCGTTTTGCCCTTCCTTTTAATTTATTGAAAACATCCACGAAACTGCTCTTAAAAAAACGTTTCGATACTTCATCTTCTTCCATACGTTGCTCACTTTCGAATCTAGGTTTTCTCCTTAAAAATCTTCAAAAACTCGTCGGAAAATTTCGAAAAGACCGAGACAAACGGCAAAAGTGCTAAAACGGAGGTCCAAACATCATTTTTTTGCGATTCTAAAATTTCGGAAGGCCGTCTAACGATGAAACGGTTACTTTCAGGCTCCTCGACGATACGCTCATTTTCCGACAAACGGGACCTCGTTTCAACCTCCCAGTCAAAAGTTATGGCCCTCCAAAGTTTCAACTGACCATAAAATGCAGGAGGAGAATGGGTATTCTCCGTGTTAGAACACGAAGAATGTTAATTTCGCATGAGAATGGCCATTCTTCGTGTAAATTAAGACGGAGAATGTCATTCTCCGTGTTACTAACACAGAGAATGACCATTCTCCGTGTAAATTAAGACGGAGAATGCCATTCTCCGTATTACTTGTAAGCCCCTGTTTTTCAAATTTTAGTTAATTAAATGTTAATTAATTATTAATATCATTTTTAGCCTAAAAATGATTATTAGGATTTTTAGGATTTTTTCTAGAATTTTTAAATGAGTTTTATATATTAAAATATCAATTTGCAATTTTCTAAAATGTTTTAATTGACTTTTATAATTAATTAGATTGTTTAAATATCATTTTGTAAATATTAAAATTGTTTTAATATGGTTTTGTTATTTTTAAAATTGTTTTTATATCAGTTTGCAATTATTAAATTGTTTTAAAGTGTGGAGTGCAAATTCTTATTTGCACTTAGACTCTGTTAGGGGCCTAATGTAAATTCCTAAAGACTAGGGGCCTAGATGCAATTCCGACGTTAACCCCCCCCCCCCCCCCCCCCCCCCCGACTGATCGGCCACCTGGCCCGACGACCCGCCGCTTTTCCCGGCCGACCAACCGCCTTGACCGACCTATAAAACCCCCCCTTCGACCCCAGATCGAACCCTAACCCTATCCACCACCACGACCACCGTAGACAACCTAACTCCGGCGAAAACCCTAGTCCTGAACCCTAACTCCGGCCATCTCCTTCGCTCAGCCCCACCGTCGACATCCACCGCCCACAACCACCACCAGCTGCTTCGCCTCGACGAGACGACCCCAGCGCCACCGGAGCGCCGCCGACGCCTCCTCCGCCGTCCACAGCTCTCGAAACCCCTCTGAGAAGTCGGACACGTACGTGTCAGTTTGTTTTCGTGTCATTTTGTGTCTCGAATTCACATGGGTGACTCGCCAGGACACGGGTGATCCTTGGGTAAGCTTGGACACGGCCGAATCATTTCGTGCGTGTCGTGCATAGCACGGACACACGGACTCCTGTGTCCCTAACTGTGAGGACACAGGATTATTTATTATTTTTTTATGTATAATTAATTCAAAACCTAAATAAATTAAACTAAACCCTAATCCTAACACAACCCTCGGGTTGACCCCTTGGCCAGCCCGACCCGACTTAACCCCCCCCCCCCCCCCCCCCCCCCGCGTTCTGGCTCGGGTTCGAGCCCCCCTTACTGCACTTATTTCATTTCTTTTTCTTTTCCTTTTTCTTTTTCTGTTTTCTATTATTTATATATATATTTATATATATATGTATATATATACATATTAGTATATATATGTATATACTGTAAATTGGCAGTATTTTATATATGTATATATATTTTTATAGTTAGTAAATTTATATATATATATATATATATATATATATTATATATATATATATATATATATATATATATATATTTCCATGTGTATATATATTAATATATATATGTATACAATATTTGTATATGTATATATACTTTATAATTAAGTATATTCTTATATATATATATATATATATATATATATATATATATATATATATATATACATGTACTTTTAACATATGTATGTATATATTCATTTTGTATAATTTTACCTTATTAAAATATTAATATTTATTTTGCACTTTTACCAATTTGTATTTTAGTGTATTTAAATTACTGCAACCATTTGGTGTCCAAGCCTAGCATGGATTTTTGGGCCCAAATATGTTTTCACACATTCAAGACATGTACAAGTCATATTGGACTTGATTCATGGCCTTGGGTCCTGTATTTGAACTTTGGTTCAAATTATGTACATGGACAAAATACGCAGATAATTAATTATTTAATTTCAATTGTGTGCAATGCTGTTTTTGATTTTCTAAAAATACTTAAATTACTGTTAAAATTCTGGGAAAATAGTATTTAGATACTATATTAATTTAGCTAATTTAGTATAATTTTTATAGTATTTAATTTACTGTTTTGTCACTAATTTAGCATATGAAACCAAAACTCATCTTCTGTATACTTAGGAAAAATTGATTTTTATAAAATACTTGTACTGGTTAATAAATTCCAAAAAAATTATAATAAATTTCTTTAATTAGCAAAGATCATTTTGGTACTTTATTTTATGTAAAAATAAGCTTTTTGTCTATCTCAAAAATTGTTAAAACACAATGATCATTTGATTTATTTATTTATTAATTACGACTTGTAACTTTTTGTGCTATTTTAAGTTTTAGCCGTATTGAACCTCACCTCTCACTAGTATAAAGATCCTAGAAAGATAGTTAAAGTAGTGTGTCACCCCACATTGGTCTTCTATGCTAAAATCATCATTTTGGCTAGGTGTCCAGTCACAAATCGTGTTGCACCGATTAGTGTCTTAGTGTTTTAGCTTGGTATAAAAACTAAGTTTATGTATTTATTTCTACAGTGACGAGTTACCAGACATCTATAGCACTTTTATCGCAGCTTGCTTTGCTTTGCTTTGCTAGAGGCAAGTACTTTCTACAAACTTTACATACTGTTACATAAATGAACTGCTAATCCAACCATGTTAAATGCTGATCCTTGGGGTAGCAAGTTAAAATGTTACATGTTGTACTTTCCATTACTACCATGCTTAGAACAGTCTTTATGTAACTCTCACATGATTAGAATATGGGTTATGGAGAAACTAGTAGTTGAGTACGTGATCATGTCCCCATTATCGTACCGAGCAAAGTTTCATTCTATATGATATTGCGCCGTAGGCCATTATCCAGCATTTCTATACGGAGGTACACCTATGCCTGTACACTTGTACGTATGTACATTTCATTTACATGTGCCCCAGCACTTTGTACATCTATTGACCGATCACGTACCTGCTACGGTTTTAAACATTACATATACATCTGTCTCTATGACATATGTGTCCTTGCCATGATAGATTATGTGATGCCATGCTTTCCAGTTATTCCTCCTATGTTCATTTCCATGTTTCATATGCTAGTTTGTTAGATTCAGTACTTGCTCCCGTCCTGACAGGATAACGTTGTAGGTGTCCTTACTGAGGAGGAGTTACTCTGCGACTCATATTATGGAGATACTGCCGAGGACCCGGCTTTGCCATACGAGGATGTTCCTGCGGGGAGACTCGTCTAGTTTGCTTAACTGTTTGGGATATTTAGTGTAGTCATGTATATTAGGCTACACATTTTCTAACTGGACATGTATCCAGTTTTACATTTCAGATCACTTGTACTTTGGACTTATTTCTATATGAGACGACTTTTGTGTTTGGAGCATTTATGACTTTTATTCACTTATAGAACTGTTAGCACATTTAGTCTTATCCTGTTGTCTTTAGAACAGCTTACTACGTTTTATCTCAAACGTAGGCTGGACATGACTCGGCCTGGCCCAACAATTTGGGTAGCGGGTCGTGACATGTTTTTAGTGATGGCCCATGCAGGTCCTGACTAAATTGTTTGGTTACGTTATTGTACCAAGCATGCCTGCAATTAGGAACTTAAGGTAATTAGACAACATTTAGGAATGACGCTTAGAACATCTAGAGGAATGCTAGGATTGCAACATAGAAAATACATCACATGTTTGCTATTATAATTAGATTTTTTTGTCTATGATTGCTTACTTTAACAATTCCTTATAAGTCCTTTTTTTAATTTAGATGGTGCTTACTCGTTCATCCCAGTATGTTACACCCGGGAATAGGGCCCTCCTTATCCAGTCAGTTGACCAGTCGACTGATACACCTTCACCTACCACACTCCCCCACTCCACAAATCCACAAACCCAGATACCACAACCACCTTCCACATCACATGTCCAGCAGGACCCAATACTTCCACCACCCCCTATCATCATACATACCCAGGCTTCCGTCACACTCGACGGGAACCAGCTGCTCACTATGATCCAGGGGTTCCTAACAACCCATCAGGAGCAGACTACCCTACTCCGCCAGAGCATGGAGCGTTCTGAGGGACGTCCCGTGGTCCCACCACCTGTAGAGCCACGGCAGAGAGCGGGGACGATCAAGGACTTCATGGGTCTGAATCCCAATGAGTTCTCAGGGACTGAGGGCATAGTAGTAGCAGATGACTGGCTAGACTCGGTAGAGAGGAAGCTTCTTGGAGTTAGGATGCCGGATGACCTCCAGGTCGAGGCAGCGGGATTTCTGCTGATAGACTTGGCAGGAGTTTGGTTCCGGAATGAGCCGTTGTTTGCGAGAGGGAGAGCCACTTGGGATCAGTTCAAGACCCAGTTCAAGAAGAAATTCTTCTCGACCACTGCTAGAGTAGCCATGGGGCTACGATTCCAGAACATCCAGCAGGGGAACCGTTCTGTTGACGAGTATGCGACAGAGTTTAGTCGTCTGAGCCGTTTCGCTCCTAGTCTGGTTGCAGATCCAGAGGAGATGACCCGTAGGTTTTGCCATGGTCTAGTTCCAGACATTGGCATTCTTATAGTGGCGAACGGTACGACTGACTACTACCAGAGCCTAGAGTTGGCCCGGAGCATTGAGGAGCGTCTTCTGTCTAGCAAGAGGCCGGCTTCTGTACATCATGAGGGACCGTCCAAGCGTCAGGCTTTCCAGCAGAGAGCACCGACGCCGCCCCAGCAGACTTACCGTCCCCCTACACCACATCATTAGACCCCGCCAGTTAGAGCCCCGGGACCCCGACATCAGCAGCAGCAGCAGAAGGGAGCTATATGTTCTTTCTGCGGAAGACCAGGTCATGACTTCGCCGTCTGCAGGAAGAGGTTGGGGCAGTGCTTAGTTTGTGGGTCTGCCACCCATCAGCTTCGGAACTGTCCAGCAGCGAAGCCTAGAGGACCACTTCCGACTCAGCAGCAGAGGTTTGGGCAGCATCTGCAGCAGCAGAAGGGACCTCAGGGGAAGGTTTACAGCCTAGCCCTTGAGCCGGAGCCGGAGCAGATTTCGGAGCCAGATTACTTAGCTGACGTCATCACAGGTCATGTTTATTTGCATACTTTTCTAGCTCTATGCTTGTTTGATTCTGGTGCATCTCATAGCTTCATATCATTAGAGTTTATGCATAAACACCATCTAGTAGCTACACCTACTGCAGAGATTAGTAGAGTGATGACGGGAGGAGGACCAATGCCTATTAGATCTATCTATAGATGTTATATTTTTATAGCCGGAAGAGAGTTCAGGGGACGATTCTTTTTGATGCCACTCCCCGGTTATGATATCATATTGGGGATGGACTGGCTTAGCTATGCCCATGCATCTATAGATTGTCATGAGGGTAGTATTTTGTTCAGTCCCCCAGGCACAGCACCATTCAGTGTCAGGAGGACAGGGCCGGAGATCAGCCTAGAGCCGAACTGTTGTGCGACAGTTGGGGACGTAGCACCGCCACACCCTATTATTAGGGAGTTTATGGATGTATTTCCCAGAGGATCTTCCAGGACTTCCGCCTGACAGAGATGTGGAGTTCACTATAGATTTAGTGCCGGGTTCATCACCAGTATCCCGGGCTTGCTATAGAGTGAATCCCAAGGAGGCCATAGAGATGAAAGAGCAGATTGATGACCTGTTGAAAAAGGGTTTCATTCGATCCAGTGCTTCTCCATGGAGAGTGCCAGTGTTCTTTGTGCCTAAGAAGGATGGTACAGTCCGGTTGTGTATTGACTACCGGGCCTTGAATGCCATCACTATCAAGAACAAATATCCTCTGCCCAGGATAGATGATTTGTTCGACCAGTTGAGCGGGGCGAAGGTGTTTTCCAGGATAGACTTGAGATCCGGGTACCACCAGGTGAAGGTCAGGGCAGCAGACATCCAAAAGACGGCGTTCAACACGAAGTACGGGCAGTACGAGTTTCTAGTGATGCCATTTGGTCTCACAAATGCGCCAGCTGTCTTTATGAATTTGATGAATAAGATATTTCACCAGTATCTGGATAAGTTCGTCGTAGTGTTTATCGACGACATCCTGATATACTCGAAGACGCCAGAGGATCATGCAGAGCACTTGCGGATAGTTTTGAAGATTCTGAGGCAGGAGAGATTGTTTGCCAAATTGCCGAAGTACGAGTTCTTTTTAGACCGAGTGGAGTTTCTCGGCCATGTAGTTACTGGAGATGGAATCTCGGTGAATCCCAGGAAGATTGCTGCAGTTGAGACGTGGAAGGCTCCGACGTCAGTTTCAGAGATCAGGAGCTTTCTTGGTTTAGCAGGCTATTATAGAAAGTTCGTCCAGGACTTTGCTAGGATAGCTGAACCCATGACGAAGCTGACGCGGAAGGACGCAGAGTACATTTGGTCAGAGGACTGCCAGGCAGCGTTTGAGGAGCTGAAGAGGAGGCTGACGACTGCTCCAGTTCTGACATTACCTTCAGGTTCTGGAGGTTTCACCATATACAGTGATGCTTCTGGGAAGGGGCTAGGATGTGTCCTACAGCAGCATGGGAAAGTGATTGCTTATGCATCTAGGCAATTGCGGACTCATGAGAGGAATTATCCTACCCATGACCTAGAGTTAGCTGCGGTGATCTTTGCACTCAAGTTATGGAAACATTACTTATACGGAGAGCGTGTGGAAATCTTTACTGACCACAAAAGCTTGAAGTATGTGTTCACGCAGAAAGAGCTGAACATGAGGCAAAGACGATGGTTGGGGTTTATGAAAGACTTCGACATCGATTTACAGTATCACCCTGGGAAGGCAAATGTGGTGGCGGATGCGCTGAGCAGGCATCCGATGGCATGGTACCTGATGATTGATCGGCATTTGCGGAAGGATCTGGAGAAGCTCGGTATCGAGCTAGTTCGGCCATGATCAGTGATACAGATGATGGCGCTTGACATTCAGTCAGGTTTTGTAATGCCTGTGGTTCGTATTACGTATTTCTGGAATACGTGTACGTATTTATTCTTGTATTGCATGATTTCTTGTTTAGTTTTCTTCATGGCTTGGCTTGGTTTATTCTTGGCCCGGGTTGGCTTGGTTCGGTTGAAATTATTTTGGTTCATCATTAACCATGGATAAACCCCCTACCTACCACCACCTTTGATATTTATTGCCATTTCTTCCTTCTCTCTCTTCATTACTCATCTTCTTCTTCCCTATTACTTCCTTACCTACCAAGGAGAGGAAGAGAGAGAGAGGTCTAGGCAAATGCACCTTGCCACCACTTGAGAACCACTTTTTATTTGTCTATTAGCTAGATTAGGCCATGGTGATCAATATTAGAACTTGACATTTTGTGATTTGGAGTCTCCATTGTTCTAGATCTAAGTTTCTTCTACTTTCGGTTTTGTATGGTTTTGATCTATTTAAGTTATATTTTTATGGGTTTTGATGTTCTTATGTTGGAGAGGATTGAATTTCACCCAAGATAGAACTTTGCAAAGTTGGATTTGGACTTATTTTGACCAAGTTATGGACTTTTGAAGCTTTGGGTTCAACCCATGGAGTTCTTGCTGTTTAGAGAAGACAGTGAGCAGTGCACGAGCTTTTTAGCTTGTGCCACTGAGTTGCGCGCGCTCTTTAGCGCAGCGTAGTCCCCATACGCTGCCTTTTGGGAGCGTATGACTCGCATACGCTCGCTTGCTTGACAAGGAGTCGTATGGACCCCATACGCTGCCTTTTGGGAGCGTATGACTCGCATACGCTCGCTTGCTTGACAAGGAGTCGTATGGACCCCATACGCTGCCTTTTGGGAGCGTATGACTCGCATACGCTCGCTTGCTTGACAAGGAGTCGTATGGACCCCATACGCTGCCTTTTGGGAGCGTATGACTCGCATACGCTCGCTTGCTTGACAAGGAGTCGTATGGACCCCATACGCTGCCTTTTGGAAGCGTATGACTTGCATACCCTGACCTGAGCATAGCTTGACCTGAGCGTATGACTTTTGTACTGAGCGTATGGCCTTGGCTGACTTGGTCTTATGTCAGCATGTCACTTTGGTTTTATTTTCCTTAAGCTTAGCTTTTCTATAGCCCTGTATATTGATATTTTATTAGATATTTAACGTCCATTTTATATCCTTACGCCTTTTGTCCTGAACTTGACAATCACGAATTTATGTAATATGGTTGGAAAGGATAACTGAGCCTGACACGATAGTGACCCGTAGTGGTGCACTCCTGACATGAGTAACCTGACATGACCTGATAGTGGCCCGTCGTGGCGCACTCCTGACAAGTACACTTGGCATGATAACCTGACATGATTATCTCGAATAGCTGAATAGCTGTTGCGACGGCTACTTGACATGACATGACCTGTATAATAACCTGGACACCGTGGACGATTGTGCTTGTATAAATAAACCAGTCCTGTCTTGCATCATGTCTAGGACAGGGACTCCTGAGTACCACGGTCAGGAGTACCTACTGAAATGGACTAAGGCTAACAATTAGAATAAATCAGTAGTCATGAAGAGATTTTTCAGCTACAGGCAATTCCGTTATCTGGGCGCCCCACTTGGGATCTGTAGCCTGCCGTCGAGTAGGGCACATTTCCAGCACACTGTTATGTGTTGCACCCTCTAAGTCACCTAAGGGTACATACGTTTCCTGGACGATGTACCCACTTGAATTCAATCCCTAATTGCGTCCGGATAGCCTGGATGGTCTGCAGGGCTTGTGGCTGTGGAATAATCTCACTGCATCTTGCTAGTAATTAGGCCTGTGATAATCCTAGTTAGTTAACTATCAAGCCGTACTCTTTGCTTGGCCGTGATTGATTGGATGGAGGCTAGTCCAGCTTTGTCTCGTCCCGATCCTGTATAAGGTTATAATATGACATGATTACTCGTGCTTTACTTTAATTCAATATCAAGATTGTTACATGTCCTGAATCCTTCTTTTATCTTGTCGATAAATGGTGAGAATTCCAAGTTCTGCTCAGACGAAGGGTTACAACCCCGGTCCTTGTTTGGTTTACGGGTTGTAACCTGGTTATCTGAATAGTCCCATGGTTATCTCATCGTATATCATCCTGTCATGCTTTTCTTAAAATTACTGTCTTTTATTATGTAATTATACTCTTGTGCTGATTGCTGGTTTTAGTTCTTAAGTGAAGCTTCCTTTGTGGCACTTGCTCTTTCTGGGGTCTGACCCAGCTGGTTTTGTATGGCCAGATACCAGAGCAGCTCCAGAGGATCTATCGGTTTTCCAGCCCGATGGTGAACACCAGGCGTAACCAGGGCAACGAGTGGGTTTATTTTTGCTCTCCCACTCTATTGTAAAATTATTCTTTTGAGGCGTTTAGCCGCCGAGCAAGTGTTAGCTCGTGTACATTTTACTTACTGTCTGCCTACGGGCTGTAACATGATTGGCAACCTAGGGTTGATCATGTATGACTAAAACTCTTGCTAGTCCTCATATTTTGTGACGACTAGCTTCATGATCAGCTGAATATGTAATGTTTGGGACGCCTTACTATTGTATATTTGGTGATCTTACATCTTGTAACGTTTATCTGCTTACTTGTGATTGAGACAATAGGCTATTTTATGACCTTAAGAGACTGATGGATTGTAGTGAAACCCTCACATATCTAGACAGCCGTGACCGTATAGCGGTGTGGATTCCATTCCGTTATACGTAGCTGGCTATGTCTGCCCCCGCTCTCCAGTATTCTGGTTCTGGGACGTGACAGGTTTGATGGAGCAGATCCGGGAGGCACAGTCTACAGATGAGAGCCTTCGCAGACTTCGACCCCAGGCTTTAGATGGATTGCTGGATGACTTCACTATAGCAGAGGATGGATCCTTGAGGCATGGCAGCCGATTGTGCGTGCCGAAGGGAGAGCTGGTAGAGGCAGTCTTGCAGGAGGCGTACCGATCGAGATATTCTATTCACCCTGGTGCTAACAAGATGTACCGTGACTTGCGGGAACATCTTTGGTGGCACGAGATGAAGAGGGATGTATCACGTTTCATCTCGAGATGCCTAGTTTGCCAGCAGGTCAAGGCGGAGCGCCAGAGGCCAGCTGGTTTGTTGCAGCCGTTACCCATTTCCGAGTGGAAGTGGGAACATATTACGATGGACTTCGTCTCAGGGCTTCCTCGTTCCCAAGGAGGGAAGGATGCCATTTGGGTCATCGTGGACAGGCTGACGAAGTGTGCGCACTTCATACCCTTCAAGGTGGGGCTTTCTACCGAGAAGTTGGTGGAGCTATACATGCAGCAGATAGTTCGCCTGCACGGAGTGCCAGTGAGCATTGTGTCGGACAGAGACAGCAGATTCACATCCCACTACTGGAGGAGCTTGCAGGAGGAGTTGGACAGTAGGCTCAAGTTCAGTACGGCGTACCACCCGCAGACAGATGGGCAGTCCGAGAGGACGATACAGACACTGGTGGATATGCTGAGGACCTGCGTGCTGGACTTTAGAGGATCTTGGGAGAGCCATCTGCACTTGGTAGAGTTTTTATACAACAACAGCTACCAAGCCAGTATCGGTATGTCTCCTTTCGAGGCGCTATATGGACGACGATGCCGCACACCGCTCTTTTGGGATGATGTCGGAGACAGAGTTATGCTTGGGCCAGAGATGATCACGGATGCAGCAGAGAAAGTCGGAATGATCAGAGACAGGCTCAGCGTAGCTCAGGACAGGCAGAAACACTGGGCTGATGCTAGTCGTAGACCGATGGAGTTCGCAGACGGTGATATGGTGCTAGTGAAGATATCACCTACCAGAGGGACGATCCGGTTCGGGCGAGGAGGGAAGCTGAGCCCCAGATACATCGGGCCGTTCGAGGTACTTGGCAGGATCGGAGAGGTAGCTTACAGGGTTGCACTTCCACCCAACCTAGCAGGAGTTCACGATGTCTTTCACGTATCTCAGCTGAGGAGATATGTTCCGGACCCCAGTCATGTGCTAGATCATTCAGAGTTGGAGGTCGGACCAAGCCTTACAGTTTTTGAGCAGCCAGTGGAGATATTAGACAGGAGAGAGAAGAGGCTGAGGAACAAGGTTATACCCTTAGTACGAGTAGCTTGGAGCCGTCACTCTCCAGGTGAATCTACTTGGGAGAGGGAGTCGGACATGAGGGAGAGATATCCTTACCTGTTCGATCCAACCGCTGCGAGGGAACCACCCGTTCCCGCTTGATACCTTAGAGGTTAGTTTCGATCGCAGCCTTAGTCATTTTGTTGCATTGCTTGCTATGTTAGAATATTGTAGGGTCTTCAATCCTTGTGAATTTCGAGGACGAAATTTTTCAAGGAAGGAAGACTTATAAGCCCCTGTTTTTCAAATTTTAGTTAATTAAATGTTAATTAATTATTAATGACATTTTTAGCCTTAAAATGATTATTAGGATTTTTAGGAATTTTTCTAGAATTTTTAAATAATTTTTAAATGAGTTTTATATATTAAAATATTAATTTGCAATTTTCTAAAATGTTTTAATTGACTTTTGTAATTAATTAGATTGTTTAAATATCATTTTGTAAATATTAAAATTGTTTTAATATGGTTTTGTAATTTTTAAAATTGTTTTTATATCAGTTTGTAATTATTAAATTGTTTTAAAGTGTGGAGTGCAAATTCTTATTTGCACTTAGACTCTGTTAGGGGCCTACTGTAAATTCCTAAAGACTAGGGGCCTAGATGCAATTCCGACGTTAACCTCCCCCCCCCCACGACCGATCGGCCACCTGGCCCGACGACCCGCCGCCTTTCCCGGCCGACCAACCGCCTTGACCGACCTATAAAACCCCCCTTCGACCCCAGACCGAACCCTAACCCTATCCACCACCACGACCACCGTAGACACCCTAACTCCGGCGAAAACCCTAGTCCTAAACCCTAACTCCGGCCATCTCCTTCGCCCAGCCCCACCGTCGATATCCACCGCCCACAACCACCACCAGCTGCTTCGCCTCGACGAGACGACCCCAGCGCCACCGGAGCGCCGCCGTCCCGACGCCTCCTCCGCCGTCCACAGCTCTCGAAACCCCTCTGAGAAGTCGGACACGTACGTGTCAGTTTGTTTTCGTGTCATTTTGTGTCTCGAATTCACATGGGTGACTCGCCAGGACACGGGTGATCCTTGGGTAAGCTTGGACACGGCCGAATCATTTCGTGCGTTCGTGCATAGCACGGACACACGGACTCCTGTGTCCCTAACTGTCAGGACACAGGATTATTTATTATTTTTTTATGTATAATTAATTCAAAACCTAAATAAATTAAACTAAACCCTAATCCTAACACAACCCTCGGGCTGACCCCCTGGCCAGCCCGACCCGACTTAACCCCCCCCCCCCCCCCCCCCCCCCCCCCCCGCGTTCTGGCTCGGGTTCGAGCCCCCCTTATTGCACTTATTTCATTTCTTTTTCTTTTCCTTTTCCTTTTTCTATTTTCTATTATTTATATATATATTTATATATATATATATTTATATATATACATATTAGTATATATATATATATATGTATATACTGTATATTGGCAGTATTTTATATATGTATATATATTTTTATAGTTAGTAAATTTTTATATATATATATTTCCATGTGTATATATATATTATATATATATTAATATATATATGTATACAATATTTGTATATGTATATATACTTTATAATTAAGTATATTCTTATATATATATATATACATGTACTTTTAACATATGTATGTATATATTCATTTTGTATAATTTTACCTTATTAAAATATTAATATTTATTTTGCACTTTTACCAATTTGTATTTTAGTGTATTTAAATTACTGCAACCATTTGGTGTCCAAGCCTAGCATGGATTTTTGAGCCCAAATGTGTTTTCAAATATTCAAGACCTGTACAAGTCTGATTCATGGCCTTGGGTCCTGTATTTAAACTTTGGTTCAAATTATGTACATGGACAAAATACGCAGATAATTAATTATTTAATTTCAATTGTGTGCAATGCTGTTTTTGATTTTCTAAAAATACTTAAAGTACTGTTAAAATTCTGGAAAAATAGTATTTAGATACTATGTTAATTTAGCTAATTTAGTATAATTTTTATAGTATTTAATTTACTGTTTTGCCACTAATTTGACATATGAAACCAAAACTCATCTTCTGTATACTTAGGAAAAACTGATTTTTATAAAATACTTGTACTGGTTAATAAATTCCAAAAAAATTATAATAAATTTCTATAATTAGCAAAGATCATTTTGGTACTTTATTTTATGTAAAAATAAGCTTTTTGTCTATCTCAAAAATTATTAAAACACAATGATCATTTGATTTATTTATTGATTAATTACGACTTGTAACTTTTTGTGCTATTTTAAGTTTTAGCCGTATTGAACCTCACCCCTCACTAGTGTAAAGACCCTAGAAAGATAGTTAAAGTAGTGTGTCACCCCACATTGGTCTCCTATGCTAAAATTATCATTTTGGCTAGGTGTCCAGTCACAAGTCGTGTTGCACCGATTAGTGTCTTAGTGTTTTAGCTTAGTGTAAAAACTAAGTTTATGTATTTATTTCTACAGTGACGAGTTACCAGACATCTATACCACTTTTATCGCAGCTTGCTTTGCTTTGCTTTGCTAGAGGCAAGTACTTTCTACAAACTTTACATACTGTTACATAAATGAACTGCTAATCCAACCATGTTAAATGCTGATCCTTGGGGTAGCAAGTTAAAATGTTACATGTTGTACTTTCCATTACTACCATGCTTAGAACAGTCTTTATGTAACTCTCACATGATTAGAATATGGGTTATGGAGAAACTAGTAGTTGAGTACGTGATCATGCCCCCATTATCGTACCGAGCAAAGTTTCATTCTATATGATACTGCGCCGTAGGCCATTATCCAGCATTTCTGTACGGAGGTACACCTATGCCTGTACACTTGTACGTATGTACATTTCATTTACATGTACCCCAGCACTTTGTACATCTATTGACCGATCACGTACCTGCTACGGTTTTAAACATTACATATACATCTGTCTCTATGACATATGTGTCCTTGCCATGATAGATTATGTGATGCCATGCTTTCCAGTTATTCCTCCTATGTTCATTTCCATGTTTCATATGCTAGTTTGTTAGATTCAGTACTTGCTCCCGTCCTGACAGGATAACGTTGTAGGTGTCCTTACTGAGGAGGAGTTACTCTGCGACTCATATTATGGAGATACTGTCGAGGACCCGGCTTTGCCATACGAGGATGTTCCTGCGGGGAGACTCGTCTAGTTTGCTTAGCTGTTTGGGATATTTAGTGTAGTCATGTATTAGGCTACACATTTTGTAACTGGACATGTATCCAGTTTTACATTTCAGATCACTTGTACTTTGGACTTATTTCTATATGAGACGACTTTTGTGTTTGGAGCATTTATGACTTTTATTCACTTATAGAACTGTTAGCACATTTAGTCTTATCCTGTTGTCTTTAGAACAGCTTACTATGTTTTATCTCAAACGTAGGCTGGACATGACTCGGCCTGGCCCAACAATTTGGGTAGCGGGTCGTGACATTACTAACACGGAGAATGGCCATTCTCCGTGCTAAATTATACGGAGAATGACCATTCTCCGTCTTAATTTACACGGAGAATGGTCATTCTTCGTGTAATTTAGCACGGAGAATGAACATTCCAGTGTTAAAACGCAGGAGAATGCCATTCTCCGTGTTAAATAAAACGGAGAATGGCCATTCTCCGTGTAATTTGGCACGGAGAATGGTAATTCTAGTGTTAAAATGCAGGAGAATAACCATTCTCCGTGTAAATTAACACGGAGAATGACATTCTCTGTGTTAATTTACATGGAGAATGGCATTCTCCGTGTTAATTTACACGGAGAATGATTATTCTCAGTATTAATGACCATTCTCCGTATAATTTAGTACGGAGAATGGCATTCTCCGTTCTAAATTACACGGAGAATGGCATTCTCCGTGTTAATTTACACAGAGAATGGTCATTCAAATATTAAAACACAGGAGAATGGCCATTCTCCGTGTTAGTAACACGGAGAATGACATTCAACACGGAGAATGGCATTCTCCTTGTTAAAATACAGGAGAATGACTATTCTTCGTGAGATATCGACGGAGAACAGTTGACAGAAATCTAATTTTTTATTTTTTTGCTTTGTGGGAAGAAATTTGACATGAATAAAGATTCAAGAGTTTTCGTTTTTCTTTCAAAACGATGCTAACTCTTATGGAAAAGAAGAAGAAGATCTTCTCTCCATAATTGACCTAATTGTCGGAAAAGAAGAAGAAGAAGAAGAAGATGAGTGATAATCGGAGTTCGACTGAAAAAAAAAGCACGGTGAACTACGAACTGTAGGAACCCTAGAGGGGGGTGAATAGGGTCAAGCTAACTAATCAAGCACTTAGCACAAGCAAATTGGCAATTTAAAAATGTAAGTGCAAGAGAAGAAGCAAACACAATACCGACACCCAATATATCCTGGTATCCTCCTAAGAGGCAGTCCAGTCCCGAAACTCTCTTCGGCTTTAATCCACTATTTGAGCAAATAGTTACACACGAGTTTGGATCCGAAGAACTCGCCAACTTCTTACACAAGAGCTTTAATCCGAAGGGCTCTCCGACTTCAATCGAGAGTTTGGATACGAAGACTCTCCAACTTCAACCGAGAGTTTGGATACGAAGACTCTCCAACTTCAACCTTTCACAATAGGTTTTGATCTCCTTATACAATAGGATGAAGATCTCACTTTTCAACTCAATAACTCTAACACAATTTGTAGATGGCAAATGAAGGCTTTGTAGAGTTGTATGTGGATAAGCTTTGGTGGTTTGAAAATTTTTAGGCTCAAAGCATCAACCTTGAATGAAGGGGGTTCAAGGCTATTTATAACCAAAGCAAAAGAAAGTGCAAAAATGCAACTTTCTCAGGCTGACGGATCATCCGCCGGATTTCCGCGGAAATCCGCCGGATCATCCGCCTGAATAGTCCAACGGCTATAAAAAGAGCCGTTGGGATCAATCGTTCGTAAAATCCGACCGTTGGAATGCAAACGGCCATATAGCGAAAAATCTGCCGGAATTCCGCGGTTTTCCGCCGGATAATCCGAACACTCACAGAAGGTATTCTGTGAGACCATTCGGATCTTCCGCCGGATTTCCGCGGAGATCCGCCGGATTATCCGCCAGAATTCCGAAGATTGTCCTGGGTTATTATCTACCGTAGCTTTCGATTTTGCCATCCATTTCTTGTGTTTACAATGATTCCTAAGACTCATTACAGACTCCAGATATACTGTAGCAGGTGCAGGCTTCTTCAGAGTCTTGAAATGATGATGGCATGGCTTGGCTTCTTCCTTTGATAGGTGCTGGCTTTTTCCCTTGGCGGCAGCTGTCCAAAGATATCCAGTTTGCGAAAACTGAATACCTTTCGGGGGCTTCGCCCCCGAACCCCCGACGAGGGACGCTGCCCCCTCGACCCCCGTCCGCTGACCGGGCAGCGGAACCCCCGGTACGAGGCTCCAGAGATGTCGTCGGGTGGTTCAGAGAAATCTTGTGGGATCCGTCGTCTTTGGCCCACCATGATTTCTTCATTGCATTGCATATGTCCACATTGATCTTGCTAATTGCTTTTCTACAAATACATGTTAGACGAACAAAGCAATATACATGTAGCAAGAATGATAAGATAAAAGCACATTAGGACTATGCGAAATTTAAGTATCAATGCTATAGTGATAGCATAAATATTAGTGATATCATAATGTTAAACTTAATTGAATAACCATAATCAAAACATAGTTCTGATTTTGGCAACCCGATTAAATTTAATATAGATAAGCTCATATCACTAATATGTAACACAATAAGCACATATCACCAAAGGTATAAGTATAAGTAGAAATGCTATAGCGATAGTATGAAGATTAGTGATAATGAAATGCTAAACTTAACATATTAACCATATTCAAAAACATGATACAATCATTGGGCTAACACGAACGATCTTTGCGATCTCTGCTGAAAATGAGAGCAATGGAATTCAGATCTCTCGTGAAGAAGAAGAAGAAGAAGACGACGAGAATCGCAATCCAAATCTGAGTTTTGTGCGAAGGGGTAGTTATGGTATTAATTTTGTAAATACAGAGCATTTAAAAGGAATCTTGGAATATTTAACGTGAAAATACTTAATTCTGGGTATTTCATAAAACTCATCCAGCGGGTGGGTTTTTCATAAAAGTCCACCCCGAAATTGGGTTTCTCAGCAATTTCCAGTAAATTATAATAGAAGATTAAATTTAAATAGCTAATTAAATGTTGACTATGCGTTAGATAAACTTACTTTCTCAAGTCGAGTGAAATCTTACCTAACTTACGTTACATTAGGTTTAAACTAAAATATTGATTATAATTAAAAAAATTAAATTTAAATATTTTTTTATATTATTAGCTATGAAATAATATTTATGACGGGATAAAAATATCTGATGTTAGGGGTGCAACTCGGGCGGGTTGGGTCGGGTTTGAGGTCAACCCGAGCCCAACCCGATAGATCATAAGCCTAGTCCAAGCCCAAGTCCGACCCGACTTCGGGTTCAACATATGAAGTCCAAGACCAAGCTCGGAATATCGGGTTGGGCTCGGGTTGGGTCGGGTCCATCGGGTTTATCGGACTCTAATATGATATTTGAAATAATTTTAAACAAGAGTAATATTAAATACATAATCAAATAGCAATCAAGTCTCAATCATTACAAAATAAAACTGAAACGAGATTTAGGACAAGGAGTTGAAGAGTTCGGATGAAAAAAATTATAGTTTAAACTTTTTATTTAAGTAGTATGAAACAATATATATATAAATTATATGTATGTCGGATTTCGGGTTCTTCGGGCTACCCAACACATGAACCCAAGCCCAACCCGATTTTTGATCGGGTTCAAATATTTTAATCCGAGCCCAAGCCCGAACCCGAATATCTTCAACCATAAACCAACTCATTAACGGGTTTACCCGATCGGATTCGACTTTAGCCCGTCCGATTTGCACCCCTATCTGATGTACTATCTTTATAAAACCCACCACGCACCCTAACATCCTCCGAGAAGCCAAAAGTACGATGTGGAGCGCGAATGGTCCGAACCTGAGGTACAACAAGAGCAAGCTGGTGCACTCCATCATGCGCCACGTCGCCGAGACGCTGGGTCTGGATCTCAACGACCTGTACGTGCACGTCGGCTGGCCGCTCTACCGCAAGTACGGCCATGCCTTCGAGGTACTGTCACGGTTGTTCTTGCGGTCCTAGTCGAATCTGATTGATACGAATTAGCCCTAATATTTATTTATTTTTTGCCAAACTTTACCTAATATAGCAGCTTGTTAGATATGCTTGGTCATTGGATCTAATGGATGCGAGTCGAGAAAGATTTGTTATGACAATTGTTCCATTTGAGTGTGGAATTTCGGAAAACAATAGCTGAGAAATTAGCTAATCCCAGGTAGAAAGAATTATACCTAATTTTGCAGTCGCGCTAAATGCTAATTTGACCAATAGGAATTACTTAAATGTAGTTGCCTGTTAGATATGATTGTTGCAATTGAAGTTCCCTCGAATTGAACCTAATTGATGTTTATTAAATAATATAATTCTTGAAGGAAATGGACCTAATATCGACTTCTTGCCATGTTCCCAGTTTGACAACTAGGAATTACCTAATTTAGTTGCTTGTTAGATATAATTTTTGACGTCGAAGTTCTCTCATATTGAATCTAATTATACAATGTGATGAATGATTGGGAAATTCTGTTACCATCAAAGTTCTCTTGCATAGATATGATCCCATTGTTGCCATTGAGTTTGTGTGAGTTAAGTAAGATCTATTATGAGAATTGCTCCGTTTTAGACGCGGAATTTGGGATTTAATAGTTGAGAATTAGCTAATTCTTGGCCGGAGTAACTAGACCTAAAATTGAATTTGTGCCTAATGTCAGCTTGATGATAGGAGTTACCTAATGTAGTTACTTGTTAGATATGATTGCCGAATTGAAAGTTATCTTGCTTTGAAACTATTCGTTACAGGATATGATCTTCGACTTAGAAGTTCTTTTGCATTGAAACTAATTGATTCAAGGAAGATTTATATATAGGAGTCACCTTCTGCACATTTACCCACCTTATGAATGCAGAATCAGGAATTCATGAATTTGAGAAATTACCTAGTTTCTAATAGTCGAGTTCCTTGTGGCTCAAGAATTAGGATCTCCAATTCCTAAAATTTAGGGGTTAGCAAAAATAATAGTAGGAATTATGCAGGTTTGGTCGGAATGGTCGGAACTGAGGAAATATGCTTTCTAGGTGTGCTAAAATTATGTTTTGGCATGACCTAGTATGAATATCCCCAATTTTTCAATGCCTTGTCCTAATTCCAGTATTTCAACCTATAGTTGTTGGTGCTCAAAAAGTAAAAAAATTCTAGATAAGCCAGGTTAGTACAAATCTATAAAGGTCAAGATGGATATTTGTACCACATTGTGTCCATTCAACCCAATTTGGGCTAAAACTTACTCAAAGCAGCCCCATGGACTAGCTCCACTGTCCAAGCGAGCTCATGGTTCCACTCTGAAAGCGGGCTTATCAACCAAGTCTGTCTAGCCCCGCGTGACCGTAAAAGGTTTTTTGCATGCGAGACTGTCCTTGCAATAGGCCCAGCTTCGCTGCTGCTATCTACCGCTGCGTAACGCTGTATCTGCTGCAAGGATATCGACTAAAAGGTCGTTTGACATATTCCCAAGCGGAAATTTATGGAGTAAGTGGCCACAAATTTAGTGGAATGTTACTACCCTAAATAATGGGCCATTATGTCTATAATTTTTGCAGCGAATAGAGGCACTCAACAAGCCGTTGAGCTTTGCGAGTTAGCCTTGTTGTCAATTTCGATGAGAGCTTTAAAGACTGTTTAGCCTCCCTGTAGGCTTCAACTCCGTTGTCTGAGCAGTTACAGGTTTGAATAGAGGAGGTTGGACATTCTATTGGCTAAAGGCACAGAATTGAGAGAGCTCTCCAAGTTGAATTCAGATATTACATCGGAACAAGTGATCGAGCACTTATCATACTTCTACTGTCACACTTTCCTAGAAATTGAAGTTGTAGAGATTCATTTAAAGTTATTGTTGAAGAGTTGTAATTCGTCTACAAATCAATACGAACATTTTCCTTTTCTTTGTGATCTTTTTACGGAAAACAAATGACGACTATGTTGGGGAGTGTCTTCTCCACCGACGAGAAGATTCTGTCTCAATCTGACAACAAGACCCTGGGGTCTAATGCTGAAACACTCGTCATTGGATTTGATCAACACAACTTCGAACAAAGGCTTTCTCAGGACAATCCATGTCCTATCTCAGTGGGCATGTGCAGAAAAGTTTGTTTAAGACTATTCAGGCTCCGCCCTTAGTCACTTCCGTGTCCTGCAAGGCAGCAAAAGCTTCATGTGAAGCTGTAGTAGCTCCCCACGGGGCTAACACAAAAGCTTTTGTTGAAGCTAACAACTCTGGATCTGCCACAACGAGGCCAATACCTATGTTACCCGGACTCTCCACTTTAAGGAGAATATGGGTATGAGATCCGTATTCGATCCTCCATGGTGACAGTCGGATCATTCATAGTGACAATCGGGATACTAGTCGTGAAGTAGATAGTTTATTTTATTATGGTAGTGAAGTAAATAGTTTATTTTAATATGGTAGACCGGTAGTAAAGTAGAAGGGGAGCTGAAGGGACGGTGCCTTAGATACTTATTCAACTAATTCAGTAAAGTTTACTAGTAGTTTGTAATTACATGTTGTATTTTTATGAAAGTTTAGTCATATCCTCGTACCCGTATCCAAAATTTGGATCCTTTTTAGCCGAGTCCGCGTGTCCTTCAATGATGAGTTTGAAGGATCCGACACTTGGATATGTACCCGTACTCAAGTCCAGGTAACATAGGCCAATACTGTGGGGATAAAGGCAATACAATCTCCTTTGGAGCTAAGTCCATAACCTTCAAGGCTAAAATGCCCGTTGGCAGCGAGACAATGATTACATCTTCTCATAAGGCTCATTTAGTTGTTGATAATACTAAATCTGTTTGACTAGTCTGCAAGATTAAAGTCTGAAGTGAAGCTGCCTCTTCTGGTAAAGTCGAAGCCAACCATAGCTTTAGCGGAGCTCAAAATGCAACCTTGTTCAAGGCTAAAACCAAAGTCAACAATGGGACTGGTCTCAAGTTCACAATAGGACTAATGTTCAAGACCATAGCGGGGCTATGATCAGCACAACGCCCAAAGGAGCTATCTTGTCTCGCGGCGCTGGAGGCAAAGAGTTTACAATATTGTTAACACCAACGTGCACAATGCAGTTGAAAACAGTAATTAAACCAAAGACCTAAAGTCTTAGTGGCAGCGGGGGTGATTAAGCTTTCTAAAAAACTAATAGTTTGGCCCTTCACAAGCCTAAATTGCAATCCTTTTCCATAGAGGAATATCTCAAAGCTTCTTTGTAAGCTGAAAAGCAAGCAAAGAGAGCAACACCCCACCAACCGTCTATTGTAGCTACGATGTCGATGCCAATTGTACTTTACCTGACTCGAGGGAACGGTTAGGCAAAAAGCGAAAGTGTTGCTATTTGAAGCCAATGAACCCTCTCCCCTCAGTGTTACAAGTTTGTTCCCATCATGTGACAGTTCACACCGTCCATTGTTGTTGTTCAGGGTTAATTCCTGCATGTTGCATACTGCTGAGACGGTCGGTTTTCAGCCGATTGTTTGTTGCTACTAGCCATCATCTGCTGTTGCTAGACCCTCTAAGAGGCTTAAGTCTATAAAGATGAATTTGTGATGAAACTAAGATCTTCCAGTGACCTCTGTCAACATGACGAGTCGAGAAACAAGCCGGTCTCGAAGGCAAAGACATAGGGTGGATAACCCTCCATTGATGATAGATCAAGTTTCGTCCGATCCAGATTTCAGCCCTATACTAAGCCAACCTCTGGTCAGAGAAGATGGTCCCTACCAAGGTGAACAATGCCTCACAGTTATGAGTAGTATTTTCCAACTAGAAGTTCCTCCTTATCAGCTTCTTTGTCAGATGATGAAGTAGATGGTTCTGGCTACGCCTCTACCATTATGGGCTCTATCCAAACTAGGATAGCTTCTGCTCATATGATGAAGGGCATTTCTCAAGATATCTTGTATTGCGGCATAAGAACAAGCCGCAAGTGTGCAATAGGAAGCCCTTGATTAACTTCGGCAAATGATGAGGCAACTACTCGTGCAATGAAGTAATAATTACGAGGAGGATGCCCCTTATCTCTTCGATCCTGAAAAGGACACTGTTGAGACATCTATGCCTGTCGTCAATCATGGAGTCTTGAAGGATATCCACGACCAACTCAACTCACTTGCTCAAAGGGACGGACCAACTCAACTCCCTTTCTCAAAGGGACGAGCTGAAAAAAGTAGGAGTTGTCCAACTATACCCCTTCGAATGGGATCCAATCCTATAACCACCAAACTGCCAATATTGAATTAATATGATGACAGATGCTCTCCAGACCAGCACGTCTACTACTTCGGTCCCAAACTGGCAATGTACTAGCCATCAATGCCATAATAACCACACTCTTTATCAACACCCTTAAAGAAGTTGCCTTTGATTGGTCCCAAGACTCTTCTTGCAAAGTCTATCACTTCCTGGCCTAGTCTCGAGACGTTTCTTTCCCGATTTTACGAGGATGATACAAAATTTCTATGTCGAAGCTCCTCGCTAGAAAACAACATGAAGGAGAACCTGCCATGATATTCATCGAGCGATTTTGCAACCTCGCTCTTCAGTGCCCAGCTGGCACACCCATATATATATGTTGTTTCAAATTTGTAGACACAATCTCTTCAACCATTTGCAAATTCGCATAGGGTACTCTCTTTGCTGAACAAAGGGGCTTGGCCGTCAAATTACAGTTGAATGCTTCCATCCATGCCTTCTATTGAACCAAAAAAACTGTTGGTTGGCAACGGGCCTGTCGGTAATGCATTGCAAAAGACGAGAAAAAGCATCAACAAAATATCTAAGCAAATTAAATAATACAAGACAAGCTTCCCTCAAAAGCTAGTTTCGTTGCTGCAATAACATCGCCATATGCAAAGCTAATAGCTAGCCAAAGCATAGGCCTGCTGCTATGATAGCTTTGCTGTAAGCAAACCTAAAATTTGCCAAAGACCTAGCTTCATGAGCGAAGCTAAAAAGCATGCCAAGGGTGTAGCTCCGTTGTCAGGATAGCTTTGCTCACAACGAAGCTAACGAGCAGCTAAGGGCACAAACTGTGCTCATAGCCTCGCTGAAAGCGAGACTTGACTCGGTACAATGACCAAGCCTCGTAGATAGCAATACGAGCTGTTGGACAAAGACTCAACCCCACTGTCCTTATTTCAAACTTCGCTGCCATGGAAGCTGAAGCCTGAATTAGTAACGGCTAAGCCTCGCTGTAAAAGTAAAACCCTTGAGATTTTTCTCTAAGCATGAGCACATTTAAGGGAGATGATCGCCTAAGTGATTTTGAAGACCATGAGTGTCTAACCGCCGACCACCATGGTCAGATTACAATCATAAATGGCTCCATAAAAGAGATCAAAATCTCTGATAAAATCCAAAACCTACCGGGCTCCAAAAAAGAGATCAAAATCTTTGATAAAATCCAAAATCCACCGAATAGGGTGCTCTACCACAACTGTCACCGTCGTGGGTCGAGTGGTGTCAATCTCAGGTGTCACGTTCCGCTCCCGTAGGAGCGATCGTTCTTACTAAGGCGTGATGCTTCAGATAGGCGATGTACATACATTATGTCCCGTATAAGTCCAGACTCCATGCAGCCGTGCGCCTCGAAACGCCAAGAAACTCCATGCCTCGACGCATCTAAGCGAGCTCCGTGCCAACGAGCTTCTACCTGTTCCTGCATATAAAAACTTTGTGGGTGTCAGTACTCAATTGTACTGTTGGAGTGAGCTCCTCGTCCACCCATACAAAATCAACACGTTCATTTTACTTTGTGCAACATAATCACTTATGATTGTCTTTCTATTCTTGTCTTAGGTTTGATTTTAAGACATAGACTCTAGGCCTATTTTGTGTCTCTAGACTATCACCGTCCTATTGCACCGATAACTTCCTTATCCTTGCCTCTAGACCATTCCCGTGCTTGCAACGTCAACTTATCAAGTCGTGTTTGCCTTTCGGCCCATACTCAGAGATGCAACTACACGATAGTACCCAATTTCTATGTGACCGTGCTACAAGTCTATTGTGCTAATATCGTGATCGTATCATAAACTCTATTCGTGTGTCCATATTGAGGCCGTGCCTTGCAACTCAGTATGACTTAACCATTTTGCCGTCTCGCGGCCTTTGCTGCTTTGATCATCAACTGACTCAATCAAGATTTGTGAACTAAGTATCACTTAACCAACTTTGTCCTACGGCGCTTTCTGACTTAAACTCGAAACAACTCGAATCCAACTTATGCAACTCTATGCCAACAACTTAATACTCACATCTCGTGCCGAAGCACGGTGTCTTCATTGCAGCCAAATTTTAGGCCCAACCTTGTGTTTTGATCGTGCACACATTCAACTCGATTCATTGATACCGTACATACAATACTCGACTCAATCCAATGGCATGCACGCGGATCGCCGCTATATGCCGACTCATCTATATGAAAGGTCACTAGCACCACAAGCTATCTTGGACTTATAGTTTCGCTAGTTGAGGCCCTTTCAACGCAAGTAGCGAGCCCCGTTGAAAGTTCCCGCCTAATCCATGCTATCATCCAACACAACTATATCGTGTTTCCTCCTAGACCGAAACGGTCCTGTGGTCCGGGGATGCCGCTCGAGGAAACTTTTACCTTGTCGACAAGTTGTCCAATGACCATGCAAGACTCGACTCGAACTAACGTCTTACACTGTCATTCTTCTAGTGTTACCATCTTTTCAGGACCAAATTCAAGACTTCTAGTATCTGAGACCGCCTCGACGACCCATGGTCGCGAGTATTCCTCCATGTTGCTTTATCATTTTACTCAATTCAGGAACGACTATTTGATAGTCCTTTTTCCAAACTTAACTTAAATCAACCGTGGCTCGTGCCTTAAAACACTAAGTCCGTGACACCGTGTCTTAAACCAACTTGTGTTCTGTGTAACACTACCGCCCAAGACATACTTTATATGACGGACCTTGAGATCGAACATGGGACAGTGCTTGCTATTACTTCGATAGCCTAACATAACTTTGCCTAACTTAATCGTACAACAACTTGATGAGCCAAGGCTGCGTCAAGCCTTGCATCGTGGAAACGTGTCGTGTATGCGTTCGACTTTGAACAACCAAGTTCTTTGGGTGCCTAGACTTATGCTACAAGCCGTGCGATGCAACTTAACCTGTGGGACGAGCAAAGGCTATGCCAAGCCTTAGACGTTGGAACTGTGCATGCTTTATCAAGCATTTATGCGGGCAACACCTATGACTTCGGCTAATTCATAGCTTTGTGGCGAAGGCCAACTTTCCTTCTCCCAAGCCACGGGACGAAGGATCGGATATCATTTTGAAAGCCATCGTACAACACTTCTAAGCCGACCGTGGGATCTTTTTTCATGTTCTAACTCAGTTTAACCTAAGTTGGGATTATTTCCTTAGCTATGTGGATTCGTCTTTTTTATTATCAAGTCTACTCGTGCATTTAAAAACTTTCGTATTATTATTACGAAGGCCAAGCTGAGGCAAGTTCACCGAAGCTACCCACCTGTACGAGGAGTCGCCTCGACCGTACGGGTCTTCGAGCAAGCCGTTGTATGGCTAAGTCCAAACGTCGTTGGCGTTTTGATTCCTCCGATTGACTGAGCGGGACGGGACACTACATTATACACTACTCAGAAAAAGTTTCGTCCTCGAAATTAACTGAGTACACTTATCGACTTATAACTTAATTCATCATCCAACGATTCTCGCGCACATTCTTCCTATACATTTCTTCAATCCGGGTCACGCTCGTACTTTGATTATATTTCTTATCAAACAACTATATCTCAACTTGGGTAACTTATACTCGTCGCGCACATAGACAACTCAGTTCTAAGCAAACCATCCGATCAACCAACATTCAAGTTCATCTCAAATCCAATGATCGCACTACCATCAATATTTTTCTTCGCAACACACAATATTGAAATCCTCGATAACTTCTTGTTCCTTTATTTTCATTTGAATTCAACGTATCACTTTGTTTGATCGTGTACATATTTAAGGCGTCCCCGAAATATATGCATTTCAGCCAAGTCTCGTGATAGTAATCCCATCCCACCTATTCGATTCTTCCTATCAATCCTGAAAATCAATCGTACCAATGCTATATCTCGAAACAGGGACGTCTTGCCTAACCGCTAGGCCATCTTTCTAGGCTAAAGTCAATTGTCAGTATTGGAATCACAGTTCCCAAACAATAATATCAACACTGACCCCAATCCTAAGGTCAAACCAAAGTTGATAATACGTAATTTTTTACCCAAGCTCCCATCACTCTGATTTCTAAACTTCGAGTATAGATTTCTCTTATTCGCATTTGCAACACTTAGTCCAAGGGGTCCGAGTCGTTCAGCAAAGCCATCCTACGGTAAGTTTTGTTCTACCCAATCTTCGGCATATCAATATCGCACGTCCAAACTACCAATTCGCATAATCTATCTCTTCAAACATGTTCAATATAATTCACCTATCCATTCTATTCCAGTCAAGTATGCTACAACACGATTTGTTACTAAACCATAATTTTTATTCCATATTTTCTAAGTCGTTTATCGCAATTCACGTAATAGATCACGAGGTCGTCTAGCATAGCAATATGTCACACCCCAATCTCACGCAAGTCCGACTATACATGCTGGGACATAAAATCACCATGCATTCTCGCAGGATAATCGTTCTTATCGGGACGTAACTCTTGCTTTGAGTCTAGACTGATTCATTCTCCATACGCAGATTGGATCTACTCAATCCTCAAGTTTACTCAATTGTCAATCACAAGTCCGAACAATCCTCGAATTCACCTTCGCATTAAACCACCAGTCGAAGCATATAAATTGTCATGTCCTGATTTTTCGAGTTCGATCATTCCCGCGACATGAATCACCATGTCAGCGCTCACGCGGAACGATCATCCCAAATCCGACGTGACGCATATGCGAGGCTGGTGTTGCGCTCGCGCAAGACAAGAACGTCGACATTGTGGCTATCGTCAAAGCAATCTAGATACTTTTCTTTCATCCAAACATTCCTTTCAATCAAAATCTCCAAACATAGCATCCATCGAAACAATAATATTTTACACGATCGTCATTTTCCGACTCAGAGTACCCCCGAGTTATCGCATATCGATCTTTGATACGCCTCAATACCATCAATGATATGCTTAACCTGACGATCTTCATTTGCAACGACTTCTGAGTCGTGTGACTAATGCTATTGTCTGAACTGGATAATCTCCTCAATATTCAAGATCAAATTCGATCATTATCTCCGAACTATTCCCATGATCAATTCATTCAAACCTATAATCCCATATGTTCATCTGTCTATATTTTAAGTCATCAAGCAACATCTTTCCTCAACTCATATCGTTCTATGCTAACTCAAATCATCGAGCAACATCTATCCCAAACTCTTAGAGTCACCTTCGTAACTTTAAAATCAAACTTTTTCATGCACGCTAACTTTCAATCGTGCTAACTTTAGTATATGATTCATATCGATTTCTCGACTCGACTAAGTCATCCGTTCGTTACACCTTAACTTTTCCTCGATTCAGTCTACCTACTTGATCATTTTGCATTTCGTACTTGCACAATCACAATCCTGTGCGCATCATTCCTAGTTTGTTCGAATTAACTTATCAAACTTCAAGACTACATTTTTACTCAATGATACTCAATCTAAGGCTTTGTGTACTCGTCGCTTGCTGATAAACTCATTGGCACCCCGTATCCTCAATCGATCGACGTCCCCGAGGTTATCCCATACACCGCTCAGGAAGAAGTCATTTGACAAATCCGCAAAACTATCATTTGATTCACAATTGATTACTTCGAATCTCCGTTCGAATCATTCTTTAATTTTCAAGCACGCTCATCTATATCGCATCGACGATAACATTTTCGTTCGTTAGCACCTCTATCGCAACTACCCAACACTTTTATGAATCGAGTCTAACTCATTCTTGCCCGACGTAATTTTGGTGAATATGTCCATCCTGACTTAGCCAATCGTGCTTTACGCGAACCATCTTTTATTTTTGTCAAAAACTATTCTCATATGATTTACAATTACATAGACTTATTGTATGGACATCCCGCGGGACATTTGAGAGAGAGCGCACCAACGATATTAAATTGCGGAGATAACATCAGAGTTTACGGAAACAACATTCGAGTTAAAGAATTCAATCGAAGGTCGAATGATGTAAAGACGTGCTCTGATACCATTATGTCACATCCCGCTTCCGTAGGAGCGATCGTCCTCGCTAAGACGTGATGTTTCAGATAGACGATGTCCATACATTACGTCCCGTATAAGTTCAGACTCCATACGGCCACGCGCCTCGAAATGCCAAGGAACTCCGTGTCTCGTCGCATCCAAACGAGCTTCGTGCCAACGAGCTTCTACCTGTTCCTGCATATAAAAACTGTGTGGGTGTCAGTACTCAACTGTACTGGTGGAGTGAGCTTCTCGTCCATCCATATAAAACCAACACGTTCATTTTACTTTGTGCAACATAGTCCCTTATGATTGTCTTTCTATTCTTGTCTTAGGTTCGATTTTAAGATATAGACTCTAGGCCTATTATGTGTCTCTAGACCATCACCGTGCTATCGTACCGATAACTTTCTTATCCTTGCCTCTAGACCATTTTCGTGCTTGCAACGTTAACTTATCAAGTCGTGCTTGTCTTTCGACCAATACTCAGAGACGCAACTACACGATAGTACCTAATTTTCATGTGACCGTGCTACAAGTCTGTTGTGCTAACATCGTGATCGTATCATAAACTCTATTCGTGTGTCCATATTGAGGCTGTGCCTCGCAACTCAGTATGACTTCCATATTGTCGTCTCGCGGCCTTTGCTGCTTTGATCATCAACTGACTCAATCAAGATTTGTGAACTAAGTGTCACTTAACCAACTTTGTTCTACGGCGCTTCCTGACTTAAACTCGAAACGACTCGAATCCAACTTATGCAACTCTATGCCAACAACTTAATACTCACATCTCGTGCCGAAGCACGGTGTCTTCGTTGCAGCCAAATCTTAGGCCCAAACATTGTGTTCTGATCGTGCACACATTCAACTCGACTCATTGATACCGTGCACATAATACTCGACTCAACCCAAGGACATGCACGCGGATCGCCGTTATATGCCGACTCATCTATATGAAAAGTCACTAGCACCACAAGCTATCTTGGACTTATAGCTTCGCTAGTCGAGGCCCTTTCAGCGCAAGTAGCGAGCCCCGTTGAAAGTCTCCGTCTAACCCGTGCTATCATCCAGCACAGCTATGCCATGTTTTCTCCTAGGCCGAAACGGTCCTGTGGTCCGGGGATGCCGCTCGAGAAAACTTTTATCTTGTCGTCAAGTTGTCCGATGACCATGCAAGACTCGACTCGAACTAACGTCTTACACAGTCATTCTTCTAGTGTTACCATCTTTTCAGGACCAAATTTAAGACTTCTAGTATCGGAGACCGCCTCGACGATCCATGGTCGCGAGTATTCCTCCATGTTGCCCTATCATTTTACTCAACTCAGGGACGACTATTTCGTAGTTCTTTTTCCAAACTCAACTTAAATCAACCGTGGCTCGTGCATTAAAATACTAAGTTCGTGACATCGTGTCTTAAACCAACTTGTGTTCTGTGCGACACTACCGCCCAAGGCATACTTTATATGACGGACCTTGAGATCGAACATGGGAGAGTGCTTGCTATGACTTGGATAGTCTAACATAACTTTGTCTAACTTAATCGTGCAACAACTTGACGAGCCAAGGCTGCGTCAAGCCTTGCATCGTGGGAACGTGCCGTGCACGCGTTCGACTTTGAACAACCAAGTTCTTTGGGTGCCTAGACTTATGCTACAAGCCGTGGGGCGAGTAAAGGCTATGCCAAGCCTTAGACGCTGGAACCGTGCATGCTTTATCAAGCATTTATGCGGACGACGCCTATGACTTCGGTTAATTTATAGCTTTGTGGCGAAGACCAAATTTTCTTCTCCCAAGCCATGGGATGAAGGATCGGGTGTCATTTTGAAAGCCATTGTGCTACACTTCTAATCCGACCGTGGGACCTTTTTCCATGTTCTAACTCAGTTTGACCCAAGTTGGGATTATTTACTTAGTTATGTGGATTCGTCTCTTTTATTATCAAGCATACTCGTGCATTTGAAAACTTTTATTTTATTAGTGCGAAGACCAAGCTGAGGCAAGTTCACCGAAGCTACCCACCTGAACGAGGAGTCGTCTCGACCGTGCGGGTCTTCGAGCAAGCCGTTGCATGGCTAAGTCCAAACGTCGTTGGCGTTTTGATTCCTCCGATTGACTGAGCGGGACGGGACACTACAACAGGAGCCTTCTCGACCTCCTTTTTCTTGGAAGAAGACTTGCGCCATTGCTGGATGGTCGAAGGAGAAGTTAAGGGTTTTCCCTCTAGAAGATGAAACTGAAGTAAAACTTCATAAAAGACCCAAAAAGTCTTTTATAAGTCTTGTTGATTAGCCTCACCATTGGCTATTAAGTCGTTCCAGATTTAAGGAATTTGTAACGACACAAATACAGTTTGCCAACGACACAAATACAATTTGCATGGATAAGCGGAACTAATAGCCTCGCTGCAGAAATAGCCATCCAACATCTCCGCTGAGAGTTAACTTTATAGCATAAATAGCTTCATTGGAAGTATACCCCTTTGAAGGCTCACCCCCGCGGTACAAGTGGTGGTTGTGGTTGGCCGTATTAATGGTGTTGTTGACCGCCATTAAAGGGTATTAATTACCTAATTAATCTCGAATTTCGAGTGGGATGATTCCAAAGAGATTAAAGGCAACGTAATCATAGCTCTGATGGCCAATGTGCTAGCTTTGTTAACCTGCAACTCTGTGTATAGCTCTGCCAACAATTAATGCTTGAGCGAATTTTAGGGGAAGTTGTCCCCTTAGCTACACTATAAATTACCCATTGAGGGGGCTGAAGAAGGCAGAGGGGTTGCCCCTAAAACTTAATTGTTGAGTGGTTGGAAAAGTTTCTTGTAGCAAAGGACAAAGTCTGCAAAGGCAAGACAACCATGGCGATGGCTTGAGCGATCTTTACCTAATTTTGAAGACCGTCTTAGTCTTAAAATACTATGTCAAGCACTACACCAAACAACTACGCCGAACTCCGCAGACGCATGCGTTGGTTGCAATGCTTCTGAATCATCCATAGACAAATCTTATCATATTCACTTGGAAAATATTAGCTTGCGGGATGATTTCAAAAGCGAAGACAACATTAACACATGTGGTTGTCCTCGAAGACTAGTAGGTAGATATTCTGAAAGACTTGGTCGTCTGTGCTATTACTCCCGAAGGAGCCGGTTGCAAGGAAAAGAGCAGGAACGATGCCTTACTCATCAGTTTGGAACCCAACTTTCTCTTACTCATTTGTGCAAGCAGAAGAACAAATTTCAAGATCAAAGTCCATTTAACCTTTGGATAACCAACCGCCACAAGAATTCCAATAGATAATTCAAAGTATTTTGAAATCCTGGTCAACCCATTTGCGGATTTTCAAAACTTTGAAGGATTTTTTGTTGGTGCTCAAATAGTCAAAAATCAAGATAACCCAAGCTCGTACAAATTTATGGAGGTCAAAATGGACATTTGTACCCCATTGAGCCAATCAAATCCAACTTGGGCTAAAACTTGATCAAAGCAACCTATGGGCTAGCTCCGATGTCGAGTCAAGTTCCTTGCTCCCTTATGAAAGTGAGCTTATCAACCAAATCTGGCTAGCCCCGTTTTGCCAATGAGACTGGCCTCCTCGCTACTATCCAGCGTGAAGCTAAATCTATTGTGCGGATATCGACTAAAGGTCGTTTGACCTATTCCCAAGCGAAAATTTAGGAGTAACTGTCTACGAATTTAGTGGACTATTACTGTCCTAAATAATGGGCCATTATGCCATAAATCCTGCATGGAATGGAGGCAGTCAACAAGCCATTGAGCTTCGCGAGTTAGCCTCGCTGTCGGCTCCACTGTGAGCTTATAACTGTTTAGTCTCGCTGCAAGCTTTGACCCCGTTGTCTGAGCTGTTACATGGCTTTAACTCTATAAATAGCCCTTTAAGAGTTGAATAGAGGAGGTTGGACATTCTACTGGCTAAAGATAGAGAATTTAGAGATTTCTCCAAGTTGAATTTGGATCATCAACGGAACAAAGGCACTGATCAGACTTCCATCAACACACTTCCCAAAATTTTTGAAGTTCTAGAGATTCATTGTAAGTTCTTGTTGAAGAGGTGTAACCGTGTAATTCGTCTACAGATCAATACAAAAGTTTTCCTTTTTGTTGCGATCTTGTTAAGGAAAACAATAGCTTAGGTCACAATTATGGATTTTGTATTGTAAGATATTGAGAAATGAGTTTTCACTTTATGCTTGTTTGTGTAGGCATTTAAAGTGATTGTTACGGATCCAGATTCAGTTTTAGATGGCTTGACTAGGAAGATAAAGGAGGTTGGTCCAGATGGGCAGGAGGTAAGGATGTGTTTATTGAGAAATTTGGTTCTTTTAATTGTTGGGTTTATTAATGAGGGGTCTTTATTTGCAGGTGACAAAGGTGGTGCCTGCTCTGACGGCAGAAGTGAAGGATTCCCTGGTGAGGAATATTAGGCAGAGGATGACGCCGCAACCGCTGAAGATTAGAGCAGATGTCGAGATGAAGTGCTTTCAGTTCGACGGGGTTCTTCACATTAAGGTTGAGGATAGATTTCAGCCTTCGCTTCTTGTTTTCTTGGGTTATATTGTTTGATTTATTCTTTAGATTATCTTTTGTTCCCGGTCATGTCTAATGATGAGAACTTTTGGTTGCAGGAAGCTATGAAGAGAGCTGAAGCTTCAGGGAATGAGGACTGCCCTGTGAAAATGAAGCTGGTTGCTCCTCCTCTTTATGTTCTCACCACACAGACTCTTGACAAGGTTTGGTACCAAACTTCTTTTGTTATTTCCATTTGAGGTTGTTATAGTACTTCATCAGGTTGAAAGGTATTTTCTAGGTGGATGGAGGAACGCCCAGTCCATAATTCTTAGTGTAGTTTGCATGCCGTAACCCTTACAACTTCTTGTGTGATGAACACAAAGAAATGACTTAAATAACTTTTTGATGCTTGTGGAAAATTCATAGGGTAACACCAGATAAGGAGCAATGTCTTGGTACGTTTACCTGCACTTTCATGTCACTATCACCGTGGCTTTAACCCCGAAGATCTCAATCATTGGGCTGCCATTGTTTGGTGGCTCCCTCAGTTTCTCAAAAATATGAATATAGAGACTAGAGAGGGTTTAGGAAATTTTCTGTTTTTGTACAGATAGGTTGAAGTTGCCCCTTGGTCAAAGTTCGAAGTCAATTGTGTTGAGGGTGGTTTTCTGCTCCATTATAACTCAATGGATTCTAATGGTGTTGGTATTTCCAGCCCAAACTTGGAAAATAGCACTTATTTTATACCGATACTTAATTTGCAGAGCTACCTGAGTTATATGTTTATGCAAACTCGGAAGAAATAACATGAGAAATTTTCTTCCATTCATGAAGAGTATATCTAAGGACACCTTGTCAATCTTGATATCTTTACTATTATGATGGGTTTACTGTTTGGTATTGGCTTAAAATTTTATGCATGGTAGATTTCACTATAGGAGAACTACTTAATTTAAAAATGTCAGCTTCCTTAAGAGCCCTAAACTAAGTACTTGAAACTTTTGTAATTGAAGACTAAGAGGAGAATGACACAAATGTGTTATTACTTTGAGAGGAACTTGAATGCTATTTCCTCTACCGACATAATTCTCATTTGATGGTTAATTATTTAGGTGCCACTCTTCATGCAATCAACCTTTAACAATGAAGTATCGTTGCTGATCTTGTTATATACATGTATTAAATTCCTGTTTTGATCATCATAGTTCATGATTATAGAACCAATCCATGTGTTGAAAAAGAACCATGTGTGAAGAAATTTTAATCATCTTAATTGAAGATTACATAACAAATCCATGCCTAAAGATAATACAAACCGAAACCTGAATTTCGAGATCTAAACGAATTCTAATATAATCATCATAGATCTGACTTTTTTGAGAAAGACTAGTGTGAGACAAGGATAAACAATACCCTTGCATCTAATGCCTTTTATATGCCTTCTTACTTGATCTTGAAATGTTTTCTAAAGAATGGTTGGCTTGGAGCTCCTTCAATCCCTTAATCCTTTGGATTGAAGTAATTTTCTACATTTATTTCTGGGACATACACATACACCCATCAAGCCGCCCTCACACACTCATTTCTTCATGGGAAACTAATGCGTTTTGGGTTTTCACCAAACTCTGTGCTGTTTTTTCTTGACTATTCTGCACAATTGCTGCTTGAAGCAAGGATCTTCAACATTCCTGTATATTCTGAGAGTAAATAGAAGCTATAAACTAGAACTCTGATACATTACTTGCCTGGAAAATGAACAGTGGCATGACTTGATGTATGTTTGATGCGACGTGCCATTTTAGTTTAGGTCAGTGGAGATTGGGAGTGTTGTAATTTCCCCAGGCATTCTTCACTTGTCGTTATGATTATGATGAGAGATTGACCCATATGGTTATAACTATGAACCAGATGACTTTGTGAACAGTTTTGGAACTTAGAAATAGAATCTCATTACCAATGAGTGCAAGGGATGATCAGAGGTTCTAGTGGGAGCAGTAGGGATAAATATTTGGGAGACAAAAGATACTGGTTACATTTGATTTACCAGAGCTATCTAGTCTGATTGATGGTTTGCTTTTATTTTATTTCTGACCAAATGATTAGAAAGTAATTGTCAGGTGACTTAAAACTCGGTCATCAACGTCAGAAAGCAGCAAGTCTTAAAAGATCAGTATCTGAATGTGAAGATACATTTTTGTTCTTTCTAAAAAAATGTTATTTGATGATGTGGTATGGTCATGTTATGTCTTAAGACTACAACGCGTGGCATTTCTGGAGTGCATCCTTTTCCATTTAGATTTTAAAGAGATCTTGCTCAACTTAATCTGCAGTGTGCTTTTACCTAGTGGAGTACTGTAGTGCGCAAGATTATGGGAAAACAAAGCTTGTATATTTTCTATTATAGAAGGGTCTTCTTTCGATAATATGCAAGTGTGTCATACAACAACAACATAAAAACCTTTATCCCAAAATATTCTGGAGTTGCCACACTCTTTTTCATCCATTGTTTTCCATGAAGGGGAATTCTCTCTAACATTAACAAATGCCATATCTTTTTGTACTGCCTCAATCCAACTTCCTTAGGCCTACCCTAGTACTAGTATCTCCTTCGATTAGAATCCTAAAAATCATCCTAATCATTGCATCTATTGGTCTTTGTAGCACGTCCAAACCACCAACAAATTTCTTCTATCTTATATTTGATTGGCGCCACCTATATCTTCCCACGGATATGCTATTTTATTATCCTATGTTTCATATTGCCACTCATCAATCTCAACATAATCATTTCAGTTGTGCTCATTTATTGGACATGTTTGCACATTTACCTGATGTGTTCTTTATACTTTCATGCATTCGCCATTGTGCCATACTGTCACGAAAATATAATTACTTGAGATGGTTGCCTAGGCTGACTACTTTACCTCCTTGCCTAGATCTGGAGCTAAACCAGGGGGCCCTTTTTCATCAACAATGTATCGAAGAAATATTTCCAATGAGAAGATCTCCAACTGTTAGAAACTTAGAACTTAGAACGTGCGGTAACTTCTTATACCAAATGTCAGAGCTTATAGCAATCGCACTTTCATCAAGACGGGATGAGATGATATCTTGATAATAGAGTCAGCCAAGTAAAAATGCTCCTTTGTTTAATCGACTTAATAAATTAAATTATATGACATAACAAAAAATGAGGATAAAAAGGATCTTCGAATAGCAACGGATGATATTATGCCAAAAATAGGAAAAAAAAAGAAATAATCATGGAGATTAATTTACGATTGTCTCAGGTCACTTTCTTTATTATTAAATGCTCTCTTATCTTCGTGGAACTAGTTTGATGGATAATTTTCAATCATACATTGTATTAGTTTCAAATAACAACCAAGATTATTCTTTCCACGTTTTAGGAATGTCTGTTTGTGTGCTTTCACTGTAGGAGGCTCTTTTACTTCGCATGAACTTCTTTGCCTTCTCCTTTTATTTTGCACCACCTTAGAGTTTTGGTGTCATTTCATATCCTATGTGGATATTTAATCAGAGCCTTTGAACATTGTTGACTTAAATAGTCCTGCTTCATAAATGAGACCATGTTGAAAGGGAAAAAGCTCGAACGATGATATTTTGGCTTTTGGTGTTTGTTTTGTGTATAACAACCAAACTAATTGTTTCCTACTTTTTAGGAACACCCGCTTGTGTGGTTTCTCTGTAGGAGTTTCTTTAACTTTACTGAAATTTCTTTCCCTTTCTATATTTTTTCTTTCTTTCCCTCTGTTGGAATATCCTATTGGTATTTTTGGTATGTTGGGATATGTGTTGGAATATCCTGTTAGTATATTTGGTATGTTGGAATATGCTATAGGATATTCCTATAGAGAGTTAATATAATGTGAATATGTCATAGAATATTCCTATAGAGAGTTAATATAATGAGGAGGTTGTAAGGCTATAAATAGCCAAGAGATTATCAATAAAATATAACAACTATTTTAACATTGTATCAGAGCCACCTTTTCACAAACCCTAACCCTAGCCGCCACCAAACCCTAACCTTCCCCCTCTACTCTCTCTCTACCACCAAACCCTAACCCGCGCACGACAGCCCTCCCTTCTCGTGCATGCTGCTGCTGCCCGCTGTGGTACGCGTGCCGGCCGTCCCTCCCACGTGCACGTCGCCCCCTCCTACCGTACGTAACGACGCCGTTATTGTCGTTGTTCGGATCATTCCGAAAGAGGATACCGATGCCTAGATCTGATGAAAATAGACATGTTCAGATGTTGGAGCGGACGACGAGGACGAGCGTGAGTCGTGGAGCGGACGTGACGTGATCGGAGAGGAGAAGCATCGATGAAGGAGATCATCAAGAACCTGGATCCTGCAGAGGTTGCGACGTTGATAAAATTGATGAAGATGTCGGCTGGTGAGAGCACGACACGAACGTCGCCGAAGTTGGAGCTTCCCTCTATCGATCTGAAGCTTGATGGACCGACTACCTATCTGAGTTGGCCACGACGGGAAAGGAGAATCCTCGCAGAGAAGATAGAGCCGAATGAGGGCTCGACAGGACGAAGAGCACCGTTAGGACCTAAGGGAGAGCCCCGGCAGTGCTACAACTGCGGGGAGGTGGGTCATCTGAGGTATGCTTGCACCAAACCATCCAAGGGAGATTTAGGCGGTAGACGTGGACAGTTTAGAGTATGTGACCGTGGTTGTAGGGGTCGATGGGCGGTCGAGGAGGTTGTCGGGCGAACCAGTTGGTAGCAGAAGGCGAGGAGACAGCTGACGGTGCCTATACTGAGGAGGATCAGGCACTGCAGGACATGTTGGAAGTACTCAGGAGGAGGCACAGAGCGTGAGCGATGGAGACAGGAAGAGTAGGACCGGGGATGCGTCCACCTCATTCTTTGCCAGAGGCAACGCTGTCATGTATGCCCATCCGTCGACGGAAGGCACTGACGACTCGCTCGCCCTTGCATCTATGTCTTCCCTCAGATCGTCGGATTGGATTATCGATTCGAGTGCGTCTCGACACGTGACAGGGAACGCTAGTGAGTTTTCTTCCTACACTCACCTAGCATCGGCGGACAACATTCAAACAACTGATGGTACTTTCCAGCCAGTGGTCGGTGAGGGTACTGTCGATTATGCAGGTTCAGTAAAATTATTCAATATTTTGCATGCTCCTCTTTTCCAGTCAGTCTTTTGTCCATTAGTTTTTATAATCCTCCAATTAAAATGCACTGTTTGCTTTAATATTCCTAAGGTGATCTTCCAGGAGAAGGAGACGGGACGAAGACTTGGGACTGGCACTTGGCATGATGGACTGTGGTACCTGAATCGAGAAGGGTTGGATTCAGCATTAGTATCTATGGCGGAAAAGGCAGGGATGGAAGGACTGAAGAATATGAGTGCGGAAGATACATTGCGATTCCACCACATGAGGTTGGGACACTCTTCATTTGGTATTTTAAGCAAATTATACCTTGCAATTTATAAAGAAGTTAATAAAGAGAAACTAGTTTGTGATGCTTGTGAGTTAGGCAAACTTACTAGGAGTTCATATGTGAGTAGCGGTCATAGGAGCTCGTCTGTTTTTGATGTGGTACACTCTGATGTCTGGGGGCCTTGTACTACTCCTATGAATGGTTACAAATATTTTGTTACCTTCATAGATTGTTTTTCTCATACTACTTGGCTGTATTTGATGAAAAATAAGAGTGAGGTCTCCTCCTGTTTTCGGGACTTTCACAAATATGTCCAGACTCAGTACAAGGCAGTGGTGAAGGTACTGAAGTCTGACATGGAACGGAGTACACCAACAAAACACTTGCGGAATACTTGTCCGCCCAAGAGATACGGCATCAGACCACCTGTGCATATACACCAACACAGAACGGAGTAGCGAAAAGGAAGAACAGACACCTCCTGGAAGTGGCGAGAAGTATGATGATAGACATGAATGTCCCACAGAGTCTGTGGGGATATGCAGTGTTGACAGCAGCTCAACTGATCAACGGGATGCCTGCGAAGGTGTTGGGATGGAGGTCTCCATGCGAGATGCTGCAGGAAAATAATAGTGGGATGCTCCCACTAAAGGTGTTTGGCTACGTATGCTTCGTGAAGGACAACAGACCATCGGTAGGGAAGCTTGATCCTCGAGCAATCAAGTGTATCTTTGTGGGCTACTCGGGAACTCAGAAGGGCTACGTATGCTGGAGTCCATTGGAAAAAAAGAAATTTGTAAGTATGGATGTTCACGTCAGGGAACACGAGCCATACTACAGTCAGGAGGGAAACCCAAATCTCACCTGATACTACAAGTATGAGACGAGAGGAGGAGTTGTTGGAAAGCATTTCGACTGATCTCAGAGTATGGCTTGGAGGAACAAATAGGGTACAGGAAGGTGAAAAGGGACAGGGGGAGGAAATAAGAGGTGTTAGGTCCACAGCTCAGGAGGAGATACTTACCTACTACAGGCGAGAGAAGCAACTTGCAGGACCAGTTCCTACAGTGTCAGTGCTAAGTTCCTTGCCTGCGCCCGTCTTAACTCCTGAGACACTTACACCACCACCTTCCCCTTCAGGTGATATCCTTTTTTCTCCTCCCCAACCATCATCAGTATGGAGGTCCACTCGCAGCAATGCGAAAAAAACCTTCTGATAGATATGGTTGGAATATTGCTAAATTTATCTCATATGATCATATCTCTTCTTCTTATGGAGCTTTTATTGCATCATTGGATAGTGTTACTGTACCTAACAATTGGCAGGTAGTCAAGAACGATCCAAAGTGGAAAGCAGGATGCACGAGGAGTTGGGAGCTCTGGAGAAGAACCAAACTTGGAGCTGGTGAGACTGCCAGAAGGGAAGGGAGCAGTTGGATGCAAGTGAGTTTTCACTGTGAAGCAGAACCCAGATGGACAGGTTGAGCGCTATAAAGCTCTACTGGTGGCAAAAGGATACAGTCAGACGTACGGCATTGACTATGACGAGACCTTTGCACCAGTGGCGAAGATGAGTACTGTCAGGACCTTGATCTCTCTGGCAGCCAATGGAGGATGGAAGCTACACCAACTGGATGTGAAGAATGCATTTCTTCATGGGGATCTAGTGGAGGAGGTGTACATGGAAATACCACCAGGATTCGGCACCAATCAGACATAAGGCAAGGTCTGCAGGCTGAAGAAGTTCCTCTATGGACTGAAGCAGTCTTCTCGAGCGTGGTTTGACAGGTTCAGGAGAGCAATGATAGGGTTGGAATATCAGCATATCAATGCTGATCATACTGTGTTCTTCAGACGAAGTGGAGGCCACATCATCATGCTTGTAGTGTATGTGGATGATATGATTATCATAGGCGATGATGAGCAGGAGATCGTCCAACTCATGGAAAAGCTTGGCAAGGAGTTCGAGGTGAAGGATCTTGGCCCTCTTCGATACTTCCTTGGGATTGAGATTGCTCGAGATACAGAGGAAATTGTTCTTTCTCAGAGGAAGTACGCACTTGACCTGCTTACGGAAACAGGAATGATGGGATGCAAAACAGCTACGACACCGATAGACCAGAAGTTCAAGCTGGATGCTGAAGCTGGAGAACCAGTTGACCGGGATAGTTATCAGAGATTGGTAGGCAAGTTGATCTACTTGAGCCACACCCGACCTGATATTAGCTTTGCGGTCAGCGTAGTGAGCCGCTACATGCATGATCCCTGGAAGGGTCATATGGACACAGTGTACCAGATTCTGATGTACTTGAAGGGAGGCTCCGGGAAGGGACTGATTTTCAGAAGGAATAATTATGTGAGCATCGAGGGTTATTGTGATTCTGACTGGACTAGCTGTGCTGACGACAGGAGATCCACCTCGAGATAGTGCATATTTGTAGGAGGCAATTTGGTCTCTTGGAGGAGTAAGAAGCAGTCAGTGGTGGCCAGATCAACAACTGAAGCAGAATATAGAGTTATGACCTTGAGAGTCACAGAGCTATTGTGGTTGAAGAATATGCTGATGGAGCTGAAGCTGGACCAGAGAGCCAAGATGAAGCTATGGTGTGATAACCAGTCAGCTATTAGTATTGCCAACAATCCAGTACAGCATGACAGGACCAAGCATATCGAGATTGACAGATTCTTCATCAAAGAAAAGCTGGATAGTGGATTACTACAGCTTGGCTATGTTCCAACCAAAGATCAGGTAGCAGACGGACTGACCAAGGGGCTTAGCTCTGTCAGCATGATGAGAGGATGTGACAAGATGGACTTAGTGAATATCTTTCGTCCATCTTGAGGGGGAGTGATGGAATATCCTATTTGTATTTTTGGTATGTTGGAATATGTGTTGGAATATCCTATTAGTATATTTGGTATGTTGGAATATGCCATAGGATATTCCTATATATAGTTAATGTAATGGGAATATGCCATAGGATATTCCTATAAAGAGTTAATGTAATGAGGAGGTTGTAAGGCTATAAATAGCCAAGAGATTATCAATAAAATACAATAACTATTTCAACACCCTTTCTATTTATTTTGTACCAACTTAGAGTTTTGATGTTATCTGATATCCTATTCCACATATTTAGTCAACTTTTGAGCATTGTTGACTTGATAGTCCTGCTTCATAAGTGACTCCATGTTGATAGGAAAAGGTTTGAACAATTACGATTATGATGATCATGATAGTGGCTGTCTATGAAGAGGCACTCATCTTAAGGGCCGGTGCTTGTAGAGATGTAGAGTGAAATCCGTTTTAGTGAATGACAGTTGAAGGTTCTGGTCTTAGGGCATGAACACTTAGGTTATGAAGTTTTTTAGGATACTTAATTCAGGTGAAGCCATACAATGTAGTTGTCGGAAACATATAGGAGTTTTAGTATTGGAACATTCTGTGCTGATGCCAAAGCTTTTGTTTTCTTGTTGTTTGAATTAGGTATATATATTTTTTATTATTTCTAGAGAACTAGCCTATAGACCTTCTTCAGTGACCTGGATCGCCACCAATGAAGGTTGACCATGTCCTGTGATATTCTTTTACTGTTGCCTTAATATTTAAACCTTCAAATTTTGTATGAGAGTTCTGTGATGAATGGCATCAAATATGTCATCTGTGTATCTGAAGCAAAATTTATGAAAGCTCTTTTGAAGAACTATTTCTTGGTCTAGAGGTGAATTCATATCATAAGTTAGGTCGGGGAGGGGGGGTTGGGGGGGGGGGGGGGGGGGGGGGGGGGGTTGGAACAAACATATCTTCATTCAAAGGGTGTTGGTGTCAAGTTTTATTCTTGTAATTGACAAACAAATTCCTTTTGTTACTGAAATGATAAATTTGAATGCTATCCTGTTTTCAAAGTATTATCGCCTATAGGATGGATTAAATTAAATGTGTGATATAGTCTATAGGATGAATTGATATGCCAACTTCTTCTCATGTTAGTTTCTTGTTTAAGAGGAAACATCCTATAGGATGGGTTAAAATGAACAAGATTGGCAGTGTCCTATAGGATGAGTTATCTGTCAAGCGCTTCTCATGTTGGCTTTCCATTACTGATGCCACTACCTGTAGGATGGGTAACTGCTAATGTGCCATAGCCAGTGTTCTAAATGGCGGCCGCCTAGGCGGTAGGCGGTCTCGCTCCGCACTGCTTTTTGGTAGGCGGTGGAGTAGGCGGCCAACGCAGGTTGGTGGTATAGGCGGAGGCGAGACGGCGTATGCGGGCGCCTAGGCGGAGCAATACCTAACAAGATATTTTGGCCAAAAAGGTTTTGTAAGCATTATGGGCCTATGGTTCACTTTAACAAAACTAAAACTTTATAAATCTTCGTTCTACAACTTAGTTATGCATGAAACACCCTTAAAATATGCATATTATGCAAAAAAAACAGTGGTAAAATAGTAAAAAAAAAAAAAAATCAAAATGTATCAACCGCCTAGGCGGCTAGGCGGACTCTTTCCGCCACCCACCCGCCTACCGCCGTTTAGAACCTTGGCCATTGCGTATCCTACGAGTTGATCTACTAACTGCTACTCATTTTGGTTTACAGTGAGTTTTGTAAGGCATTGTTATGTAATTTTGCACTGACTGATGTACCTTAATTTAAGTGTGCGTTCAAATCAAAATCTTGGTTATTATGTGAGAGCAACCATAATCTTTATTGGTTATTACATTCTTGAATAATATTATGCTCCCTTGTTTTGGGTGATCTTGTCTCTAGGTAAGAGCTTATGCTGGATCAAATTTGATTTCACAGCTTATGTTGTATGTGAGTGATTTACTATAGAGATTGTTTAACTGGATGATATGTTGATCTGACATCATTTACCATGAATAATATGGTGGCAGTTTCAGATACAAATGGAGAGCATACGGAACAGAGATAGATTTTACCATCTGGTTTGAAATCTCTAAGCCAAATGCAAAAAACATTTATTCTCCAGAATAATAGATACAATATTTCATATAAGAAGATACATAATTGTGGCTTAAATTGGATGGATAAGGATACTGATCCAACTTAACCAACTATTACTGAAATATAAGTCGAATGTTATATTTAATCTGCTTTTGTAGCAGAGACCGATTCTAAAATCATGCACGTTAGGATGTGTGATTAGTCTAATTCTCATCTTTGTATAGTGGATCCTGTATTGAGTGGAACCTCTGGCACTGGAATGACCTTTTTCAGAACATTTTTTGTTTTATAAAAGGTTGCAGGTGCCTGCTTGTGTGCATGCAAATGTTGTGTACTCATGTGTACGACTCATTTGTAAAAACATGCTTGCCCACATACATTTGTGGTCTTGAATGTCTGAATTACCAGAATATGTGTATTGCCATATTTGTAAAAACATGGATTCATAATTGAATTTCATTTTGGGTTGCTTTGCATTCCGTATGGTAGATACGTTTACATCATACTTGACAATATTAGAGTAGAAAGAACCAGTCTTAGTAGTTTATATTTTGAAGGTTCCTATCCTATTCAAATCTCTTCTTGGAATGCATTTTTATTCTCTTTAAACTATAGACCAGTACATTTCTGGTCGAGGTCTATGAAGCATGTCCATATGTTTTGCTCTTGAGATATTCTGTCTTATTGTATTTCTTCCTGGCAGGAACAAGGAATAACTGTTCTAACTAATGCTATCAAGGCATGCACTGAAGTGATAGACTCCCACAAAGGGAAACTTGTAGTAAAGGAGGCACCCAGAGCTGTGAGTTTTAGTTCATCCCAAATATTTTCATATCATCTGCTTATAGTCATTTCTCACGCTTTGTATTTCTATATTGGTTTCCATCTACTTCTATTTCTTTCTTATACTTACAGCTCCTTGATTGTGAGCTCGAAACCAAGTTTTTTGGACCACTAAATCAAAATTGATTCCTTTGCAGGTGAGTGAAAGAGATGACAAGCTACTTGCTGTGAGTTTTAGTTCGTCATTTATAGGCTCGAAAACTTTGTAAGTGGGGCCATGATTGTATTACTTGTCCAATATCCAACAATTGAAAGTGTCTGTGATATTGTTGTTTTTATATAAATTAGTTGTCTGTTTGTATATGTCTATACGTAGGGGGTATTGTATTAGGGAATTGTCTTTTGTTTGTTTTATATATACTGTTGTTTGTGTGTGTATGTGATATGCTTGTACATGTGATATGTCTGTTGTTTGTTTGTATATGTCATATGCTTGTACATAGGGAATTGTCTTTTATTTGTTTTATATATACTGATGTTTGTGTGTGTATGTGCAGAGGGATTATTCTGATGGATACACAGTATGTTGTTCATATGTTTGTCGGAAGTAATTTTCATGATGATGACAAATATGTTGGGGATATTGTATTAGAACTTAAAGGATGTGTGGACAGATATGAGATGTGCTGGTTTGACCTTGATGGATTATATGCAGCTGTTGGGGTACATGATCCATGTAAAATTTACTATTATGACCCTGTAGATGGAAGTAAGACTCAGATATTGGATGAAAATGATATATTGAGCTTCTTTGAAAAGTTTGCAAGTCCTTGTCTTATCAAGTTTTATGTATTGGAGAATTTTGTTGAGTCACTCATTGACTATGGTGAATATGTTGACATTACTGAGTCTATAACAACCAAGATGCTCTGCGGTCCTCCTGAAGATGCTGATGAGATTGATGTGTAATTGGGTGATGAATTTTGGGCCAATATTGACTTGACTGGGCCTGCTCAACCTGATGAAGATGTGGAGTTAGGATCTGGGCCTTCTCAACATGTAGAAGATGAAGGATATGTAGAAGATGAAGGACGTGGAGGATGAAGGACGTGGAAATTGATGGCCATGTGGAGAAAGAAAGAAATGTGGAGAATGAAAAAACTGTGGAGAATGAAAGAACTGTGGAGAATGAAGAATCTGTGGAAGATGCAGAAGCAGCTGATGTTGACCATAGTAGTTTTGTTTCCCATGAAAACATTAACCAAGATGCTTCCAGTGATGAGATGGATAGTGTACACTCCTCAGAAGATAGTTTTGATGATGAGAATGAAGAGACTGCTCATACAGATCCAGTGGTGACTCAAAAAAGGTTGGTGAGGGATGAAAATATGTCTCTTCACGTAGGGCAGAGGTTTGCTTCACATGCAGAATTTAGGAGTGTATTGAGGCTCCATGCCATAAAAAACAAGTACAATATCAAGTGGATACACAATGAAATGAAGAGGGTCACAACTAGATATGCAAATGATGCTTGTGAGTGGAGGATTCATGGGAGTGTTTTTGGCGATAATGGAAATTTTGTATTGAAAAAGTATGTGTCTGACCATTCAAGAGACTGCTGAGGTGGACAACAATAGACAAGCTAGTGCTACATGGCTTGCAAATCTTACTTCTTCATTTGAAATTTCTTACTTGTATAGGTTGCTGCAAATTGTGGAAGTATACTGCTGATGTGAAGCTTTTGGTTGAACAAATGCTCTGCTGCAAATTGTGGAAAATTCTTACTTGTGTGGGTGTTCAACAAATGGATGTGTTCATATTTTGTGAAGTATACTGCAGATGTGAAGCTTTTTTTTTTTTTGAACAAATGCTCTGTTGCAGTCAGTTAGGATGGTTTGTGGTCTATGATGAACTTAATATGTTCATATTTTGTTACTGTTGTGAAGCTGAAATGCAAATTTGATGCATATTTTGTTTTGTTACTCTAATATGTTGCTTTTACTGTTACTGTTGCTTATACTGTTACTGTTACTGTTGCTTATACTGTTAATGTTGCAAATTTGATGCTTATTTGAGGATGCAAAGTTGATGCATATTTGATGAACACCCATAATTGGTGGTGTGAATGTAATTTTTGGTAGTTTTATAAACACCCATAATTGGTGGATTTTGAAGGATTTTATTTTATTTTATTCCATTTATATTCTTACAAAAAATAGATAATCATGACTACTAATACCCTCCCTATTTAATTTTATTCTTGTAAAAAGTTTTCAGAACCGCTTGTTAGTGAATCACCAAGCATGTGTTGGACTGATGGAGGTTTCTAAGAAGATTTAATAAAATATGCATTAACTTTACATTAAAAAGGCAAAAATAAATAAATAATGAAAACGCCTTTCAGATGGACGTTTTATTCGCAAAATACGCCCATATGGAATACGAAATTTAATTGGAAGGTGGCTGTTAGTTTGAATAAACAGGCTCTCGTTTATTTTATTGACATGTGGCACTAATTTTCAACACCCAAATCTATATATATATAATAGCAAAATAGTTGGCAACAATTACAATTTTGCCACTTTCCCGCCTAAATGTTGTAGTAATAAAATATTATTTTTAATTCTGCAAAATAGTAATAAAATAATATTCTTCTGTCTAAATGCTATTATATATTTCCAATTCTGGAGACTTCTAAAGCTGATATAAATATCATTGACTCTTTGGAGAATGTGCAGCTGTCAAAAAAAATACCATTTATAAATGGCATCACATTCTAAAATATAGCAAAAGCATACAATAAATTGCATTCATCTTTTGGAAAATGTGCAATATAGTGCAACTTTAACAACTTACAGCTACTTTAACAACTTTCACATTTATAAATGACATTCATCCTTTGGAGAATGTGTAAAATAGTGCCACATTTATGAATTTTAGTTTTCAAATATAATACATTTATGGACAACTGGCTATAAATAGATGAATTTGTACATATATTCCACCATACACACCATCTGCAGCCGATGTAGAACGTGTCGTGGTCCCCCCGGCCGTGCCGGTGCCGCCCGAAAAGCACCACGTCGCCCGCGTCGAGCCGCTTCTCCTTCACGAACCCGCTCCATCCCTTGGTCAGCACGTAGCTCTGGCTGCTGGCCCAGTAGGAGTACCGGAACCTCCACCGCTTCCCCGAACCGTCCTCGAAGTCCAGGAGGAGGCCCTTCTCCCCGGACTCGCCGTCGAGGGGGAAGTGCTTCTCCGCGGCCGCTTCGGTATCACCAGCCTGTTGAGCTTCCCTACGTCGCTCGGCGTCAGCGGCTTCTCGAACATGTGCTTCCGGCCATGGCTGAAGTAGTGGTGAGTATAGACACAGTCCATAGTGGTTGGCTCCCACATCCAAGTTTGTGAAGGGTTTAGTTGGTTCGTGGACATGTTTGATAAGGTTGAGTGATGCTGATTATTGATGCGGTTGTGCATTCATTTATAGGATGGCGAGAAAGAGTTTTTTTATGCACAAGTTATCGACAAGCTGCCACCGAGACACCATTAGGTTTGGACCAGCGATCTGAAATGTGAGTTAAGTGGCTTTTAGGTGGACAAATTATTCAAAAGAGTGTAGAAGGAGGAGGAGAGGAACGGTCCAGCGTTTTAAAAGTTCTTATATAATTGGTAGCATAACTTATTTTAGTTGAGATGATGATTAGGAATCATCAGGTGGTGTTGGTACACAAAGGCTCGACTCATGCGTCTCTATGAGGTTGCTGGATACGGAGGAAGAGCTCAACCATTCAGTCTTGAATGTGTTTTTCATGATACTAAGGTAATAGAAATTTATCAAAAGTCATTATTCATGTATTGAAAACATTCTTCTCACAATTTTGGTTAAGTGGACAAACAATTCATAAATTCTATAGTAAACAGTTCATAAATTACGTGAAATATGTGAATATTATTTACGTGAAATATTCATATTCAGGACTACCCAAACTATGATATTTAGATAATATTATATTTGTTTAAAATTACACAATGAATGTAAACCATATTCTTTACCTGTGACTTCGAATAATAGTTTATTTAATAATATCATATTGAACAAATTGTAACAATAAAGAATTTGGATCAAAAAATATTTTATTTAATGATTTACAAAAATCATACAAAGCCAAGAACATGAATCAACATGATATTAACAGACACAAGCAAGAACAATATCTCTTTATAAAAATTAATATCTTTTTAAAGCTGTCTTATTGAACTATTAAGTTATATACTATGAACCAATATTTATAAGTCAATGTGCATTAACCAATCTTACATTTTTTCTTATAAATTTGCATAAATTCGACTGAAGCTTACTAATATCTAAATATCATATTCAACAAAATTATACGAGAAAATGTAATTGGCAAAGATTTACACCTATACAACTAATCTGGTACAAAATCCATGTAGCATTAAATCAAATATTTATTTGCATCTGTATTAAAACAAAAATATAGATAATAAATCATAAATTAACTAAATATCATTTTACATAAAAATTCGATTTCAACCAAGTGTGGTAAGCAATTCTAGAATGTTATTGCCAAAATATCAAATAATTTTGCTAAATTCGGTAAAATTATGTTGCATCAAACAGTAAAGACATAAAATATTGCATCAAACAGCTAAAATTATCACACAAGTTCAGTGTCAACAGGCTTTCTATAAACGTCAGATACTGGAGTAATCCAAGTTTATAAACGTCACTGCAAGAATCTTCAAATGAAACTTTCTTTTTTTTTTTTTTTTACTTAGTATTCCACAAGGAGTCATGTTCAATTATCGAAATAAACAGTCTCCTCCCATTAGACATTCTCCACATCCCCCCTCCCCCAAAACAATTAATTTAAGTTAATAACAAATGACATTAAGATTTGTAATATACTAAAAGTCAGTATACTGATTGTTTTTATAAAAAAATCAAAGCATTCAAAATTAAACTAATTATTCTAAACGCTGAAAAAATTGTTAGGAAACCAATAATTGAATCAAAACTGTTCGTAATCAGAGAAGCTTTTGGCTTTCCTTTTTTGTGTTGTTAGTGGTAAAAACTATCATGTATAATGATATGACATTTATTTATTACATTGATATCTACAAAAAGCTGTGTTCATCATTAGTTGCTTCAAAAGTGATGTTAATAAAGATGACTTTTGATCTTCCTTTATTATTCTTTATTACTTTAAAAAAACAATTCAGATGTTAACTATATATTGGACTTACAGCTTTCTAATCTGAGAAATAGTTATAGAGTTAAGGTCTGATGTTACAAGAAAAAAAGTACTACATAGGAAAGACAAGAAAATGAGGAAGCTCTTGAAGAGTACTACACTAAACAAGAGACAAAAAGTTGTAAGCAATGGATCAGGTAATTCTTCTGGCTTGACTACCTTTATTTTCTGTTTTTATTTAATAAATTTGTAACATGGCAGCATACTTTTTTCATGTTTGAAAAGTGGTAAAAAAAATTATGATTACCCATTTTTATTTTCAAAACTGTTATTTTGTTACAACTTTGACATATGCAACACAACAAGAGCTTCAAAATATCAGTTCCAAATATGTAACAAACATTTAAACATGTTTTTCTTACATAGTAACAATTTTTCTACATTACAAATTACTCGCATGGCTTCATGGAAAAATAAATATCTTGCATGTTATATAGTTATTCCATTTTAGTTTAAGATTTTTTTATAATTTAATTTGCAGCAAAATATTCTAGACAGGAGTAGCATATACCTCCATGATGCACCGCATATGTGAAATATTAAGATTGACAAACATAAATGTATACATAACCTGCAAAAAAGAACTAAGAAAAAATAGTTAAAATTTTCACTACTGAAAAAGGAGAGACAAAAAAAATCCCCAAATATTCTTCGTGAATATCTAGATATACATATGAATTCATGAACCATAAAATAAAATTGAAGAACAAAAGGAACAAAAAAAAAAACAAAATCAATATCGCCGGTCCAATGTATAGATCTACTACATCCTGTCAAGAATCACCCAAAACAGACATATATTGAATATTTTTATCGACAATTACAAAGAAATTAAACATTGAAATGAAAAAGAGGACACATCTCTAAAAAGAAGAAAAAGATGTAGTAGGTCTAAGAGACCTTCACGAGTCATCAGAAAGTAAAAAAAAAAAATTATTAAATGATTTGTAAAAAAAAATTGAGTAAAAAAATAGTTATCTTAATCCGTTAGAGAGAGAGAGAGAGAGAGAGAGAGAGAGAGAGAGAGAGAGAGATAGGAGAATAGAGAGATTTGCCTTTAAAAAAATCTCAAACAAAAAACAAAAGATCAATCTCGAACGAAAAACCCTCAAAAATATTTTCTTTGGGGTCTAGATCTAACATACCACTTGATAAATCATCAAAAGAAGAAAAAAAATGAAGAACAAAAAGCACAAAAATGGGGAAAAAATTCTAAAACATAATTTCTATGTAGAGATCTACCCCATCCTGTCATGAATCAACAAAAAAAATGAGGAAATTGATAAATCTCTAACAATCAGTGAAGAACCACTAATAAATACAAAACCGAACAAGAAAAATAGCAAAAAAATTGATAATATACACAGATCTATACATATATGTGTAGATCTGAACTGATCTACAGATTAATCACACACAAAAATAAAATCGTCATAGCAGATGAAAGAAAATCCTTCACATAGAAATAGAGGAAAAGAAAATCCTACACATAGAGATAGAGGAAGAGAGAAAGAATTGAAAATGGGGTGCACGCGGATTTGTGCTCCCATCTGCTGTATTTTATTGTGGTTGTTTGGGTGATCCGAAATTTAAGGCAACTTTTATGGCAAGAGTAAAGGGGCAATTAATGATTTGTATAGGTGGCAGCCTTGACAAATTTTAAATGGCTTGATTCTTTGTTAGGGTTTAATGCTTTTAACAGCTGGCAGCCATTCATTATGTGGGCTAAATTAGTTTTTTTTTTTGTTATTGTTAAATTTTATGTGTGCTAAATTAAGATTAGTCTATATAAATTACTATTTTTTTAAAACGAGAAAAACTTCTTGATATCAGTTTTTGGAACGAAACAAAAATTGATTAAATGGCAAAGAAATATTAAGAAATAAACTAATTCATAAAAAAAGTTTTCTTTATTGTTAAGATAAGTATAATTATGTTGTTAAAATTTAATTCGTTCATAATCATATTAATATAATGTTATCTTTTATGTCATTAAAGTAGACTTTATTCTAATTTTTGTTTTAATTTCAAATGCTATATAAATATCAAGAACATTCATTTATTTTTTCAAAAATAAAATAGTATTAAATATACAAACCGTGCATCGCACGGGTGATATACTAGTTTAATGAACGCAACGTGCCATATACATGTAATAACGATATGTATGCTTGGTAGTTTCCAGTGGGCATATAGCCAATGAAACTAATAATATCCAACAAAAGTATTAATTTTTAACGCAAAAGTAGGGGTGAGCATTATTCGATTTTGAACCGAAAATTGAATCAAATAAGAGATTCGGTTTGGTTTTAAAAAAAATCGGTTCGGTTTCGGTTTTGAAAATACGAAATTTTTTTATTCGGTTTCGGTTTTGGGTTTCGGTTTCGGTCCAAAACCGAAAACCGAATAAGAAAATCTAGTTTATATATATATATATATATATATATATATATATATATATATATATATATATATAAACAAAAAAACACAAATAAACCCAAAAATCGAATAAACCGAAAACCGAACCGATTTAATTCGGTTCGGTTCGGTTATTGACCAATTCGGTTTGGTTTCGATTTTGTTTATTCGGTTTCGGTCCAATTCGATTATTCGGTTATTCGGTTCGGTTGGAACCGAATAAACCGAATACTCACCCCTACGCAAAAGTCACAGAAGAACTCATGAGTTCCTAATTTTTCAAACTCATGCATGACAAACGTCGGATTAGATACATCTTATTCCTTTTTTTTTTTTACGGCCACAAACAAAAAGGTCAATGGGTAAATAAAATTTTTTGTACACGTATCATAACCATGTTACAAGTTGTAAGGTCTCGTTTGGTTCACGGAAAGGAAATGCATTCCTTTGTATTTTCCAAGGGAATAGGAAAGTAGGATTCCTGTCACATTTTATTTCCGTTGTTTGGTTGGTGTAGGAAAGAAAAACAAAAATATAGCAATGTTCCAATAATATCCTTACATATAAAATAAAAATAACATTATAAAAAATAACATTAATGGTAAAATAAGCAATAACACATGGTTACTTTTGTCATAGCTTTTGTAATAAATGTTGGAAAAGGAGGAGGAAAAATCAATCCCCTGGGTCATGAGTGGAATTGACTCTCTAATGCTAGATCTAGGTGTTAGAAACCTTTAATTTGGTAGATCTAGGTTTTTACCATGATGAATGATAAATTCTATGCTCAATTTGTGTTATTTACAAATTTTGACCATCAAGTGTTCGATAAGTGTTCCCAAAGGAAATTTTGTGTCCAATTTGAGTTGTGATTGTGTTATTGTGTCCACAATTGGATGTTGAGTGGTTGGATCATGATACACCATGATGTGTTTTGGAGCCTATTTTGTGTCAATTTCTCAATATTATTCTAGATCTAATTGTTTATATATATATATATATATATATATATATATATATATATATATATATATATATATATATATATATTTTATATATATATATATATATATATATATATATATATATATATATATATATATATGCTTAATTGCTACTTGATACCCTAAACTATTACCATTTTTCAACTTTGTACCCTAAACTTTTTTTTGTAACAACTTGATACCCGGATATTATTTTGGACAAAAATGCCCCTACCCCTAACCTCCCTCCTCCCTGCTCGCTTCGCCCCCCCCCCCCCCCCCCCCTCTGCTAGCTCCGGCCGCCCACCCGCATGCTAGCTCCCCCCCACCCCCCACCCCCCCCACCCCTGCTCGCTTCAGGCCATCTGTAATGACCATTGTTCGTATTACGTATCTCGGTATACGTGTACGTATTTAGACTCGTGTGGCTTGTCTCCTTGTTTGGTTCGGCCCAACTTAACTTGGTTCAGCTTGATTTTGCATGGTTCGGTTTTTGCTAAATTTTGTGTGGACCAAACCACTCCCACCTACCACCACTTTCATTAAATAATCCCACCTACCACCACCACTTTCAATAAATATCCCACTAGCATTTCTCTCTCTTCATTACTTCTTATTCCTCACCATTACTTCTTCAACCACCAGGAAAGAAAGAGAGAGTGGGAGAGCTTAGGCAAGTGCACCTTGCTTCATGGAGGAAGTCCATTTTTATTGTTCCATTGTCTTCCTCATGTGTTTCTAAACCACTTTAGTACTTGTCATTTTTCATTTCCATGGTTAAATTTTGTAGATCTAGCTTTGTGGTATTTTTGGTTTCCAGGACTTTTGATCCATCACACTTGCATATTTGCTAAGTTGATGATACCATGATTGCAGAGAAGCTCGTTATGTCCAATTTGACCTATGGAAATTTTGTTGAGCCGCATGGGCATATTTTTGCACTTAACCGCATGGCCTATTAATGCAATAACCAGTATTATTTTGCATGTATTATTTAATACAATACTAACAGTCAGCCGCATAAGCACGAGGACAAGCATTATAATAATGCCTTCTTAGCCATGCATCCTTAAAGCGTTTAATGCATTAATTAAATGCAACTTTTTCTTTACTAGCCGCATAGCATCCTTAGGCTTAAGGCATCCTAAAGGCATTTAATTAAAGCACTTTTCTTTAGTCATGCATGCATTTAATGCATGGAATAATGCACTCTTCCATGTACAGCCGCATAGGCTTGGAAAGAGGCATTTAATGCACTCTTGCATTACTTTATGCATTTACAACCTTAGTATTATATAGATTGTATACTTTTTGTAATTAATGCCATTCATTTTAATGCATTCATTCTTAATGCCATTCATTCTTAGCATTTTCCAAGTCCTGCTAATTACTAGCCGCATGGGCTAGGGGGAGAGAATTAATACATTAATGCATTAATTCTTAATGCATACTTTTGCATTTTTTCGAACCAGCCGCATAGGCTGAGGGGGGAGAAAAAGCACTTAATGCATTAATTCTAATGCATTAATTCTTAATGCATTCTAATTGCCAGCCGCATAGGCTGAGGGAGGAGAGCAATTAATGCATCCAAATGCATTAATTCTTAATGCATATTTTTCATGCATTTTTCCGAGTTCTCCTGAGCCAGCCGCATAGGCTGAAGGGGGGGGGGGGAGAGCAATTAATGCAATCATATGCATTCATACTTTTTGGCATTTTCCTAAAGATATTTCTCTAAGCCAGCCGCATGAGTCCTTAGGAAAAGCATTTAATGCAATGTGCATTATACCAAGCCAGCCGCATGCCTTTATACATTTAACATTTAATGCATTTAATAACGCATTCAAAGCACACTCCAGATGCAATCAGCCGCATGGCCTTACGCAAGCGATAGTTGCATGCATACACTAAGTTGGCCATGCAACCTATTTATATTATTAATATTCTTGGCCAAATTCTGTCAGCCGTATGTACCAGCACTTGGCCGCATGAGCTAATTGCTAGCCGCATGCAAAGCCAAGAGTGAGCCGCGTGAGCCTCCCACAGCCCTTGCCCTTTTTATATATTAATTATTATATGTGTACTTGTGCTAAAATTAATTGTTCCCTGACACGATGGTGACCCGTTGAGGTGCACTTTTGACATGACGTGATAGTGGCCCGACGTGGCGCACTCCTGACAGTGAACATGACATGACAAGATTGAATGGCCTGGACACCGTGGATGATTGTGTTTGTACAATTGAACCGATAATGTTCGCATCATGTCTAGGACGGGGATCCCTGAGTACCACGATCAGGGGTATCTACTGTAAATGGCTAAGGCTAACAACTAGAATAATTCAGTAGTCATGAGAGATCTCCCCAGCTACAGGCGATCCCGTTATCCCGGCCACCATTGTGGGACTTGCAGCCTGCCGACGAGTAGGGCACAAGTCCAAATTCACTGATATATGAAAATAACGAGGCATTGCTAAAACGAACCCAAGTCGCCTGGATAACCTGGATTAGCTGTAGGGCTTGTGGCTGGAGGAATATCTCATTGCATGTGGTGATAATCCTAGCTAGCTAATGTAGAAAGCCGTAGTCATTGATTGGCCGGAAGCGATTGTATGGTGTGGTTTCAGTGCTCTGTTATTGCAAGCTTGATCGCATGATTGTCCCTATTTAACAATAAAGATCAGAGGCTAAGTTCGGTTCAGGCGAAGGGTTACAACCCCGGTCATTGTTTGGTTTAAGGGTTGTAACCTGGCTCTCGGAGCAGTTCTAAGTCATCTCTTCGTTTATTGTTTTATTGTACCCAAGTCATGCTCGTAATGCTTTTACCTTACCAACAAGATTGGAGACGGAGTTCTATTCAAGTGAAAGGTTACAACCCCGGTCCTTGTCTGGTTTAAGGGTTGTGACCTGGATACTTGAATGGTTCCCTCGTACTCCATTATGACTGTTGTTATCTCTTTACTTACAGTTCTTTTAACTGCTTTAATACATTTTCTGATATGCTGGTTTTTAGTTCTTAAGTGAAGCCTCCTTTGTGGCACTTGCTCTTTCTGGGATCTGACCCAGCTGGTTTTGTGTGGCCAGATTTCGGAGCTACCTCAGAGGATCTACCGACCTTCCAGCCCGATGGTGACCATCAGGCGTGACCAGGACAACGAGTGTGTCACGACCCGCACCCTGTGTAGGGGCACGAGAAGTGGGTACGTCCAGCCTGCGCCGCAGTGTCGGCGGTAGAACGCTGTCCTAGGTTGCTAACTAATCTCATGCAGTGTATATAATGTACTTGCCAAGATCTCAACTCCGAAGGGAGGACAAGTAAAAGATATGATATACTCAATCACAGTCTAAGCACGATAAGATAACACAGAAATCTAGATACCAACTAACAACAACAGAAATTAAACTACTAAAATAATAACAACAATATCTCAAACAAACTCTAATACAACTCAATATCTCAAGTTTAAAACAAACAAGCTCAAAACATGAAAGCTAAGTAAGCCTACTAGCTAAACTCCTGAATCACTCCTGAGAGTCGGAACCAAAGGTAGCTAATCCCTCGCCAGGTCCATGGTAAGTAGGGCATGTGTCGTCAGGAGTATCATCTGTAATATTTTCAACAGGTCCAATCAGGACAGGAACGAGCACATCTCATCTAGAAATTCCAAGTAAATGACAAAGACTATAAAGCAGTTTTTAGACAGTTATACAGATGAGCATGGCAGTTTTATACAGATAATGATGTAGAGAAACAGTGAGGGTACAAGAAAAGTAAAGTAACTAACAAGAGAAGAAGACATGGCAAAGAAGACTGTAGTAAACTAGCTGAACTAGAATAACATGGTATAAGTCCAGACAGTATAAAATGTAATCCCAGTGTGAGTCCAGTCCATATAATCCAATACTAGATGATTCCAGTACAAGATGAGTCCAGTAAAAATGAGTCCAGTAGTGATCCATGATTCCAGGGTAAGTCCAGACTATACTCTAACAGTGTGTTTTAAAATACTGAGATCAACATGTAAACGGCTAGGGGTAATCAGGCACATCGCACACTCGGCCAAGTGTGGGATGGCTAGCATTCCAGAGTAGTTCCAAGGGAGGTGGTTCCAGATTTTAGGTATGTTCACATGTCTACTCAAGTATTTCCCCGCCCACAAATGAATCCATAATCCAACACTACAACCAGTATGAGTCCAGCCAATGATTCCAGAAATGATTCCAGTAGGGTGATACCAGTAGTGATTCCATATATAGAGGCCAGACATAAATAAATGAGTGTCGCATGTAATGGATCCAGCAATACTAATCGTGTTTGTACAGAGAATCACATATAGCTAACTAGAACTGAAATACAGTAAATGACAAGTAATGAAAGAACTATCAGAGAATGTACTCGTCTGACACTCTGGAAAGAGTAGTGTAATATCAGATGTCTGTACCAGGGTCACAATGTCCTAAAATAGAGTAATACAGTTATGACATGTCCAAAATGAAGGTAAATAAAATCTACAATGCAATCTATATGAATTCTAAGCCAATCTAGGTCAAAGTCAAACTTGGTCAACTCTACAGTCGAACTAAGTCAAATCAAGTCATATTAGGTCACAAGAAGTTAAACTAAGTCATTCAAGGTTAAACAAGGTTAAACAAGTCAAGGTTAGTCAAATCTAGGATAAAGTCAACTCTTGGTCAACATTCTAGTCAAATATTAGTCAACATGATCAATCTGGGTCAAGTCTAGGTCAAACTTAGACCAACTAAGGTATTGGTCAAACAAAGACTAGTCAGCAAGGTAATTAGGTCAATCTTGACTAATGGTCAACTATCTAAGTTAATACTCCATAAGACTAACTTAATCAACCATGGGCTAACATGTCTTAGGATACCTAAGATACTATACCACAATGTTAAGGTATAACCAATTATCTATACGAAGTATATCACACATAAATACATATATAATACCAACCTTAATCCTATAATCAAGATAATCCCACACTCCAACTCAAGTCATGACTCAATTCTAAGTATCTCACTTAACCCCATACATATCTTAATCTACATGGGACTACCCTCATAACCATGTGGTTAAACATAATTAATTAGTTAGGGTTCAATCAAACTTAGTCAACTAGTCCTTCTATGTTCATCCAAGCCATTTCTAGGTCAATCTAGGTCATGGTTGACCAATAGTTGACTTTGGTCAACAATTGTCAATTATCTAGTCAACTAGGTCTACTAGTCAAGTTAGGTCAACCAATGTCAAACTAGTCATTCTAGGTTAATTTAAGTTCAATCTAGGTCAATTAGGTCAAGTTTGACCTAAGGTTGACTTTGGTCAACCCTTAGTAATCAAGGGTCAACAAGTAGGGTTTTGGGCCATTAGGGCTAGCCCCAAGCCATAGGCTAATGATCTTGGCCATAGGCCATAGTCATAGGTTTCTATACAACCTATAACTAGAAGTTAAACATATATATATATATATATATATATATATATATATATATATATATATATATATATATATATATATATATATATATATATATATATATATATATATCTATATATATATAGACTCTATCTACCCATATACCAAAATAGGAATACTATATACAATACAAACCCACATGTATACAATACATTATATATGACCTATTTAGACCTAACACAAATGTATATATATCCTTTATATATATATGTAATATATATATATGGGTTGATATATATATATATATATATATATATATATATATATATATATATATATATATATATATATATATATATATCAACCCATATATATATATTACATATATATATATAGATAAGAGAGAGAGAATGAGAGAGAAGAGGACAGGACAGTGAGAGAGAGGGGGAGTGAACACAGGACAGTGAAGGGGGAGAATGGTTCCCATATTTCTGGAACCAAGTTCCAGACCCTAACACACACACAATAACATATATACATACATATGTATATATATACATAACTCCACAAATACCCAACCAAATACTCCCAAAATTGACCCACACTCACATATACATATATACTACACATATACATACTAAAATACACTCTCACAATGGATTAATCATACTAAAATCGGGTTTGAAATCCATATTCAAAATCTGGAAAAAAATCCCAAAACAGGAAACCTGTGCACAGTTGCTTGAAACTAGGTAATTCAAATTACCCACACTAAACCGAGCTATGGCTCGTATCAAACGGTTGGTAACTAATGCCCCATAGATATACTAGTGTCCTAGGTTCCCAACACGACACCACGACACAGTTTTACGTGTCCAAACACGCAAAACAAACACTCGGGTAAGCTCTGATACGCGCACACAATAACAGTGTCGTGCACGCGTTCCAGGAGCTCGTGGACACACCATGAGACACGATACGTCTCGTGGTCGTGCATACATGTAGCCCACACGTAGGGCTACACGTTCCACACCCTGACACGTGTCCACGACACTCGTGGACACAGAACGAACACCGTATCAGTCGTGAAAACACGACTGATACACGCGTGTTACGACAGCGTCGTGCACGCGGTTACACGCGTCGTACTCGCGACACAGGACACGACACACCACGTGCTCGTGTCCACATGTACGCCACGTGTAGGGCTTCATGCCTGTGTCACTACGAGACACCCTAGTGTCGTGTCCATGCGACACGACACGCTCAAAGTCGTGCCTGCGCGCGTGTGCGCTGACAGCGCGTGTCCAGTGCGAGTGAGTTTTCTCACTCGACACGACACGACGCGACACGAGACTTTGGGGGCATGTTCGCAAACATTGCCCCCTTGTCTGTGTCAAATCTTACGTGTCCTAGTGGCCTGTGCAGTACGCACGAAGTGTGGGGTAGCAGGACATGCACGAGGGTCTCGTGCAGTCGGTTCGTGTCCAATTTGGACACGGACACAGCACTAAAATGTGCTCAGTCCACGTGTTCTGTGATCAGCAAGTCTAGGGTTACAAGTTTGTGTAATTTGTTCTACAATTTAACAAAAACAAATCCTATGTGGCATTTCAACAAACAAGGGTTTCTAGCTTAGGATACGTGTCCGATACGGACACCAAACCACTTCTAATTTCCACCGAACTTTACCCACAGTTATGGTAGTCCTACATGAATGCATTTATGAAGAAAAAAATAGGGTTTTAACTAAGTTTGAGGGAAATTACCTATTGTGCAAATCCAAGGAAAATCAATGAAAATGGGGGTGTGTGCTCTTCCACTTGATGATGTCCAATGCTTCCAAATCCTTGATTGCTAGTTCCCCTTAGCACCCTAGATGTTGTAGGGTCCCAATGCAAGGGACTAGAGTGAATTTGGATCAATATTGCTAAAGTTATGAAGGGTTGAAGGAAAAGGGATTTTCTAGGAATTAATTTCATGTAATTTATTCATGAATTAATTCAAGGGGTTAAATAGAATGTGTAGGCTGCCAAGGGGGGGTCCTTGGCCGGCCATGGCATGGGGGGGGGGTGTCCTTGCCCCTTCTTTCTTGGCTAAGGCTTGGACTTTGGTAAAGGGTTTAGATATATAGAGTGTTTTGTGCAAAATATCAATAAAGTTAATATCTAGATATTAACCACTTTATCCCATGGCCAAAACTTCATCCTAATGCTTCTAGGTTAGTGGCTAACCTCTAGTTTAGGATAGGTTAGGGACTAATCATGGGACTTTAACCATGATTAAATAATAATAAAATCACATAATCTCAAATAAAGTTTAGTAAATTACCAAAATACCCTTTTGGTCAAAAACCACTAATTTGATGTTCTAAGCCTACGGCTAAGCTCTCATGGTCATGGCAACTTCTAGGTTAGAGAAAACTAAGGTTTACACTAAGTTATATTAACCAAAATCACAAAGTCATAAGTCATGACTTAGCATGACTTAGGAAATGGTTCTAAGCACACTAGAAATCACCATAAATCATATCATGCCCTAAACACACTTAATAATTAATAAAAAATAATAATTTTTCAAAAATCCCTAATTTCAGAAAACAGGGTGTTACAGAGTGGGTTTATTTTTGCTCTCCCACTCTATTGTAAAATTTTTATCTTGAGGCATTTAGCCGGCGAGCACCTGTTAGCTCGTATTGCATACCTTATTATTGTCTGCCCACGGGCTGTAACATGATTGACAAATCCTAGGATTGATCATGTACGACTAAACTCTTGCTAGTCTTTATATTTTGTTAACGACTAGCTTCATGATCAGCTGGATATGTAATGTTTGGGACGCCTTACTATTGTATATTTGGTGATCTTACATCTTGTAATTTTACTCGCTTGCTTGAGATTGAGACATTAGGCTTGTTATTGACCATAAGAGACTGATGGATTGTAGTTAAACCCTCATGTATCTAGACAGCCGTGACCGTATAGTGGGATGGATTTCATTTCATTATACGTAGCTGGCTGTGTATGCCCCCGCTCTCCAGTATTCTGGTTCTGGGGCGTTACACCATCCCCCCCCTCTCGCTCCTGTTTGCAAAAACAAAAGTATAGAACTTTATTGATACAAACTGTAATAAAGATTACAAGAATTCTGAAAAAATTACAACTATAGGAATCCAATCTTGATGACGATTGCTTTATCCCTTGGACAATGTGAACTGTGAAGACGAAGCCTTTGAAGTTGAAAATAACTCTGGAAACTGAAGGCAAAAGCCTCTGAAGTTGAAGACAAAAGTCTCGGAAGAATGCAGCAGCACTTTGGCAAGAACTCCTGAACTCTCTGATTTCTGATTATTGATTTGTGATCTCTCCTCAAAATGAAGACTTGAAACTCTATTTATAGAGTTCTAAAAATAACTAACTTTCAGTTATTTTTGGACTGCGCAGGATGATTTGCGCAGCATTGGTTTGCGCAATATTGATTTGCACAGACAGTTACTGGATCGTGGGCCAACTATCATGGACACATGGCATCATTTGATAGAAATGCGCATGATCGTGCATAAACAGTTGCCACGTAATGAGCAATCGATGGCATGAATGCCACGTATAACTTATCAATTATATCGATGGAGTGCACAGAGTTGAATTGCGCATACATGGTTTGCGCAGACTCAAACTGCGCAGGATTGGTTTGCGCTGCCAGCTGTCAGCCGCCCTCGAGCACTGTGCGACACAGGAAACGAACAGACTCCTTATTATTCGTGCTGTCAGTTGTCAGAAAAGATTTGATTTGATTTGGTAATGATGACTTCTGCCACGTCAGCTTGTGCAGTTGGGAACATGCGCAAAGCCGTATGCGCAATCGGTTTGCTGCACAATCTATTGTCTGCGCAATTCATCTAAATGATGGGTTTCTTGATCTCTTGACTTTGTTGATTGATGCAACTTGATTTTTTTAGGACCTACAAGACCCCCTTCAAAGTTTTCGAAAGTTGATTTGATTCAATGTTTCGAAATACTTTGAATTTTTGAATTTTGAATCAAGTTGCGCATGATGATGAGCTGTCTGCGCAAAGTGAAGTGCCCCCAAATTTTAGGCGCAATCCAAGGCAGCCGTTTCGTATTTCAAAGGCTATAAATAGCCCACTTCTTCATTTTATTTTTTTACTTTGCCTCCTTCGTGCTTTTGAGAGAAAAATCCCCGAACCCTTTCTGTCTTCTTTCTCCGACGACTTCCATGGCGCCTCGACGATCTAATGTTGCCGCCGCCGCTGCGAAGGGAAAAGCTCCGGCCGAATCCTCTGACAGAGTTGCTCGGCGAGCATCTCGACATGAGTCTGCGCACCCTGCTCTGATAGGTAGTAAAACCGATCGAAACCCCTTTTAGGGTGTTTTGACTTCCTTCGATCTTCGAAACTCATTTCTTTTTAGAGATGAGTTCAACTTGCGCCACCCTTTTTAGGATTTTTGGTTGCATAAACAGTCAGTCTTCATTTTTATGAAGACTGTAATCCTGCGCAATCTATCGAATTGTGCTGACAGAAAGTCAGCGCAATCGATTGATTTGCGCTGAATGTCAGCACAATCGATTGGTTTGCGCACCCTATTATGATGCGCAAACTAATTTGCGCAATCCATGTTAGCGCAATCTGAGGATTGTGTACTCTTCTGTTTTGCTTGTCTGAAAAATAGAGTTTTTGACTTGTACTGATCTTCATCTGTTTTTTTGATGCAGTTGAAACCAATGAAGATCCAAACTATGAACATTTTGTGGGAACTTTGTCTGAATCTGAATATAAAGAAGATTTGTCTCACGTCCATTATCCTCAGTACGATCTGCCGACTTCTCGTCAAGCAATATTGATTTCTCAGGACAACGAAACTTTAATGTGTCTGATGAATGGACAGCCTCTGGAATCAGCAGATGCTGTTATCCACAAGAAACCCTTATTCTTGTTTGGTGACGCCTTTGAAAAAGTCTCCCAGCCTAGGCCAATGATGGAGGAGATGATAGTCCACCGGGAAGACAGATCATTCTTCATTCCTAACATTGCTCGATGCCTTCCTTTGTCAAGGTACGCTCATGCGAGCTACCCAAGGAAAATGGATTGGAACATCACCCTTCTCCAGGATGCTCGTGCAGGGAAGATCTTTGTAAAGAAGGTTAACGGGAAGGATATGTTTTACAGCTCTTCTGACAGATACAGTGTTATGTTGAGAGGTTTGAGACCCAGCTGCATTCCACCGGAAAACTCCTCTATGCTGATGCCCGTCAGAACCCCTATATTCGCAAATGAATTTGCGAAGGAAGAAGGAAGATACCCTGAACAGGATATCAGAATGACTGGATTAGTGAATCCAGATTACAAACGATGGAATTGCATTGCAAATTGGGTTCTGACAACCTTCCAAGACAAACTTCAACAAATTAACCTGTTTCAAGCAGTGCATGCCACGGTATACGGCTTTGCTCCTAACCCTCATATGTTTTTGGCCTTGGCTGAGCGATACAATTACAGGACAGGAACCTTCATGACCCCGGGAGGAGAGATGGGGTTTGCACTTCACGAGATGAAGTACATCTCATACTTGCCCATGGCGGATGCTCCATATGAGGAGTTTGTTCCCACAAATGACGAGTTGGAGAAACTCAGAAAAGAAAATGCAGAAATGGTAGCAGTGTTTGAAGAACTGCTATGCCATTACAAAATTTGCTCTTTGTACTATAAGAGTGCTACGGCCAACACTTGCTATTCTTCGAAGTGGTTGCCATATTTGTTCTTAAATCATATTGAAGAGAAGAAAACCAAGGAAAATGACAAATGTTACCCTCATTTTTTCAAACCCTTAATTAATACAGAAGTCATGAAGATGATGGAAGAAAGTAAACATTATGATAAGGAAATGAAGGATGATTATCAATGTCCACCTTTAAAGAAAGGTGACATTTTGGAGAGTTTTTTGAGAATGGGTTACAGACCCATGTCCAAAGAAGCCCAGTTAGCAGGATTTCTGACACACTGGCTCAGACGATTCGTGGTCCCGGGATCTAGTGCAGTGGACCGTTTTCATCGCGGTGTACTTTTTGCTGCCGTCAAGCTAGTCTTCGGTTATAAGGTTGACTTGTTATCGGCAATGACTTGCAGATTGAATGCGAGTCTTCGCTTGTATGTTGACTCGATGCTGAAGGCAAAGGGAGAGAAAGAATTCCCCCGTCTCGAACTGCCGTACACTTATCTCTTTGGATGGTTACTCCTCCACTATCCAACTTTAATGGACCCTGGTATGGGACCAGTAGATGGCAGCTTCTTGCGCAGATATTCTCAGGGTAAATGGAAGTACACCTCTCTGAGTGAGTGCAGATTTGTTTTAAATTTGAACAGAGGATGGAACTTCTGTTGCGCCCCTCTCCCGGCCGGTCATGACCAGATGCCACTCAACATGGTAGATTCAAAACTGCAGCCCTTAAACCGTGTGGCCTTTGAATGGTTGAAGACAATTCGACCATCTCATTTAGTATACCGCTTTGAAGAAGAATGCTTTTTGGAACCATACCTCCCTAGCCGTTTTGCTAGACAATTTGGGTATGATCAGTTCCACGTAGGGAACGCAATCACCTGCCTTCAGGGCAAGGGTTTCTTGATTGACGGGGCCCGAGCTTGGGCCTACTACAATGCCCGTGACACAAAGGCTACCTTCTCGATGCCACCAAAGAGCACTCCTCAAGGGCCTCAGATGCTCTTTACATACTCGATATTTTACACATCTGTAAATACTTTTGCCGAGAACTTTAATCTCGTCGATAGTTTTGCTTCTGCGATAAGATTGAGGAAAGGGAGGATAGCTTTATCAATCCCTGCCAATGATGAGGCAAACGAGCCGGCGGATGAACCCCTAGAAACTTCAAGAGAAATGATGTTCCAACAAGAGGTAAACGCAGCAATGCGGATCTCTCTAAGAGTGGGAAAGTCTCCTGCCAAGAAAAGAAGAAGAGAGGAGCCTCCTGCTCCTGCAGCAAAGAAGAAATTGGTCTTGGAGCATTCTTCTGATAAAGTGACTACAAGATCCCAATCTCGGCAGCTAGCCGAGACAACTCAGGAAGTTGCTACTACACCAACTTCTGTACAGAAACAAACAGCACCAATAAATGTAGAGAGTCCCGACAGACCTCTACACAGAAAGAAGAAGAAGTTGGTCACCAGAAGGAATTTAGAAGCCTCTTCTTCCAAACAACTCCTAACTTCAGTAGATGTTGCAGCAGGATTTATAATGCCATCTCCCACCCCTGTTTCTGAATCAGGGAATAAAATCCTTGAAGAGACTGAACAAAGGGGAGATCTTGTCCCCAGAACTGAAGTTGAAATACTCAGAGAAAACATCATTGAAGAGGAGCTAAATATTACACAATCCCTTTCACCTGTCGCGGAGACGACTCAGCTTCCTCCTACCCCAAAGACTCTTCGTGAAGAAGAAGTGCGTGAAATGATCGAAGCTTTAGAAGATTGTTATAGCCTGCAGGAGGATCTAACCGCAACTGACAGTGGGAATGCAGCCCAAGAAGAAGAAGAAGATAAGGATGAAGAAAGCTCTTCGTCTGGAAATGTTGATAAGTATATACAGAATCCTGAAGGGGACAACGAAGAACACATATCTCTTGAAACCGCCGACGATGCTTCGGATCCTAAAAAGGATATTGAAGTAGAGGCGTTAGTAGAAAAGGTTGTTAACCCTGATGAAGACGTCGAGATAGAAGTATCCCCTGAAGAAGTGGCTGGTGAAGATGTTCAGCAAGAGAGTCCCGCTACCGAACCCCAAGGTATAAAATGAGATTTAACAATCTTCTTTCTTTAAAATAGATTGATATCTAATATCTTCATTTGTAGTTCTTGCAGGTCTTGATACTCTACCAACACCTCCGAGGGACCTGGCTATGGTGCCTATTCCAACGGTAGTTGTTAGTAGTAGCCATCACTTATCTTGCGGCTCTGAAGCGGGCAGCAGCCAAGCTGTCGCAATTGAAGCTACTTCCGTTCAACGGAAGTCTATTCCAGCAGGAAATGCCGTTGTTGTTAGATCCAATCAAGGTAAGACTGCTTTTTAATTTAATCTTTTTGTTTATTGGCAAATTAGTAAAATAATAATTTTACTTTTTACAGAAGAACAAACAGGATGAGCAGCTAGTTCCACTCTGGCTCCTTTGTTTAAAGAGCCTATCATTCAGCAGCAAAGGATTGAGCACCGACTACCCCATCCTCAACAGGGGTAGCTTCGACTCCTGGAACTATAGCCATCAATCAGCAAGTTGTACAATCATTTACCAAGTGCTTTTTTGAATCGTTGGGATCTCTTGCCCATAAGATGATAGAGAAGGAAGGAGCTGACTTTATTATGGTTAGGAAGCCAACTTCTTTTTTAATAAGAGCCATAAGGGATCAAGGAGATGAGGCTCAAGCCATTCTTCTTGAACATATATTGGATGAGTTGGAAGTATCCATCAAGAAATATAAAGAGCTCAAGAAGAAGAATATAGATTCTCTGGTGCAAGCCGAATATGAGCGACTAGCCCAAGAAGCTGATATTGAAAAGATAAACCTTCAGAACCTTTTAGAAGCTCATTCTGCAAAGTCCGCTGAATTCAACTCAAAGATAGAATCAGTTACTTTGGCAGCTGAGAACAAAGGACAGAGGCTTACTGGATTGAAAGCGGAAATTATTTGCCTTCAGAAGGAATTTGAAGAAGAAACTGCCAATCAACGACTTATGATTGAACAACTCAATGCCCTAATTCAGGAGAAAAATGAGTATGAAGAGACTCATAGTGCTGAAATTACCCGCAGGACCATAGATATGCCTGTTTTTGATGAAGAAAAAGGGATGGAAGAAGCAAGAATGAGAGTAACAACTAGTTATGAAGAAGAGTTGCAGACCTTGAAGCAACAGATCAATAATTTGATTGTTCCTCCTTCCTGATTGAAACTCTTTTGTATCTTTGTTTTTGTTGCTGTGGAAGCATTTTTGTACTGTCTTATATTCTGATTAAATAAAAGACATTTTGTTGTGATTCCATTATTTATTGCATATCTTATTCAGATATAATAATAGATAGATATTTATTGACAACTTAATCGAAAACGACAAGCTGCTGATGTAGAAGATGAACGATGATGAATCGTTAATGTATATGAAAAAAAATGAGTGAATGGGAATACCGTCAGATAACAATGAAAGAACGAGTAAATCGTCAAATGATGTTGAAATGAACGAATTAACCGTCAAATGATAATAAATGAACGGGTTAACCGTCACAATAGATGAACGGATGAACCGTCAGATATTGACGAGCGGACGAATCGTCGGATGAGTGAAAATAAATGAACGGATGAACCGTCAGGTGAATGTGATAAATGAACGGATGAACCGTCGGAAGTTAATGAACGGATGAACCGTCGGATGAATGTAATAAATGAATGGATGAACCGTCGTTTCATTATTTGAGGAATTTCTGTCTATAAATATAGCATAAATCTGACAGGAATGAACACTTCTGCTTTTCAACATAAAAATGTCGTCCGGAGAAGCATCTAAGAAGGCCGAAATCGCCTCGAAGGTTGAGAAGGGTACTGAAGAACGCCCTGTCGATCCAATCCAGCCGAAGGAGGCAAAAGCGGGTGAAGGTTCGTCTACACTTCAGCCACCATGAGACATTCTGGACTTCCTGCTTGAACCTGGAAGGACTAAAGAAGAAGAAGCCATGAGGATGGCTGCCTGCAAGTTTCTTGTGGGATCCAGCAAGGAAGTTCTCGACTCTTTTGCTGACCGTATTTTGAGAAGGACGGCAGTGGCCCTCGTCCAAATGTAGAGAAAGATGATAGTGACTTTTAATATTATGTACTATCATATGATAAAATAAAATTTGTATTTTATTTATGAACTTGATCTTGTCTGATAATTTACAAATATTTACATTTATACATAATACTTCTTTAAGAATTTGCCATTGATAGGCATCATAGCAACTCGACCATCAAGTTCTGAAAGTTGATAAGCACCATTTGAGAAGACTTTGCTCACAACATAGGGACCTTCCCATTTTGCATCGAATTTCCCTTTGCTCATATGAGTCATAGTCATAGGACGTCTAACCGTTAGAACAAGTTCTCCTTGCTGAAAGGCTCTGACCTTCACTTTACGATTAAATGTCTTTGAGATGCGGGCTTGGTATAACTCAATATGCTGTTGAGCCATTAACCGCTTTTCATCCAATGCTTCCAACTCTTGAAGTCGAAGAAGATCATTATTTTCTGTGGTAAGCTCATTGGCAATAGCGATCCTTAAAGACGGAATTTGTAACTCCAAAGGAAGGACAGCTTCACAGCCATACACCAAAGAGAAAGGTGTAAAGCCTGTGGGATTGCGGACTGTAGTTCGATAGACCCAAAGACATTCGCCAAGTTTCTCGCTCCAATTTCGTTTGTTAGTGGATACAAACTTTTTAAGGAGCTTAATAATGGTTTTGTTAAAGGCTTCAGCTAAACCATTAGCGGCAGGATTATACGCCGTCGAAGCAATATGTTAATCCGATGATCATCGCAGAATCTAGTGAACTTCTGACTAATAAATTGAGGTCCATTGTCATGAATGATTCTGCGAGGTACACCGAATCTATAGATGACATGGTGTTTAACGAAATTGATGACACTGCTAGTCTTGACTTCAGCCAGAGGTATAGCTTCGGCCCACTTGGAGCAGTAACGGTTATCGCCAATAGACGATGTCCTCTAGAAGAAGGAGGATTAATAGGACCTATGATGTCCATACCCAAGCTTCAAAAGGCCATGAAGCAGCAGTCGGGTGTAAGAATTCCGAGGGTTGATGAATGAAGTCTGCATGGATTGACAAGCACGACATTTCCTTGCATATTCAATGGCATCTGATACCATAGAGGGCCATAATAACCCATACGTCTAATGCGATCCTGTAATTTAGGACCAGGTTGATGGTGCTCCACAGACGCCATCATGAGCTTCACGTAGCACTTGTTTGGCTTCATCTCC